>OY735203.1:1560000-1660000 GCA_963457665.1 Thysanoteuthis rhombus | reverse complement strand
CAAACTCTTACTGTAATTATTTGCTAAATAACAGGGGGTCATTATGCAAATGTGAATAATGAGAAGCTATGAGCCACGGAGCGTCATCTCCTGTACACCATTATTATATTTTCATTCATATCTATGTATATAGTTTGCAATAACCAAATCTTGCGATTTTCTGTCTTTCATGCACACGTTCTATTACCTAACCGCTTGAGAAAAAATGGATTCATCTAATCGATTTATTTAATTTGTTATTTCACATTATTTTACTTATTCATATTATAAATGATTTCCTTCAGCTTTGCAGGATTCCAGAAAGATTAGAGAAAGGATTAATAAGAGGCGTTTCTCAATGCGAAATACCACTGCAAGAAATTGATTTTAGACCCATAAGCTTGCTTCCTCCTTGTTGTCCACCGCTAAGAATATTTTCTATTTGGCCCTAATAGGTGTACTTCCAGGAGAAATCATAGTATCATGATAGCTCTACACTAAAATGAGTGTTTCATTGGACCAACTTGAAAAATTACTTCGTTGATAAACATTTTTTAATCTAAATCTATTTTTCCGTCTGAAGTGAATTTCTGATTGAAAATTTCACTCAGAGATAAACCAATATATTTATGTGTAATGCATTGAATAATTTTATAAAATTAGTATACTTGACTTTTTCTTCTGAGTATTATTGATGATCTACTGAACACCATTTTGAATCAGTTATCAATTTGTTAATATTTCCAACGGCTTTTGACACTGTAAGCCACAAATTATCAATTTAAAGTGTAAATGTTTTATGATTTCAGTATGAAAAGTGCCAATGAATTTGTCAACTAGGCATCAGAGATATAGAATAGGTGACAAAAAATCAGATCCATATCGAAAATTGTGTTTCACAGAGATGGATATTGGGCTATTATTATTTACTTTTCTTGTGTCTGATATGAGATAGCATATTTTGGACAGGTTCTGTCATCAGCACACTGACGACAGAGATGTGTTGTTTGAGTCAATATAGGTATATAAATAAAGTTATATAGTTTTATGAATCTTTCAAAATTGGATGCAGGTTGAAGCTGATTTATGTTTATAAAGAGCAAACCTACTGTTAAAAAACCTGGATGCTATTGCTCTAGCATATGTCGAGATCGTACGAAATTTGGAAACGTATAGCATGCAAAAGTTCTTGACATCACCTTTGATATGTTTGGAGAGAACATACATGCATTAAAATATAAGTAAAACTGGTGGTTCATTTATAAATCTGTTCAGATTTAGTCAATACGTATTTGGTAAATCAAAGCATTTATTATGTGAACCCATTGTTCTCTCTAGATTTGAATACTGACACCCAGTGTACCTAGATATCAAGATATATTTGCAGGATAAAAATCCTAAGCATTCAGGAAACATGCTGCCGTTCTACTTCCAGGTATTGGGAGGTCTGAATCATGTTACTAATCAATTGTGTTATGGATCTGGTTGGTTGAGCATGAAGTAACGGGAAGATTTACATCTAACTTTCATGCATAAATTATTACACAGTCACGCTCCAAACAATCTTCGTGATATGATTACAATACAAAGTGATGTTCAGAATTTTAATTCTAGGGGTAGCCGAAATAATCAAGTATGCATGGATAAAGACATTAATGCGAAATTCGCAATGGTTTCTTTCTGGCTTTATGCACCAATTCCCAACAATAAACCGAAAAAATCAGGGATGGTTCATGTGTAACATCTTTTAAGTCAAATTTAACAGAGTTTTTGAGAAAGAATACTTTGTTTGGACATTTAAATCTTAGTTTACTTTTTCACTCAAGGTATTTCTGTATTTCGATTTCCTTTTATTTTTTCCAATAAAGGTATTTAGTTTTGTGTTTTATAGTTCTGAGACGCTTCCCGATTGAATACAGGCCATTTCAATGATATGCATATTCTGATCTAAAGGCAGAACTCCTCAAGCACAAAGTTTTACTTGAAGGCTCAGTCAGGAGAATGGTAGCACATTACATCCGTTTATTGTAAACAAAATCTGAACAAATATTCCAATTTATAAGTCCAAATTATCAAACCTCTATCCACTTATCTATTGAATCATTTCAGCCCCAGTGATGACCCAGCCGATGAAACAGGCAAACGGACAAGAGACTCTTTTCTTTTTGCTCTCTTCCTTCCGCACGATTGTGTGTTAAAATTTTTCTGGCTTTCCTGGACATATTTTCGGAGCTTGAACCTTGGAAATATACATGATCACACCTCTAGTCACCATTTAAGAACACTTCTTTTGTTTCCATGTTCTTTTGGACCTATCAACCAAGTCGAAATCTTTTTTTCTTGAATAATTTTGGATAAAAAATCTATTTTTTCAAGATAATTGTGTTTTCTTTTTTAGATAATTAGTTTTGGCACACGTGCGTGCAACAGTGAGTCATTTTTAGAACTCACAGATATCTATCTATCGAATCTATCGAATTTATCGAGGTTTATTGAATTACTTTTTATTAGATTTTTGAAATTCAATAGGTTTCGTAACAATTCTAAAGATATGACTTGTATCATACATATAAACTTTTGGTTAGACAATGTAATCTCTTTTTCCAATCTTAGATGCTCACACAACATTTCACCTGATCCATTTCGTGACAACATCAAAGAAAGGAAAAATAAATTGGATTGTCCGAGCAAAGTTGATGTGTTAATTACTCTTCTCAGATATAGGCGATAAATTTTATTATAACACATTAATTAACCAAATGTCTGTCTGTCTGTCTGTTAGTTAAGGTGGAGTAAATTGGCGTGAAAAAAAAAAAGAATTCATAGAATAGAAAAGATTGATGAAAATCAGATTGCATTTGATATAAAAAAAATGAAATATTGGGAGAAAAAAGATGTAAATTCATCAATTTGAATTGTATTGTTTTTTTGTTTTTCTTACTCTCATCTTAATTGTCGTTGCTTTTTTATCGCGACCAATTCTAGGGTGGGTTCCCATTAGAATTAAGTAAAGAGATTTACGGTAAAGATCGTAGTAAGGAATATGCTCCAAGCGAGAATCAAACTTACGATCATTGAAGATTTATCAGTAAAACTGAATTTAACTTGTTCTGTCGTACAAGAGAATCTCCAACCGACCAAAAAGTTCAGCAGACAAGGATTTGGGGACTCATATGAACTTAAAGGATTTGAGGACTCACATGAACTTGAAGTTGAAAAATACCTTCAGCAATCTGCAACATTTTGCTCAGCAGGTTTAAAAAAGAGCCATCTCTACATTAAGTTGTTACCAAAAACGAAGAATAGGTTTTGCCTTTTAACGGAAAGCGGACAAACCAATGGAAATCTCCAGGCAAAAAAACGGTTCCAACACCAAAATATTAAAGATGTCAAACAGGAACTATCAAACTGCTTCTTGCAGAGCCATTTTCCATTTACAAAGAAGGAATTGAAGTTTGGTTTCAAGATGGACAACTGCGTTGAATAAAGATGCCAATTATGTAATTGGTCAGACAATGAACGTATCCTAATAAAAGTTGTTTGTCATTTGCTGGACAAAAACGACATCACTCACCGGTATACCTAACATTAAGCAATATTACAGCAGATCTATTGAGAAATGCTGCATACATATGGAATATCATAAGAGAAAAGCAATCAAACTGTTATAAAACGAGTATCAAGTTCGACCATTTATCTATTTGGGACGGGCTGCTTAATCTTGATCATCGTTGTTTTATTTGACACTACAAGACTGACACAAGCATATCTGATTTGTACATGACAGCTATTTTATAATGTGGGGAAAGTAGATTGCCCAATACGTTATTACGTAGTTTTTTTTGTTACTTCCCATCGTGGTAGAAAAAAGATCTTCTATTTGTATCCATTTTTCTAGACCCAACGCTTGCATTATAGTCGTGTTTACGCCCAATGCTTTGTTGACGTTACCGGCAGTTTGAAAACCGTTGTGTCCTAATAAGAATCAATACTTGAAAACTTCATGGTAAACAGCCAAATAACCTCCTAAAATAACAAATGATACTTTTTTTCTTTAACATAAAGAAGGACGTCTCTTGTGCATCAACCTCATACATATCTCTCTCTCTCTCTCTCTCTCTCTCTCTCTATATATATATATATATATATATATATATATATATACATATATATATATATACATATATATATATATATATATATATATATACATACATATATATATATATATGTATATATATATATATATATATATATATATATATATATATAACAGTGAGAAAATGTGTAATTACTCAATGAATAAATATAATCGTAAAAAAAAAACCACACTGAACAAGAACATTTCAGCATGCATTGACAAAAAGTATTAACGCTATGGTACAAAATAACTATTTTTTAATGTCATGTACTAACAATTCATTAAACTGTTGCAAAATAGGTTCCAGGTCTCATATTTAATTAAATTATGGAATATAATCTTCATGAAGAATTTTGTATAAAGAGTTCTAAAATCGTACGTTGAGTTAGAATTTGCCCCTTCACGGGTATTTATAATATCCAATTTTCCCCAAACAAACATTGAGATATTTCCTCCCAAGAAAAAATTTAAATTGCTACATAATCCACTTTCAATATGGAATATATACATATAAATTTGAAAACTGTTAGCAAAGCTGTTTAAGGAACAGCTTTGCAAGGAGGTTCAGTGCTATAAACTATGGAAGCTACAATGGAGCGAACCTTTGTTGGAATTTTATGCATTGTAGCTACCAAGAGCATATTTAGCAGTTTATATATACTTCCATATACTTCAAGTCCTAATTTCTCACATGATACGATATTATTGACGTGATATTATCTGGTTCATACGTAAATAATTCATTCGTGGATAATGGTGTTCCTCTTACCTCCTTCAGACAATATCTTCTGAATGTAATACTTTCTACACAAACACATTTTCAAGACAAACGCAACATCTTTGGTGTCATTGATGTCAAGAGCAAAACCTTTGTTTTTGTTGAGATGTAACGACTAAATAAACAGTATTTCAGACCAAATCAATGCAAAATGAATTTGGGCCCGAGTTTGATCCAACAATTATCAAAATCACAATATTCCTTATTGTGAACGACCCAAACAATTTCATCAATTATACATTTTAGAGGCGTTAATGTATATACCTGTATTCTTTAATTATTATTAGGGACAGAAATGATGTGAAGAATATCAATGCAACATCATTATCGTCGTAATCTGTCTTTAAGGCCTGTTGTTGGACATTAACCTTCTCTTCAACCTGATATTGTGGGTGCATAACGAATGGTGAATAGTAGACCTTACAATGTGACGCTGACCGATGACGTGTTGGTTCGGATTGAATGATTCGGAAACTCAATCTTGACCCCCTGAACTTCTAAAATGCATATAATGCTTTTTTTGATTACATCTTATGGAACCGTTGTATTCTTAGAGCTTCGATAACGACATCCATCATATTTTTACCAGATTTTAAATCATTATCGCACAACTGTATGAAACATAAAAATATAAATTACGCTCATCAGGCAAGGTAATCTTTGCAGCTAGACGTCTTGTGTAAACCAGTGCTATTTGCCAATTGTTTCTTGACATTAACAGTGGATTAAACATCTTTTTATTCGACCAATCAACCAACCAATCAACCAACCAAACAACAATTCAAACAAGATATACATATATTTATGGAAAGAAATCAGCCATTCTTACTCCTCGTGTCCGATCTTTCCCTCGATAAAGTTTACTTTCTATCGGTTAAAGTAGTCATCATCTTTACTCCCATGACTGAAATTCTTCACCTCTTCCTCACCTGGTCAAAATTCACACACAGGGAATTATTTCCTCTGGGAGCCAAGATCCGGCTGTTTGAAAACCACTGGTCCAGAGAAATAAGTGCACTTGAACGTCTCCACATTTGACACAAAACTACTCAAATTGTAAGAGACACAGGCATGGAAACTATGCTATATTAGATACTTAAGGGCAGAATATATTCTGAATATTGGGCCGATCATGTACCGAAGATTGATAATTATAGTTTAACAGAGGTTTAACTATTGAGTCAGCAAGACGAAAGAATTTCACAGAAGATTAATAAAGTTTCATCTCTCCTGAAATCAAAAACAGTTGGGAAAATAATTCCTGGAGAGATCTTTTAAATGAAAATCGAAATCGTTCTTTCATGAATTCACTCTTTATATTAGTAAATCGGTGAAAGTTTTTGAATCAAACCTAATATAAATACACTTAGCATGTCTTCCTCTGTTAGTATACATGCACACACACACAGACACACAAACAGACACACACACGCATATATATCATAATTATATCGATTCATGTAATAACGGGAGATAATTTCAAATAGTTTCAATACATTATAACGCAAGTTATAAATCTGAATAGTCTATAGCCACGCTGAAGAGTTGTAATACAACAAAACAGCTGTCTGTAGATGACACATTTATTAATTATTAATTATAATGAACGCTCCTTTCCTTAGGGTTGATCGTTCTTCGGTGGGGCATTCGTCCACTATAAACTATAATGCAATATCCTTCCAACTCTGGAAAAGAGCACTCTGGTGGATGGGGAACTGTGTGTACGTAAATATAACGTTTATTTAGGTACAATAGACCGTCCAGTTCAGCATAGCGCTGGTATAAAGCATCTGCTTTTGGGTATGAAGCAAAGGTATACAACCCTACCTAGCAGTACTGGAAGGGATACTGGATGGTCTATAGCCACACTGAAAAGAGTTGTGATACGACGAAACAGCTGTCTGTGGATGATGCAATTCATAATTACTATCTATCTATCTATCTCTCTCTCTCTCTCTCTCTCTCTCTCTCTCTCTATATATATATATATATATATATATATATATATATATATGTGTGTGTGTGTGTGTGTGTGTTTGTGAGTGTATGTGTTAATAGACAGTAACAAATTACTGCTACGTTAGGAAAGAGTTGGCAAGAATGTTATCAGAAATAGCTTTCAAAACACTGTGATTACAAATTCATTATGATGTTTAGTGCTGGAACAGTGTACTTACTGAGGACTGAAATCATATATATATATATATATATATATGTTTGTGTGTGTGTGTGTGTGTGTGTGTGTGTGTGTAAAATATTGATATCACAAACGTGTTTGTACATCAACCTTTGTTGAGTGTTGCTACGGTGTATTTTTTGTTTTATGGCGCCTTTGACAACCACAATTCCTAATTATAATAAGATATTGGTGAAGATTACATAAAAACAATCCTGCAAACAAATCTTTTGTTGCGATTAATGAGAACCAAAAGTGAATAAATGGAAACGGTTATGGCCTGAAACACACAAAGTAAATTTGAAAAAGAAATGGAGCGTGTCTGATTGCCTGGTGATATATGAAGCCTTTGACATATCAGGGCAAAGTAAGTAGCTTTCCCAGAACAGCTCCGATTGACTGCCGGTGAGAAGAAAAAATAAGTTTGTTTTTTATGTTTTGTTTTCCTCGGAACAACTAACGAGCAACGCTCCTGTTCATTCCGATCGAGAAATAACACATTGGCTAGTAATAGAGGACATCAAACGTCTGAGCTCCAGGAAAAAACAATCAACAAAACACGTCTGGTTAGTGACTAAATAGACAATGTAATGTGACCAACGTCTCTTAGCAGCATGTTGTATTCAGGCTGATCAATTAGAAGAGTTAGGAAAAGGGGTGATCAATGAATAACATACTTCTCTCACCTTTCGTTGGGCTGTGATCACTGTAGAGAAAAAGGTAAATTTTCCGAGAAAAAAAAAACAAACGCCTTAACACTGACCGACCTTAACTAACAGACCAATTCAGCAAAACGTACGTTAAAAATTTCGGGGGAGGTTTTTGTTGGCGTAATAAATAGTGAATGCTTGAAATTCAGCCTTTTAGCTCCACTGATGCAACCTGATTGTGCCCCACATAGATAGATACATAGTCAGAAAGCTTACCAGCCATACATACTTGAAAACTAAAGTTTTGATGACAGTTACTAATTGAGGTTAATCTATCGTTTACTTCTTTTTTTACTCCCTAATAGAATTGCTTGGAGGAGGTTTTTTTTTCATCGAGTTGCATTGATTCTTTGTTCTTCGCAAAATCCTCGCTAATATATGCTGTTGGTGTTCCGAAATGGAATCTGCCGAGGCAGCACTTACTCCTGGAAGGAAATGTTAGTAATCAGATATATGCCTCATTCGATTCCTGCCTTGACTGAAAGCGATGGTGGAGATGGAAGACCGTGAATTCCAGCAATGTAAGTTAGGTGTTTCTGATTGAATGGAGGCGAAATTTGTGTTAAGAGTGTTACCAGTTCTTTATCCAACGGTATTTTTCCATCCATCGACAGTTGAGGAATTCATGCGCGCGCACACACACACACACACACACACACACACACACACACACACACACACATATATATGAATAAATGCAAGTTTGCACTCGCATGGTATGATTTTATGTGACATCATTTCTAAAAAAGAAACAATACAGTTGTTTTTGGATTAGTACAAGAACAAAGACGAGCGGCAAAACATGTTAGTTTAGAAGATTTTATCCAATTCTCATTATGTAATCAATATATATATATATATATATATATATATATATATATATATATATATATATATATATATATATATATATATATATATATATATATGCACGCTTGTGTAGGTATCTCATGGTTAGTTTATATTCATATGTTATGGCCTTTATATATCTTTTAACTTTTTATCCATTTATTTAACAATCAATCTCAGCATATATGAATACGTTTCTATATCTATCTGTTTTGTTTATAGATCTATCTAATCATATACGTCTCAGTTAGTTCTTATGTATCTATCCATATATTTATCTCTCCCCGTCAGTTCATTATCTATCCATCTATCTATCTATCTATCTATCTATCTATTGATCTATCTATCGATCTATCTATCTATCCCAGTCTGTTTTCTATTATCATATTTATCAATATATCTTCCTATGGAACTCATTCTATTTATATTTCTCAATATCTGTCTACATCTGCTTTCATCTCAGTCTATGTTTTACCTATATTCAATGATACATCCTCCTGTCTGTCTGTCCGTTCTCCCTCTGTCTCTCTGTCTCTGTCTCTGTGTCTCTGTCTCTGTCTGTCTGTCTGTCTCTCTCTCTCTCTCTCTCTCTCTCTCTATATATATATATATATATATATATATATATATATATATGGCACTTGAGATATTTGTATTCTCTCTCGTAACGATATCTGGCACAAGGGAATTCCTCAACAATAATCTTCTAGCACAGTTGGTAAATACACTCCTGGTAACAGATGTAAAGTATCTAGACGACTAATACGTTGAATACAAATAGATTTCCCACAAAACAACATCTTTAACATTGTTATTCAGCTCTGGTAACACCAGTCAACAAAGCTGTATCGTCAAGATTGAAGTAGTGATTTTCTTATACCAAATTTCGACGCAGATCACATATTTAGAATTAGTTTCACTATATTACGTTCCATGTTCATAGTCAAGACTCGTTATGTTTTTACAAGGCTTTACAGGTGAATGTTGGATGAAAACAAAATTTGTATCAGTCAAAACCTCTCACTATGCATAAGATATACGGTATACTATGCAGAGGGTAAAGATAAAAACGTTGAGCTTTGGACTTTTTATGGTGCTATTTAGAGGTTGTATGCTAAATACTGATTCCATGAAAATAGACGTGATACAAGAAAACAGATCACATTTACGGAATAAGTACCTAAAAGTACATTAAGTGCACCACAAGATATGTCTGATTGAATTTGTTGTGCAGGTATTATCGCACCTTACGACTTGGGTAGAATGTCGCACGATTTATTTTAAGTGAAGTTCTGCGCATATCTAAGGAAAGGGGCAGAATAGTCCACTTCTTTTAGCATTGTCTCCGATTTGCCTCAAACATCGAAGAATATCATGACTCTACCTTTTTAAGTGTGATGAGGAGGTGCAACCTGGGGTATTGGCTCCCCTGGAACCAGGCAATACTCCTTTGTCTGGGAAGTATAAAGTGTTCCCGATTTCGAATGATGGCTTGTAAGTTCTTCTTGCAAAAGGTTCACTTGTATGGAGAGTTCAATTTTCATAGCACTTTACGGTTATCACTTTATACTTATGTAAAATAAGATTAGCACAACTATTTGTGCATTTCACTGTCGAGTAATCGGTAGCTAGATGGATTCTAAGGCCGATTCTATTGTAGTAAACCTGATCTATATTGAGTGACCTGCATTTGGGGTCTCGTCATAAGTAACTATATATATATATCTTCACATATGAGCATCATTTCGCGCCACAACGATGTGCCTTAATTGGTCATCGATATCGTCTTAAAAAAACAGTTACTTATTTTCATATCATCTTCTCTTTCTTTATTTCAGGTTACCAACAAAGTTTCTTAGCGAATCTCACCCACTTTCATACCAAAGAACCGGGAAGTTACTTTCCAGGTGGTGTGCTAAGAATTTGATCAATGACAAAGTAGCAGACAGAATTATTCAATATAGTTATTTCGTCGTCGTAAAATTAAATTAAGCCATTGTAGTTTCTACATTGAATTAAGTCATTCTACATTCATATTTTCGTCACCTATGCAAGCAGGGAAATGAATCAATATTGTTAAATCTGCTAGAGAAAGCCAAAAGTGCGGTCATTAGAGATAGTTTGTGTCGATTTGATGGGAGAAAATCATTGCTTAGCAGATTTTATTGAATTTTTAGAAAATTGGCTGGAAACCTTGTCTCGGCCGCCAGATAAATTATTTGAAGCAATTAATGTTCCTACTTAGTCAATAATCTGTCCGCCAGAACGAATTCGTTTACGATAGAGTAACTTCAATTAGGTTTTCTTCGTTCGTCTCTACTTTGATAGAGCGATTAATAAATGTTCTTCACTTATCTTTCCTGAAGTCTTTTGACGGCAGAGAATTGCCACTAATGAGTCAGACACAAACCATCCAGAATCGATGGTCAAAGTAGTGTGCCCTGATACTTACTCTATACACCGCTTATTCATATCGGTTCTTCATAATCGATAATGATCTTTACTGCTAGTATTCAAATCTTTTTCACCATTTTCAATATTTTCCAAACTTACCTTGATATAGTTTTGGCATCCGGTGGGGATCGAACTCCTTACAAATTAACAATATTTTACGTGGAATTCTGAAATCCAATCGTTACAAAAACAGAACGTTCTTCATATATGTTGTCAGCAAACCAAAGCTTACGTTTGGCGCTGAATATGACCGCCACATTCTGACATCTTATTTACTTCAAATATCCTCTACTATGTTTTGTTGAATGTTAGTTATAATTATTCAGATGTTCTCGGATGAACTCGTGTCGTGCAGTAGTATCTAGGTACTCCTATTAGCCAGACGTGCCTCTGTTGCCAACGGATACTTTGTTAATGTTTTTTGTTTTGTCTCATTGTATGTTATATCCTATTAATAAACGACTGAAAGATTGTCACTTATCCCTGGATACATTCGGTGCCGTACCGATTAAACGATCAGTCTGTGTAATTATGTTTATTTTTTGATCTAAAAGAAAATAGTATAAGTTTATCTATTTATCAGAAAGAAATAAACATATCTGCAACATAAATTTTCAATCCAAATGATCCTTCGTTAAATTCATACTTCTTCATTGGCTAATTTCTAAAACTTCCTGTCCGAATCTGGGTTCAAGTCTATCGTCAAAACAAGACGAAAAAAGAGAACAATCTTCACAAAAGTTCACTATTTGTCTGTCTCTCAACGTTAAATCAAATCGATATGTAAAATTAACATTTCCCTACTGTGATTTGAAAACTAACAAGTTTTACATGTCAGCGATAATTCATCTTACAAATATGCTTGGGCTTATTTCTTTCTAATAAATAAATACACTTTTACATTTTTCTACGTTTAAAAAATAAATTCTGTACATGTAAAACAAAAGAATTGCAGTTACTATTTCCCGTCGGAATAGAAGTAGGAGTGGAGTTTGATCATGCAGCAGTCCGGCTTGTTACACCAATATTGACCAGCTGTCATTCAATTTTCAATATTCTCATATCAAATCAGGTGATTATAATAATGTCCCCGATTGAAATTATTTTTTTTATTAACTTGAATTTAATTTTGTCTTTCTGGAAATTCATTCAACTGATTATCACTTGGTTATTACTGAATTGTCCGCTTTCATATTCGAATGTTTAGTAAGTTGCCTGACACAGTTTGATTCCCGGTACAAGCGGAAGAGTGTAGAAACCCTCCCCATTCGGACAAATATCCCAGTAGACTTCAAGCTGTCTAATCGAGGCAGAGGTATACCTTCAATGGACTTGCATCCTCCTAAAGCAATGGTCATTGAAACTTGTAAGAATAATTCCTAGTTTAAATCAGATTTGAAAGAATCACCAAACTGATGCATGGAACTAAAACTGGAACTTCGTCACTGACCATATAATCCAAATGGAGTTGTCTCTTAAAATGGATAGTTTTCAATTAAATACTTCTCTCATGTTTCCAATTAAAGAAATTAATCACCAATTATTGAAAATCAAATTATCCCGTAGCGTAAAAGATCACCGTCTTACAACGATAACATGTAATAACTAGATAAAATGAAAATGATGAATTGAAAAATTGAATATTTCAATAATTATCTATTATTTAAAATTCCCGGTGATTATTGAATGAAACGAATGACAATTTATCTATCAGATAATCAGTGAAAACTGTCAACATTAACATTGACAACATCAACATTGACAACATCAACATAGTGATTATCAACATTGTAAAAATCAGCATGATCAGCATCAACATTGTCATCATCAACAACGGCATTGTCAATATCAACATTGTCAATATTAACATTGTCAATATCAGCATAATTAACATCAACATAGTCAACATCAACATAGGTTCCTTCAGATATTTAAGCTTGTCTGGTTAGTTTATTGGTTATGTGTCTGTAAGACCAAACAAATGGAGATTTGGTTCTTGCTATGTCTTGAAAAGAGCTTCCTTTTTTACTAAAAAAAGCCCCCCCCCAATAGATTTTAGCGTTGAGAGAAATAACTCATTCATTGATTGCCCTTTTTTCTAATTATTTAATTGATTACCCCCAACACAACATGCTGCCGAAAGACGTTAGTCGCCTGGTAATGTCTATTGAGTGACTAACCAGACGTGTTTGATATTGATTTAATAATTCCATTAGTGCTGGATTTTCTGATGCAGACGACTGTTTCCCGCCTCTTAACAAAGAGAACAATGAGTGAAACTAAGTTACAATTCTACAATTTCCGTCAAGATCTGATAGCAGTAAAAATTGAACATAGAAATACTAAATTTGAGAAAAAGGTATTGTCTCAGTTTTAGATAATCTATCAATTTAGTTGATGACATAGTCATTTAAGGAAGATTCGGTAAGGAGAAGAATAAACAAATAATTTAAAGAATACAAGTTATCCAAAATCATACTTTGAGGTAAGATTTGATTAACAAACAAGAATGCTGAGTGGTTTTATCATAATGATGGTTACGGCATCATTTCCAGAGTAGCTTTGTTCTGGAACCGTGCCTTGTATTTTTATTGGTTGAAGCATTGTCAACCATTATTAATGTTTGGTATTCATAAAAAAAGCGACTACAATTAAGATGAAAGGAATACTAGAAAAAGTCAATTATGTTTGACACTACTTTTTGCAATGGAAAATACAAAATAGAAAACGATATAACTTTTGTCTGAGACATACGATTAAAAAAGCACTTGAAAAAGGATGAAAGAGACTAAACTAAAAATCAATGTTGACAATGATGTGAGTAAAAAAATTCGAACAGTGTTGTATTGGAGATACACGTATAATTATATCAACAAAATTTTCTTGTATGTTAATCAAATATTGACCACTAGTGAGTAGGTTTGAGGGAGTTATTTATTAAAAGACCGACAACCAAAACTGTCTCTAAACTTCAGTTTTTATTTTGGTTTGGCTAGCTGGCTATGTATTTATGAATCACGTGTACAAACTGCTGTAATTGAGCCAGGGGACTGAAAATTCAAGCACCCTCCCCTTACGTCGAATAAAAACATTTTTACCCCCTCCCCTAACAAGAAAAAAAAAGATTGATCTTTGAAGCAAACTGTTGCTAAATTGATATTTGGTTTCTTGGAAATTCCGACTTTTTAATTATCAATCAAACCTGAAAGACTAAAGCATAACTTATGCACTGATCACCCATTTCCCCATTTTTTGATTGATCATCTCCAACACGGCATACTGCCCAAAGTAGAGGGTCCCTATAAAATGTTTTGTAAGTCCTAATGGCGTAAAGCGAGGAAGCAATTGTCATTAATCCATATAGAAGTGTAGACCTGTCAGTTTTAAGCTAAGCATGACACCCTTGCTAGTTCTCTTGAAGTTTTATTCCTCTGAACACATTTTGCAAACAGATGCACACAATATATCGAGATAAAGTACAGATGGTGACACATGCAGCCCTTGAGGTGTTTTCGTAGAGTCAAAATTCTGTAAAGCTGATGATACCTGTCTTCATTCTGTTGTCTCAACCTCTAGTTTCTTCGACAATTTTAGATTCGATTAACATCTCAATAATTCACTTTTTCTGTCACCTTTTAGTGTCTTCCTTCAGTGAACCCCCTTTATTCCCAGTTTACCTCTCAGAGGCCGACCTTCACGCCGTTCAATGTACCCTTCCAGTGTTTCCCCCTAATCCACAGTTTACCTCCCAGAAGTCACCCTTCATTTCCCCCTTCAGTTGTCCACCAAACCACGTTTTCTTTTTAAGAGGTTCGTGGACGAACCCTCAGAGTTCCGTTCTTGTGACTAATTAATCTCGAGTAGAATATAATGGGAAAGAGAGATAAAAGCTGCTGAGATCAACTCGTGACGTATTTATTTATCATCTCTATGTGACTGTTAATTTGATGATTACAATATAATTTATATATTTATGTGTGGAATTCTGACACACTATGCAACGTTTTTCTTCACTTTTTGCCCCCGAATAATGTATTATTAAAATGTACAGAATTGAACTATTATTGTCTTTAGAGTTGGTTTTGTGACGAGTACATTGATATTTGCTATTCATCCATTTTGCCTTGGATAGCTTTGGTAATTTACTGGAAGCTTGTTTCAAAGGCAAAATGGAAGGGATCTTTGTAAAACCGTAAAAAATTGTAAAAATAACAAAAACTCAAATTTTCCAAGAGACATAACACGTGGACTTATCCAGTCCCCACAGTTGTGCCACCAATCTCACCAACACGTGCCACTAGGACCTCAACATATCCGTCCCGCCTCGGCCGTCCCGCCTCGGCCGTCCCGCCTCGGCCATTATCGAATAATTGTGAACACAAAGTCCACGGCTGACATCAAAAACATCAATAATAAAACTTTACAAAAGCCCTCTGCAACAAATTTGAACCAAACGCCAATACACTTGCCAAAGTATTTCTAGATCCATGTGGTAACATATCGACTGCGTCCAGTGCTTTTACCAACCTGTTATCTACTGCAACAAAACGATTAATTCACAAAGGGAGATGCAATTACTACATCACCTGCTGGGATTAGAAATGTGGCATTGCACCAGCAGATGTCAAAAGCTCTCGTGGAGACGCATTGAAATATAACTTTCTCATTGGGGTCCCGGGGAGAAAATGGCTCCATCGATAAGAACAAACAGTAACAAATACACTTCAGCCAAAAAGCATAGCAGATCATTAATAAGCTAAATGGTCAAAGCTAAACCATGTCAAGTCTTTGCCAATGCCATCGCACCAATCCTGGTCAAAAATGGGAATAGGAAACTCATAGGTATACTTGTAAATAGACAAACTATGGATAAACAGTGAGATCCATTAAGCAAAGAAATAAAATTCATGTCAGTAGCCATATCCCGGGTGCTATGACCACGGATAAATTTGTTGACACTAATCTGTGCATCAGATCCAGCCAGAATTCCTGCAGAAAATGGACTTCGTGCATGTTGAGTGGTTGGGGTCGTACCTATTGGATTGTCCCAACAAAACAGCTATCCCTCATATCTGGGAACACAGAAAAGTTTTTTCAACCCTGAAAACAAAGAAACTGGCTTTAGTCTCTAACAACTAGATTTCGTAAATACATCCAACAGCATCATACAGGTTTCATTATGCCGACGAATCTTTGCTTGGATTTACTCAAAAAGCGAAAGAGAACCATCGAACGGACACTCACTTCCCTATGCACTTTCTTCGACAAGTAGCCCTTCCGGCCCTGACGGTCTACCTAGGGGTACTCTGGACCGAAGCCTGACCACTTTAAGAGGATATCCGATAAGATTTTGCAGCGAGTTTACTTCAAGGTACTCACTGAAGAGTGACCTCTCAACCTTGTGAATATCCACACTGGTCCTGGTTTTCTTCACAGCGGAATGTGCTTGCCCTGTCTGGTCAAACACTGCCCCCACAAAATCAGAGGGTACTGCTATAAATTGAGCTTTCCGACACATCGTTTGTGAACTTTGGCCTTGAACCACATCATCGTTATTTACACAGCTTTGAGTGAGAGGCAACTTCAATCATGCAGCTTAGTCCCAAATGGAGCCGGCTGATGTTTCACCCCAGCTAAGCAGACAATCCCTAACCTCCTAAGCTATGAAGCTGAGGGAGTGGCAAATAAATGACTGTACGGTAGTTGGAGAGAGAGAGAGGAGAGCTCCACGTTGGAAACACACACACACACACACTAGCCTCCATCAATTCATCAAAAAGCCCTCACCTGAGTCAGTTGGCAACAATCTGGAACACAAATTGCTTGCCTGTTGAACAGGGTGCGTTAGGCAAGAACTAAAGCATTCCTGAAACAAATGATGCCCAGGACACAGCAAACAAAGTATGTGATGGTGTTGAGTGTCCATCAAATTTTATCCTAATTCCCTATCCTACGATACTACAAATCTTTTAAACGGCCAAATGTAGTCGATCACCGGTGACTTGGTAGGATCAATGCTGATCGGTGACGTTGGGAAGGTCGTACAATTGGAACAAAGTCGTTAATTTAAAAAATGGCAGACATGAACGTAAGGGCCAATTCAGCATAAACCTAGATTGCAAATTTAAATCAACCAAACAAAACATCATTTTTATGTGGGAAAGTTACTCCAGACGCCACAACCGAAGTCGTGGAGGCGTCAGGACATGCCCGACCTATCCCTCTTAGTGCAATGGAACAGCACGGCTCTGATCTGGGTCGGGTGTATCATTATTTCTAGACACAACAATATTTTAATTTTCAATCACTTGGCTTCATTTGGGGGGCCTGTACTTATGATACATATCCAGCCAGACAGTCTTAAAACTGAGAGAAACCTATAGCGATACTTTTGATGACAGTTTTGGTTAACAGTTTCTGATATTAAAGCCATGTTGTCTAAAGTGCTCTCACGCATATTTTAATGTGAATGAGAATCAATTCATAAAGTTGACTGACGCATCAGGCTTTACAATCCATTTATATTTTCTCTCGCGTATTCACATAAAACAAAATTAAATTCTATTATATTGAAATACTCTGAAGAGCCATCTTTTTTAAGATTCATATTAAATCTAATACAGTTAAACGAGTTGAACAGAAAATTATTCAGGTGAAGAGTTGCGGCAACGTGGCAAATATTGATGGAGCTCTTGAAGATATCAATTTGCACTTGCATGAAATCAACTTGAATCATGGAGGGAAGGATTTTACGTCAGATGATCAAACATTAGTGATTACTGTGCTGTCATTTGAATAAATATAAATCTTATTTGCAATAGAAACTATCAATCTTTGTTATTATTAAAGGAATATACATTAGCAGATTTGTCAATATTCGTTAGAAAATATCAAAAAATAACTAAGTCACTCAGTTGAATTTATCTCATTATGCTTGTATGTTATTTGATATCTATCTATCTACGAAAAAGATGGAGCTATAGATTTAAATAAATAAATATATTTAGCCAAAGTACAGCGCATCATATGACTCATAAAGTTCCAAGCAAATATTGTGTATGGAGAAAGAACCTGCAAAAACATATACAAGAGTGTCTACGTCGTAAGCAACAGAGATTTGTATGCAAAGCAGAATCATCAAGTGAGAAAAAGTGTTGTGGATGGAAATACGCATAAGCAAACCATGAAAGTATTCCGTATTATACACCTGGGACAACAAGTGATGTTGGCACCATCTTGGCTGTTCCAGTTCCTTTCTGCCACTTTCTGCTACTCTAAACTTGTTCCGGGGAGGATGGTACTTTGTTTTGCTTTCCTTTCTTAAAGAATCATCAGACAACATCATTGTGCAATGGCTTGAATTAACTATGCTTTCAACTCTTTTCCACCGTTCTCTTGTAACTTGTCTCATCTTATACATACACACACACACACACATATATATATATACATATATATATGTGTGTGTGTGTGTGTATGTGTATGTGTGTCAAAAGATGTGCACCAAGTGTCTACATGCATAGCTCTAATCGTAACAAGCATTAGCGCCAATACAAAATATGAAAAAATATACAGAAAGAAAAGATTCGAATCATTTTGATTAGAAAAGGGCCAAGAAGTTGAAAAATTGCCATTTCTTTGACGTATAAATCAAATATTCAACTTTCACTTAGGACTATTCTTGAGACAAAACAAAATAAATTGGTAGAGTAAAGATAATTTGAAAACAAAAAGGTAGAGCAAATGAGTTGTAGTACTTTCACAGGAGGTTCAAATATACTCCTTAGGGACGCCTTTGAGGACCACTTTCCCTACACTGTGTCAAATAGGCTTCAAATGTCCATTGCTTTTTACAGCAACTAAAATATTTTCACGTTTGTGTGCATCCATAGAAGAGATTACACGCCAGGTACAAAGCATCACATGCGAGTGGTCATTTCAGAACAAAAGGATCTCTGAATCTTTGTTCATTAAGCAGTTGTTGTCAGAATCCGGACATGAAGCCTACTAGGAATTTAAGCTAGTCAGTTGGCTGCATTCATTTTTGGAAAATGGTTCCAGCACAAGAAAAAAAAACCCAAAGAGAAATAAATAGCTGTATTTTATTCATTACTCTCCAATGTTGTCTCACTATCTTTTCGATACGCTGAACCCGTCAATTTTTCAGCTTGACACTTATTTCGGCTAATCCTACAAGTGAGACGACGCCATTGAGGTTTCCAACTTATCAAAGAACCAAAGATTAAACGTAACCCACCCGAGATCTTTTTCAGGACTCGGGGCTATTCTACAAGCACTCAAACTGGCGCTTGCATTGATTAATTGAGCCAAGGATTACCACAGCAAAACACAAAGTGACAGTCATCAGACTAGATTAAAGTAGTAGAAGTTACCATCAAGCAAAATCGTTGGGGAACAGATGACAACAAGTCTCAACATAAACTGTGAACGGCGAACGAGTAACAACAGAAAAGCTAAAGCAAAAAGTGGACAAATTTCAACAAAAGAAAAAAAAAGAAAGCAAGAAGGAAAGGAAAAAGAAGGAAACCAGTGAAAAACATCTTGGTTACTAAATTATGGAAAATATTTTTCTCTCTGAAGAAAATTTTTGTAGGAATGAATTTACAATGCATATTTATGCTGAATTGATTCCTGAATTTTTGTCTTACAGCGTTCATGTTTTTTTTCCTTTTTTAACTTTTGGAGCTGGGAGAGACTTGGCTACACGAGAATCCCCTTACAACATTTACTGAGATTAGTTATTGGATAATGTTAGTAAAAATTCCATTAGTTAACTACAATTCCATAGCTTTCTGGGGGCTCCTTCAAACGGGGTCTGAGGGAAAGCCTTTCCAAACTATCCACTCACATCCACTTCAACACCTCTGATCGCACGGAATAAATCATTTACAGTCATGTGAATGCCTAGATATTTTACCCATGACGAAGTCGGGCATTAACTCCATAAGAAGAAAGCAAAGACACGATGTCAGAAAAATAATGATGAAGATAGTGGTGATGATGATTGGCGTGTCAGCGTACATCTCTGAGATAAAGTTTGCAATATCTTATCTTAGAGAGTTTAAGGAAAAAGAGCAGGCGAAGAGGTTAGAGGAGAATAAATTATCATTTCTTACTTATAGTAAGTCAGATGAAAAATTCTTGAGGTGACATCTTTCGTATGCCTGCAGAAATTTACGTTTTGTTTGCCTCGACGAGCAGCAAATTTTCTCAAGTTTCATTTCCAATGTTTTCTTTCAACGCTCCGATGAATTCAAACTAAATGCTATAAAGACAACGGGTGTTTTCTGTCTGTTCATGGGTTGTTTTTTCTAACTTCCAGACATCTTCATGTAACGGGCTGTAAATTTGTATACTAGAGTTACTTGATCCAAGGTTGAACAAAGGATAGATATCTGTAACTTCTAAAGATCAATTCATGATCAGGTAAATTTTGATATTTCCAGATCTCGATCAGACAAGTGATTTTAAAAATTCTTTTCATTTTTATGGGACACAAATATTGCTCACAAAATTTCTGTGCTAGCCGGACCGGTGGGTTTGTAGAGAGCCTTTTTTAATTTTTTGAAATTTCTTTAAAATACAATTGGTTTCTCTGTGTCCAGTTCCGTATAGTGTTCTGTATATTGGGTGTGCTTTGTGCTGCATATTCACGAAAAGCTAAACATATTTTACCGTCCTACGAGGGCTTTTTGGTGATGAAAGGGAAGTGGTTCTGGGTGTAAAAATTCGAGAAATAAAAAAACAGAATTTTGATAAGACACTATTATCATTGTATATCAGTGGATAATAGTGTCCATTCCAAATTTTGTTTCCGTTCATTAATTCCCTTTTTTTGGTTCGCCGTTTATGACTTTGAACGAGCGAGTATGTGAATCCTTACAATTTACAATCGGGATCACCTTTGCTTCCCTTTAATGTTATATACATTCTTGTATCCGGGCAGGCATTACGGAGAATAGAGTATGCAGGAGCATCATCATGAAAAGCCTATGAAATACAATTTGCTGTCTTATCTTGTTATATTTGGAGATTCGTTTTTGATCGCAAATCTATGTGCTTCATGTAAGAGTTTTTTTGTGTCTCATTCAGTTGTCTAGAGATTTAAGCACACACACGCTCACATGCACACACACACACACACACACACACACACACACACATATATATATATATATATATATATATATATATATATATATATATATATATATATATATAAAGATATAGATACACTGAATTCCTGTTAATTGGACTATTTCGATCTAGGATACGAATAACCCAGTTGGTCTGATTAACTAAGTTACTTGATTTTATTTATTCACATAACACCAAATTTCTTCGTATTAAAAAATAACAATTTGCATAAAAAACACATGCTAAGAATATTTCGAAGATAGTTCTTTTTTAAGAAGTAAAGGTCTGAAGTTAATAGATATTTAGTAATTTCCACAGATTTTATTCCAAAACATGTAAATTCGGTCACATTACCGATTGGTCCAAATGAACAGCGTATTGGTAATAATAGACGAAGCAAATTGCATAATATTCGTTAGTTCTATTAAGCAGAGTTCACTATAAGTATAGCTTGAGAGTACCGACGAAAGAGAGAGAAACAGATAAATAGCCAAGTCTATAGATCGTTGTACGGTAGTTTGAATAACAAGAATGCATCAATTGTGGGTGAGTTTGATCTTTACCAAGGATATTCCGAATGTAACCTGTGACCTGTGAGATGTGAGTTAGGTCCCTATGGATATCGGTTTTCAGGATTTGGGCGGTCATCTATTCTTATGTTATCTTCAGATGTCCGTGACTGCGTGCTTAAGTTAATTAGAATCCGAGCAATGAGAGTTCGGGGGAGATTTATTCCAATCCGGTGGAATGACTCGAGGTTGAAAAGGTGATGAGATTCTAACTATGTGCCTTTGCTGTCTTGTATTTGTGGGCACGTGATAGTCAACAAGCACGATGAATAGCTGAATGCATGTGTGTGTGTATAGGTAAATGGCAAATAAAGTATATCTGCTGAAACAGTAGGATGTTGGCTAATTATATAGAGGAATTTTCGTTGTTTGATAATGAGTCTTGCTTGATTTGAGGTATGTTGAAGCAGCCTGGTCTCTAGATAATTGTGTTACTTTGAGAAATTATTGCTACTTCTAAGCATTTTTTGCATTTTCCATGTTAAATGATTTATGATTCAGGTGTTGTAAATCAATTATAGCTCAATGTGTTTCTATGTTTTTTGATTGAACTCAGTTGGTCATTTATTTTGAGCGGTCTTCTGAAGTTGTAGATTCTTTTGTATATGTTTGTGCGTGATGTGTGTATGTGTAACACATTTAAATGTTAATTCATCAAAAAAGGTGACAATCGGTTATTCAATTGTATTTGACTTTTTCCCATCTTAATTTTAGTTTAGTTCAGGAAAATGTGTTACCTCTTTAGCAGTGTGTGTGTGATATGCATTATTTTAAAAGTATGTTGATAAATACACGAATTATTGAGTGAAAAATATCAGCTGATTAAAATCAAAAGCGACCGATAGAAGAATAAGTACCAATAATAATCGTAGTAACAGAAAGAAAAGAAAATATTGGTCATTGATTTAACGAACAGAACAATCATCTAGCAAAGAAATATCAGACCCATTTTATATACAATACTAAATTTGTCTAATATTGAAGTTGGGATTGAAAGAAAAAAAATTAATTCATGAGTAAATAGAATTGGAGTTTTAAAAACAAGCGCTTTGTTTTATTAATGTGTCAGTGAGAGGAGTTGAGTAACAAATTGTTGATCTAAAATCGAAATGGCTTGGTTGGAATATTCGAAGTTGGATAAGAATTTACAGATAAAAACAACAAATAGTGTTTCAGATAAGAATGTTAAAAGTCAATATCAACAACGAAATGGGTTGATAAGGCTCGATAGTGCTGACACAATCAGAATAGCGATATCAGATAAGTATAAAGAAGGATCTGAGTTGGAAATAAGACAATGCATCAGCGAGACTTTAACGACTAGGCAATAGCTTATGTGTCAGTGAGACTCCCACTGAGTTTACTAAAGATATCCAACGTGTCAGCAGCGCCTCTTCGGTGTGATCCAATTATGGGAAGCTGCGACTCCCTCCATCGAGTATGTATATTCAGACTGCAGTAATCTCTCAATATCAGGGGTCTGACCAGTAACAACAGCGATTGTCTCCTAATTACTTCACACCCGGATTGCTCAATCGGAACAACGGATCAGACCGAAATAGCATGGGAGTCCATTCCTAATCCTCTGAAACATATAGCAGCATAATGTTTTTGATATTCAATATGCACAATGGAATTGAACAATTACTTAAATATTTACTTCTGCGAACAAAGATAGAAAAGTATGTGAATTCGGTTGTATTCGTGACTGTGGTCATCTTTTCTGTCTGTTTTCCTCTCTGTCTATAAGTCGTTGCATTGGGTCATAAAACTCACAAAGTATCCCAATGTGGTTTTCCTATCCCAACAATGCACCTATTCATTCTTCAAGGGTAGCAAGAAATGTTCCGCGGGAAATTCGTTGAGAAACCTTACCCTATGTACCCAACAGACTTGATCTTGTCCATTCAGGCTTATTCAGCTCGAAGAACATTAAAAAAGAACACAAATTGAGTTACTAAATGATGTCCAAACTACTTGTGAGGATAAGAAAGTGCATAGTTGTTCTGGGAAAGGTTACTGAGATGGAAACATCGCCTACAGGAATGTGTAGACTGATAACGATGATGTGTCGAGAAACAAGAACTTTATTTACTGACATTTTTATTAAATAAAAGTTATATATATATATATATATATATATATATATATATATATATATATATATATATATATACGTGCGTGTGAATACTTATATATATGTATGTGTGTAAGTATATATATATATATATATATGTATATATATATATAATTATATATGTATATATATATGCATGTATATATGTGTGTGAGTATATAATTATGTTTGTATATGTGGTGAAAACAGACGATCTTGAAACTGAATTGAATACAAATATGCTATTCATCCAGAACTGAGAATGGATATTCTTATCAAGGTTGTCGTGTGGGGGAGGCAAAGTTGTTTCAAGGTTGAGGAGAGCGAACTTTGGTGTGGCTCACATTGACGCACCTGGACAATCTTATGAGCAACCCACCACTCTCTGTTGTGTTGGATTACTCAATGGCTGCCGCCAAAGAACTAAAGCTACCAAAGTAAACAATTGTTGATAAAAGTAGAACCTAAGTAAATCCTTTCATTTACACGTGCTGACACTAAAACAAGCACAAATTTCCGGACTCCAACTTAGACTCACATCCCTGTGCACTAAGAGCAAATAGAAAATTGTAACTTTATAAGTTCACTTCATAGAACTCTACCTAGTATTATATTCACCACTACGGAAAAAGAAGCTTTGAGTTTTGGCTCAAAATTCGCCACATGTCGGGGCAATATACACATCACTGACATAATCACCATATATTACAGACAAGCAGACATAGATTTCACCAAAATATACATATAAGGTATCTTCTCCGCCACCACAAACACACAAAACACAGAAACTACAAGTCCAAAAAGACACATCTAAGGATTCGTAAACGACAACATAGTAATCCAACCCTCAAAGATCAAGATGAGGCATCGTCATCTTTGATGTTAACACACGCACAGGTAACATTAAAATGAACTCCCTATAACAAAATGGCAATACCTACACTAAAACAGATCAACGAACGATTTCATTCAAAACATACAAAGAAGTAATAAAAAACGAGGGCAAAACATAGTTCACACGAGTTAAATACCACCTTAGAATTTCAACACTGAACAGCCTACCTAGAAAGCATAAAGAAAATGTCTCAATAACATCATGTATTGGCAGCACCTGCAACAGAATATTCATGGTCATGACATCTTAAACCCTCCCGGGAACAATCAGCCCCTCACATATAGAAAACTTGGAGACCTTATCAAACGATTGGAAAATGCCAACATGACCACTATGTCTCTATCCAGTTTAAATGTCGAGTCATTATGCTCCAACATATCAGTAAAGAAAATCTCAAATTACTCAAAGCTGAGCTTCATAAACTAAAACGGAATCCGCCTCAACCAGCACGCAAAATCATATAAATATACACTAAAACCTATACACAAACCTTAAATACTTCGAATCATACCAGCAGAAATTTGGATTACCGATGGATTCACCAATTAACAGAGTTCTTTCTCACCTATTCCTCGGATTTCTTGAATCGGACTCTTTTAGAAATGTCCTACCCAGAGGAGCAAAATATTTTCGATACATCAAATATACCCTTCTTATAGATCTGCATGACACCAACTTGCCTTAGATTACCGTGGAATTTAACAACATTTCCTTTTTCCGATATCTCAAGAAAACAGAAAACTTGCAAACACAAAACATCAACTTTTACTTGCTCCACCACACTAAGATTAAATCTGGCCTAATGATAGGTATTTTCCAAAGGACCCTAAGAATTTATAGCCCCAAATTTTTAGCAGATGGAGAAAAACAGTGCACACGTACAGTACGTTACATTGTCCATATCCATTCATACAGAAAAAAAAAAGAATATAAAATCTACAATACCAAAAAGTACAACAGAGAAGAAGACAAACCAACTAACAATGTCTTGGACTTGTTATACTTCTGACCAAAATCATGTTTCAGAGAAAAGTCCAGATCATTGGAAATATAAAACTGTACGAGAACCAAACTGAGAGAAGACTTTCAAAAAACATTCATCGTAATCCAAAAGGATATGATTTCGACTTCAAGCAAACCATTGATGAAATGTATCCATGAAAGAGTTGCCAAATCATCGAATCTGTTATGATCGTAATAAACGAAACAATCCAATAACGACTAAGATTTTACCACATCCCGAGACACCTGTCCAATTTAATAACGAGACAATACAACAACAATTTACCCCCTACACTTGATGAAAGTCAGTATTTGCCATCTCAATCCATATATATATATATATATAACAAGACATGCATATACCCTTTTCGCACACAAGCACCACGTACCTAGATCAACATCCACCTACAACAGATCCAAACACCAAGTCATCCACCTTCTATTCAGCTCAACTAACATACACTCATAAATATCCATATTCACCCACTCATGGAAGTGCTGTGACACACACTATGGGAACATCACTACGCACATTCACACACATGGAATTATCGCGACATGCACTAGCATCACAGACGCTAACTTCAAGCAGAATTACACACACATGCACACACACTTACAGATAGTATAACTCCCCACACATACAGCCTCAACAAGGTTCCCCTTCCTTAACCTTGGCATAACTTTGCCTTCCGACACCAACACAGAGATAAGAATCTCCATTTCTTGCCTTGTATCGCAGGATCCAGGGCCATCATTTTTTCTTTCTCGGTCCGTCGAATGTGTGCCTCAGCAAAGTATCATCAGATATATGAAAAAATGACTTGTATTCGTACTTAATCCGGTTTCCAGATTGTCTTTCTTCACGATTAAGTCGGATACACGATATCCTTTCACACACACACACACACACACACACACACACACACACACACACACACACACGCACACACACACACACACACAGAGTTTGTTTATATCTGTATTAGTCATTTGAGTCTGTTTAAATCTATCTAGCCATCTATCTTTCAATCCCACTGTCTTCAGATCTATGTTCAAATCTATATATCTATATCAGTCGCTCAATGATGTATCTAAGTATCAGTCACCTCGGATTTATCAATATTCAAATCTATCTATATATCTCAGTTTCTTTACATCTATTTTTGTTCAAATCTACCGATACATATCAGTCTCTTCATATCTATTTATCTATCGATCCATGTCACTTCAGATCTATCTATCTATCTATCTATCTATTCATCTGTATCAACTTTTTTTCATTGTCTGCTGATATTTATGCATCAATCCATTCACTTATTTGATAATCCACCTAACACTATCTTTTTAGATTCATTTATCCGTATAACTACTGAAAAGCTTTTGTTCATATCTATCCATCTAACTATCCATCTATCTATCCATCCATCTATCTCAAAAGGCTTGCTGTTTATTAGTCACCAATTCAAAACTAGTAAATTATCAACTTAAATACATCGCCGATAATTACCATCTGAACATTTCTTTGGTAGTTATCCAATAAATATACAATATTAAAATAAAACTATCAAAACTACTGAAAATAGAAGGAAAGTTTCAAGCAAACCTTTTCATTCTCAGAATTTTGCATCTGTTAATATTCTTTCTGGAAAATGTGACTTTCAAAATGTGCATGGGTAAGCAAATTTTCATTCAAGGTGGATATTGACTTCTTACGGACAGTTATTAGCAAAAACAAGACAGATTTGAAAATTTGCCAAGACTGTGTATCTAGCGTTTTCACAGCAATTATTTTGACTGGGTGTTATAAAAAATCTTTCTCAAAATAGAAGTCTCTCCAAGATGGAGTAGCTTTCATTAAACTTGTTTTAGTTTTACAAAAGTTTTTGTGTTTTACGATGACAGGCTGACAGATATTCGTTAGAACTTTTGTTTTAAAATATACATCGCCTTTTGGTTAGCTGCTGTGAACTCCAACGGACTGTGCTATGAAGATACTTGATGAGCAAATTATTTTCGATTATAAATAACAACATTTTTTCGTTGTCTATTCTAAAATCTTTGTTGTATGATTACATAATTGATGAATACTTTTTCCTTGCTTAAAACCTCCACAGGGTCATGTTATCTATGCTTGCAAAGTTTCGTCTAATTCAGTTCCGCTGTTTAGACGTGAATTAACTTCCCATACCAAATTTTGAGCAAGGAGAAAAAAATTGCTAAAGGTTTAAATCGACATCTTTTTCTCAGCAATTGTTGTGCCTTGCTCTGATGAATAGTTGCGCAGACTAGAATTCCCCCCCAGGATGACATTTGATAATATCTAAGGCACTACTCTGCGAGAGTCCGATTATTTACCTATAATTTTATTCACGCACACACACCACACATACACACATACCTACACACATTTATTATGTGTGTGTGTGTGTTTCTTTCTTTTTCTAAATGTAAATCATACAAATTGCATTGATGGATATTAAGAAATGGGCGACTGAAGAGACAAAAAATCGGTTGAATTTTTTTTCAATGTTTAGTGTTTAAAGCTGTATAGCTTTCAAGACTATATATATATGTGTGTGTGTGTGTGTGTGTGTATGTGTGTGTGTGTGTGGTTGTACAGCACAAGTCCAAATGGAGAGAGTAAGATTGCACTACATATATCATTTAATTTGATGAAAGAATTCTGGCTTTTATCTGGGATCGAACTCTGACCAACAGCACTGATGTGATTGATTGTAAGTGATGGAAAAAAATATGAATGTGAAAGAGATGACTGATGTGATCGACAAAAATCTTGACAGAGAAAGAAAGAGAGGGAAGCACAGAGAGAGAGAGAGAGAGGGAGAGTAAGAGGGAGAGAGAGAGTTAGAGAGAGAGTAAGAGAAGAGAGAGAGGGAGGCAGAGAACGAAAAAGAGAAACCTAAAAGAGAGTGAGACATATGCCAACACAAGCACACACATAAACTGACATTGGCATACACAGACACACAAATACATATATGTGTGTGTGTGTGTGTGTGTGTGATCTATACACAAATAGAAAGTTTATTATTGAATCTATTATACATATGTCGTACCTATGTGTTTGAATTTGCATAAATTCATTTATCATTCATCAACGGTATGATCCACAACTGAAAAGAACTATAATTTGCTTAGTTTCTACAGATATCCATTGAACACATACACCAACGTACCTAACTTTTGGAATGAATTGCCGTAGTATGAATAACTTTTGGTAACTGCATCTTGGGCTTTTGATCGACAAGTATTGCCGTAAAGTTTGGAGGGAATAAACCGGCTGAGAGTAACTGTCAACGAATGCAAGATAAATTTCACAAAAACAACTTGCCTATTCAATCAAGAATCTCTCTACATCCAGCGAGTTTCCCAACCACATGACAGGAAATAGGCTTTCGAATAGGCTCACTGTCCACAGCTTATACTTCAGAGACTCAACGCTAAACACGTTCAAATAATTCAATGGATGCTACAGTGAACTGAGGTAGACTGGAGAACTGACCGGAATATATGCTACAATAAAAGCAAAAATGAAAAGAATCTGAAGGAGATCAACATTCTTGAATCCCAAGCGATTAAACTGAGAAAACAATATTTAGTTGTGTCAATTAAATAGCTTCTTTTCTAGTCGGAATTTTTATTATTATTATTATCATTATTATTATCATCATCATCATCATTATTATTATTATTATTATTATTATTATTATTATTATTATTATTATTATTATTATTATTATTATTATTATTATTATCATCATCATTGTGATTTCACTCAATACTAAAGAATGTAGCAAAGACAACCTTATTACACACAGGGTAGTGTTAGTGCAATCTTTGTCTCATACACTGGAATGAAAATTGTAAATTGTAATTGTTAATCCACCTTACGTCATTCCAGCGTACAGAAGATTACCAAGGAACACCTTACTTTCGGGTAATGGGAAAAACTTGCATATATACCAACATACATACTGAGACACACACCAACCTTCGTATATATATATATATATATATATATATATATATATATATATATATATATATATATATATATATATATATGTAGAGAGAGACAGAGAGAGACAGAGAGAGACAGAGATTTCGGTTATTTGGAACGCCAATAATCTAGCTGGTCTGATTTACCAAATAACTTTCATTCATGCGCAAAACACCAAAGTTCTTTGAATCAAAAAGTAACAATTTGTATGATAAAGCATAATATTCTCTCACAGTAGTGTGTGTGTGTGTGTGTGTGTGTGTGTGAGAGAGAGAGAGAGAGAGAGAGGGGGAGAGGGACAGAGAGAGAAAAATAAATAGATAGATATTTACAGTTTTGTTGTTAATGCAGTCATTGCTACACACACATGTGCACACACACACACACACGCTTACATTTATCTATCTATGTCTCTCTCTCTCTCTCTCTCTTTCTCTCTCTCTCTCTCTCTCTCTCTCTCTCTCTCTCTATATATATATATATATATATATATATATATATTGAAATATAATAATATCCGTAGTTGGTCTGATTATATGGTCTTGCAAGAGTGCATCTGTATGCGTGTGTGAGATCTGATTTCTTCAACGTTACACTTTTGAGAAACTAACACTAAAACTATGCATGTCGAAAGGTGGGTTTGAAATACAAAGATTTGAACAGCTAACCCGATGCACAACGGACAGGAAGACTACTTAGCAAGAAGCGTTACATTGTTTCTAATATTTTTACAAGCGGGGTTTGCCGCATTTGGCTCGAATGCTATTTGCTTTGGCAAATAGACAAGCTTCTAACTTTTTATCATCGCATTGGCTTTCACCTCTCGTTTTATATTCTTATCAACATTGTAGCCTCGTGTCAGGTTTTGATGAGACATGGGTAACTTTGCTTGCATCACGGTAGAACAATTATCAGATGCATTTCTGGTAATTTAAAGAAAATAGGCTCAGGTTGGGGGGTTGAGTAATCAATGGAACCCCCACGTTATCAACATCTTTTGGCAATATGTTGGGGTTGATCAGTTTTTGTAAAAAATGGAAGAAAAGGTGTGATCATTTAGTTACTTCTTACACCTTTTGTTGGACATTGATCACAAGCTTAAAGTTCAACTGGAAATTGGACCCACCACTAAAATTCTATTTAGGGGTTTGATTTTGATATAACATTTTTTGTTGACATAATTAGGACTGAATAGTCAAATTTTCAGCCCTATAGCTTCAATGGTCCAGCGTGTACGAGCTATACATACACACATACATGCGTAGATAGCCAACCAGACCGACCTGAAAACTGAAGAAACATATTTTGACAGTTTCAGTTTACGGTTTCTTACAGGTTGATAAATTTGATTAGGATTTCAGCAAAAAATCCCTACTGTGCAATCAGATAGATTGAGTTAGTGAAAACGTTCAATATAAGAAAATTCAATGTAAGCATTGGCAGATAATGTGAACTAACAAATATTTTTCTTAATGATTACAATTTTCTTGATACAATGAAATTATTTTTAACGCAGGCTTTTTCTCTTTATATTTGTTCTTTTAGCTCTATCAGCGCTAAATTAGTCCAAAAAATTTAAATTTTTATTTATTTCGACAATTTTCTAGTTATTTATGTTATTTTAAGTTAATTCTTAGAACTTTTTAGCACCTTGGAGCAATCAAATATTCATTCGAATTGGCAATATTGTTTACTGGCATAAAATAATGACTGAGAGAGGAGATATCAATACAAACTGTCAATTAGAATTGTCATCGAAACTGTTTCTTCAGTTGGTTAGCTGGCTGGGTAGATATTCATCTATCACACCAACGGACTGTACCAATCAGGTTTGAGATTTGAACATATTCTCTTTCTTATGTCTACATTTTTTCTAAGAGAATACCCCCTAACATTTTTCTGGGGGATGAAGGTTCAATTTGCAATGTAAATTTATGCCAAATAGACCACTTACTCAGTGTCCAGCAGCATTCACGTATATTTTTCTTGAAAAATTAGATTATTTTCACATAGACCAATGCCAAACATGAGGTGAGAAAAGTAATGTAGTCATCAATCAACCATTTTTTAATTGATCACCCAAACTCGGTGCGCTGCAAAAAGACGTTTGTCACATCATGGCTTATATCGAGTGAATGAACAGATATGTTACCTTATTTAATTCTTCCTTTGGTAGAACAAACTCGTCTTTGAAGAACCAAAAATCCCACTAATCCTAAAAATGAAGGTATGCAACCAATGTGTCCTACTGATAGTCACCTATGGAGCTGAAACATGGAACCTAACCAGATGATTGACCCTCAGACTGAGAACCATGCAATGTGCAGATGAGAGTTATGCTCAATCTCTCCTTGTGAGATCGTGAGACAGCACAGTATATCAGAGAAAAACAGGAATCTGAGACATCATAGAAACTCTCAGAGAGCCCAAATGGCAATGGGCTGTAAATGTTACAAGAATGACAGACAATCGCTGGACATTGCAGCTGAAAACGTGGATCTTCAGAGATCAAATCCGAAATCATGGTCGGCAGAAAGTAAGATGGCGTGAGGAGCTAAACAAATTAAAAAAAGTACCGGCTCCGCGATGCCCATGATAGAGAGGTTTAGAAAATCTTCGGGGAAGGGCTATGTCAAACGACAGACGCTAAAAGACTGATGATGATAATGATTAAATCCCTGACCAAGTGACATCAGCAATGGTCTTATATGCCATCATACCTTTTGAAGCAACCTTTTTCCACTTATCAAAAGACTCAGCATGCGATGAAACAAAAGGTAATGAAGAAATATGCAAACAAAATTCAAAAAAGACTTTGAAAAACCTTTTCGTTATTCTCCAATCAATTCTCAATCGAATTCGACCGAGAAGCATTTCCATAAACTTCAGTAATGAATGTTTTAGTATATACTGTTTACTCAAAATATCAAAAATCAGAAATATCTGTAAGAAACTGATTCTGAAGAACACAGGTCTATTTGGTCGCTTAATAGTGGCTGTTACATTACCAACGGCTTTTGACTGCATATTTCGCTGTGAATGATCAATAAAAAAAACCCCAAACGGATTATCACAGAATGAATTACTTCTATCGTCTTTTGTTAAGTTGTCATCAGTAAAAAAAAGTTAGAAATTTTAAAAAGAAAACAAAAAACAAACAAACACAGTAAGGGGCAAATTTAGCAAAAAGATTTATGCTAAATTGAACTCGTCCGAAACTACACTTTGAGTAAGATGGCATGATGAGCAAGATAAATTCAGAAACTACCGGCTCTGCAATAGTCATGATCGACAGTTCTGTCGATGTATTTGGTGGGTAATTTTTAAAAAAGAAAAAGAAGGGTATTTTTTAGACATAATAAGGAATAAAAGTTTATATTTTCAGCCCCCAACTTCGTTTTTACGGTCGTTACGTGTGACTATGTTTTTAGATAGCCACACACATGCATAAACAGACCAGCAAAGCAGTAAGCACAACTAACTTAAAAACTGAAAATTTTGTGGACAGTTTCAGAGATATCAGAGTTGAAAATTTGAGTTTGATAAAGACATGCAAACCCTTTGATGGAGATCTGGGAAAAGATAAATCACTGAAAACACATTAGGTCACTTTTTGCTTCTACTTTTTTGGGTTTCCCAAACTTTAAGCCAGAAATAGTCGCATGGGTTGAATTTTACGTATCAATCTCTCAAAATTCATCAAACGTTTCGTCTAATTTTTTACATATTTATAATGTACGAATTCATGTCTTATATGTGCACACAGAGGATCACACTCACGTACGCATACATCTATATGCATATATATATATATATATATTTATATATATATATATATATATATATATATACATATATATATATATATATATATATATATATATATATATATATATATATATATATATATTAACTCTACTGATTCAGTTTTTTGTCTGATTAACCTATTTTCTGAGTGCTTTTGAACTGTAAGATTAACATATACGCAAATAAAAAGGATACGTATTTCTATTCATTTCTTATACTTTTCAAGAAACATGTAAGCGGGTAAACAAATAACAAGCGTAGATCAATACTGAACTCATTTGTAAAATTTCAGAGAAATAAGCAACTTATAGCAGAAAAAAGCACCTAAATGCCAACGAAAAAGTAAAAAAAAAAGACGAGCATTCTTCTTTGTCAGAAGACAAGTAGAAAAAGGAAAACCCACAAGAAAGCATTCTTACATACTGTGTACGTGGCCATTAATAATTGTATTTATTTATATTTTTCATATTTCAAATAAACTTAGTTGTAGGAAAAAATCTTAATATATTTTGAGTTGTGAGCCAAAATAGGTTTACTATGGAAGCTAATAAATGTGCAATGCAAATATATATTTATATCGATGTGTAGATATGTGTGTGTTAGCGTGTATCAATGCATGTGTGCAATGCATATATATATATATATATATATATATATATATGTATGTGTGTGTGTGTGTGTGCATGTGTGTGTGTGTGTGTCTGTTTGCATGCCATGCATATATATTTTCAGATTCATTTTTCTTTTTACATTTATGTTCATATTTCATAATATTAGATTTTGATATGAGAAACATGGCTGCTTTGTTTGTTGAGAAAAAAAGCTTTCTATTCTTTATACTGTACATTATTAAAGGTTCTGGCTTTGAATGTGTAGAGTAAAATATTCCTTTCTAGTCTCTTAGAACTTCTTTGTCTTCTCTTGTAACATGTTTTATGACCTTTCCACTGAAGAGTGCAAAAATATTTTGTTCACTCATATATTTTGTTCCATTTTCGTCCATTGACAGACAGGATATTTCAGACTTTCTGTTCACAGCATATACATATTATATATGAAGAATAAATTCACAGGAATGCATTAACAGGAAATGAGATTGCAGCATCCTACTGGGAATATTTCAAAACGTTTTCAACTTTTATTTTCTCCTTTTTTTTTTGTAAATCTTTTGAGATATAACGTGACTGAAAACATGTGCTCAACCTAGACCACAACGGGGAATCTTTGCTGGATTCAGGAAGGATAAACTTGCTTTTTTCAAGCCGAAAATTAACTGAAACCATCAAAGAAACTATCACCCAAACTGTCATTATAGGTTTTGTAAGTTTACGAGAAGGTTATGTACGTATATATATATATATATATATATATATATATATATATATATATATATATATATATATATATATATATATATATATACATATATATATATATATATATATATATATATATATATATATATATATATATATATATATATATATATATATATATATACATCACGCGTACAGTCTGCATCAATAGACTACGAGAGTTGGGGATGTAATCTTTTATTCCCTATTATGTAGAAAGTAACAATTTGAAAAAAAAAATCGAGCCGAAAATAGGTTTTTAGCAAAGAAGGTTGAATTTTAAGTATGATTTGAAGCTGGATTGATCCTTCAGTTATTTTTCATTATTTGCACCCAGCATTAGGTGAGAGAATTAATTAATTAATTGATCACCATTTTTTTCTAATTGATCAACCCAACAGAGCAACACTGCCAAAAAATAATCCACCCCATATTTGTATGACTCATTAGATTCACCACCATTTCCATTAGAGTTATACTGATCTTACCCTGTTACAAAGTTCCCTTTGCGACGCTTTGGTAATTCAGAAGACCCGGAGTTGCCAGAATTAACTGTTCTTTAGCTTGATTTATTCGTACGTACCTTAGAAGGATATGAACCAAAGTATGAGTGAAGCCTATGCGAGCTCATAAGGGTTTCACGTTTAGTGCTAAATAGGAAGACTTAGAAAAAGGTCTTTTCTTGGGGGTGGGGTCTTAAACACTCAAACATGAATTAGTGGTAATTGCTCAATAGCTTCAGGCCATTTTGGCTTAAGGTTTCCTGAGAACGTTTTATTTCCGTCTCACGCAAGATTTTTCATTCAACGTTCTATATTTAGATAGTGGCAACAAACACACACGCACACACACACACTGACACAGCGTTAGATGAAAACCGTACACATATATATACTAGTTGGGAGACTCAGTGTTGGCTGGGGAAAGATACCTAAAAAGAACGAATATGTTTTTTGATGTTTCGTCTCATACAAAAAGAAAGAAAACAAAAACACACACAAAAAACACGACAACCCCCCCCTGATTATCCACGCTATTCATGACAAAGTAGTTGTGACAGTTGAAATATTCAGACGCACACAAAGGACACATAAGGTCGGATCGTTTGATAGGTCTTCTGGATACACTACATACATGATCCTGTGGTTGGGTGTCAGGATGAAAAGGTTGATCGGGGATCCTACCCTAGATCAACTAATATAGACCTTCACCATTGATTTTTTTAATCAATCGATTTTTTATAAATCCCCCAACAGTCTGACTGAAGCAATATTTTTTCAAATAATTGCCGAAGAGAATAAGTTATGTGCTAAATTTTCATTTATTTGAATGTAACAAGTATGTTTTTTTTTCACTGAAATTAAAAATACTTTCTCAAATAATTATTTTTACATACCTGATTAAGAAAAGAATATGGAACTAGCCGCTGTCATATAAATGAAATAAATGAAAATCGGCTGACAATAATCCTACCAGAGACAACAGAGAGATGTCCAGTAATATAAGTTAAAAACATACCATGATGACAGGTTACAACTCTGATTTGCCACATTATTCAGAGGGGAAGCTTTTCTTAAAATAATGTATGGCTTTTTCTTATGCTTGAAGTCTTTGAATTCAATACAAATTCTCATTACTAGAATTTAAGAAATGTCGATTGAAAACATCTGACGAATAAGGATCAGATGAACTTGAAAATACTTAAATCTTTCACAACTAATTTCATCAGTATAAATCTTCAGTATATCTAATCCTGCGATAGATTCAAATGAACATTCTCAATTTAGACTTTAAAAATACTACCAACAAACGTAGTGAGGTCAGGTCAGGGACCACACCCTGCTACTATAATGATGTAACCTAGTACGTGTCAAACACAACCTCGAAAAACATCACCAAGAAAACAATAATTTACATCGGCACATACAACGTAAAGAGACTCTTTACAGACATGCAACTAACTGATCTTGAAAATGAAATCAAAAACATCAAATTATTGGTATCAGTGGAATAAGAAGATCAGGAACAAAACTAAGAAGTAATCATCTAAAGAAGTACAGGGAAAGAAAGAGGAAAGCAAAATGGAGCTTTCTTATTCATAAAAAGAGTTCAAAGACGATGTTGTAGGATTTAACGCCATATTTGATCGTGTAGCCAGTATCACTGTCAAAGAGGTACAAACTAAGCATCATTCAATTTTTTGCTACCACTTATTAATCAGCCAACAAGGAGATAGACAACTTCTATGACGACTTACATTCCACACTCTAAGATGAAAAAATACTTCAACATCATTTCGGGAGACTTTGTCGCCAAAGTAGGATAAGGTTATGAATGTTGCAGAAAGTTTGTATTCAAAATACGGAAGTTGCGGGGTGAAGATCAGATTAATTTTACTGCAGCCGACGGGTTCAAAATTATGAACACATTCATCAAGAAGAAAGCCAATAGAAAATGGATATTGATGAATTCCAGTCACAGAATCAAGAACGAAATAAGCTGCATCCTAACAGACAAAAGCGATTCTGTAAAAAGATATTCCGGTCCTAAACTAAGTCAGTGTATGTAGCGATCACACGATAATAAGATGCAAAATTCAAATTAACACGAAGAAAGAATGCAGGAGAATGTTCTGCACCAAACTGCAGCTACTTTGCATATAAATAAAGCTCTACTGCTCTTTCAATATAGGACTGGAAAAACAGGTATAAACTCATCATCGACCGGAAAATAACATCAACGAGCTCGACAATGAAATGGCAATTTCTCAAATGGAATTGCCAATATGTTTAAGCCAGAATACATACAAACATTTGGTAAACTCTCCGAAAGAATAAAAACCACATAGGAAAACGCAGAAACCTCACACCATCGACAACAATTGAAAAGATAAAAACAAAACCATCCAAAAGGAACGAATAAAAAATTAAAGAAGATACACCACAGAAGTCATTGGAGGCATTTTCTGAAGGCTGAGGTTTCAAACTATCTAAAAACCTCTCAATACGGAAGAAAGCAAATAAGTAGAGCGTTTGAAGAAAACCAAACAACGGATATCAACCATCCCCATTTGGTAAGCCAACAAGAACAGGGAACATCAGAATCTGAAATGCCACGCAATTCCTCCATTAAATAACATGAAAAAAAACAAAACTCTGAACCCTTTCAACTCAAAAAAGGTACCAGACAAGATAATAGCTGCTCAACTAAACTCTTCAGAGCCTACCTCGCGATGATCTTCCGAAACTTTGACTGGGAAAATAAAGGAAGCAGAATAGACATTGAACCTCAGATTTACTGACATCCTCCTCCTCTTGCTGAAAACCTTCATGATATCAAAGGATGTTAGATAAACTGAAGGAAGCAAGAAAGTTGGTCTTCGCCTGAATTTCAGTAAAACAAATGTCATGTACAAGAAATATGTCGAGAACAAAGATGCAATATTTGAAATTGAAAATGTAGACCTGAAGAAAGTAGACAACTATATCTACCTTGGATAACGAAACATCATGGAATCCACGAAAGAAGAAAGAATCAAACTAAGGATCATTCCAGGTCGGCAAGCTTTCGGTAGAGCAAGCTCAACCTTCAAGGACATGAAAATCCCATTGGTCTAAAAACAGGGTCTAATATATCGCCCCATACTAACCTATGGATCCGAAACATGGAACACTACCAAAAGATTGACACACGAAATGAGGACTATGCAATTCGCTCAACAGTACATGGAGGGATCACAAGATAGCATAGTATATTGGAAGGAAAATAAGTGTCCGATATATGATAGAGTCCATTAGGAAACTCAAATTACAATACACTGGTCATGTTAGTGAATGGTAGACAACCGATGGACATCACCATTCACAATATGAATCCCTAGAGATCATATATGGAACAGTGACCGGCAGAAAATAAGATGGTATGATGAACTGATGTTGGAATATTGATTTTCGATACAGATAAGCAGGTCCTTAAAATATTGGCGCTAAATAATCTTGCTACCTGCTATTTTTCTCCATCTAGCAGTGCTAGACTTAATTAGGTGTGGCGAATTAAATGTGTGTAAATGTGTTTCAGTGTGCTGATAGATAGATAGATAGATGGATGGAGAGAGAGAGAGAGAGAGAGAGAGAGAGAGAAGATAAAAAGAAGGGGGTATTTACCACGTACAGATTGGAATCTTATAGCCTGTTTCAGTTCTTTTGACTACAAGTGTAATCCGGCTAAAGAATGAGTTTGTCTTGTTATAACCAACAAACCTTTTGGATCAATCAAATGTCTAGCTTGAACAAAAGAGTATTATAATACAGAACAGTGAATAGAATAAGATAACACATAAATGATTGTTTAATTGTATGCATAGTTCTATGGTTTTCCTGTTGGATTTCATTTATAACTTAAAACTTGTGTTGGATTGAACCAATAACGTAGTTGATTGAAACGTTGTAAAATCTAGAATCGTATGTTGCGATATAATTGTGAAGATTACGTCGTAGAAACTCTTAAAACTTTGCCGTATCAATTCAAGTTGAGTTGAGTTGAAACTTGGAGGAATATAAAATTAGGATAGTAGAATTATTAAATATAAATTACCTAATTAAATAGCTCTTGGCTTATTAAAGCTTATCTCAATATGAATAAAACGGTCATTTTTGACAGCTTTATGCGAGTATACATATATACATATGTAAAACGCAGTATGTATCCATATACGTATTTTGTGTGTGTAGTGAGCATTCAGATACTACAATCTGGTCCATATTTACTCACTTTCCAAGGACAGCAAGATGTGACACAAGGTTGGTTCAATTTGGGGTTTGTATACGGTGAAGCTTGGAAATTGCTCCAGTTCCCGATTGGTGTTGCAAAGGTGTCAGGGCAAGCCTGATTCTTGCCTTTTAGTGCAGCAGGAAGGTGCTGCCTTGGGGCTTACTGATCCCCGAAACTAGGCACATCTATCTTTTGAGGCCACAAGAAGAATCCCAGGCCTCTTGCACTTAACAATACCGAGCCTCAGTGGGCCATCATCGACCACTATATTGCACCAAAAAGTATATAGCAACCTGATTCTACACTCTGATCCGTATGTATTCGCTTCCCCACTAGAGCAAGATGTGACACAAGGTCGGTTTAATTTCAGGTAAAGCTCGAAATATTGTTCCAGTCTCTGCAACTGGTGTTGCAAAGACGTCAGGGCAAGCCCTACTCTTCTCATTTAGTACAATTGGAAGATGCTGCTTGATCCTCCGAGACTGGGCCAGTCTTTTTCGAAAAAATACGAATCCTACGCCGATTGCACTTAGCGATACAGAGCCCTGATAAACCATCATCGGCCACCGTATTGCACCAGGGCAAAGCTAACAAAGAATGTACTGCATATGACACTACATTTTGATTGCAGGCAAAAGTACTGAGTAGAAAACACAAATAATAAGATCTAGCTAAAAATGCCGATCCTTGCATATGCAATACCGTATTTTCCGACAGGTTTTATGCTTGCAAAAATACAAAATGCAAAATTACTCGTTTTCATTAATTTTCTGAGCACTAATGACAAATTTCAGTTTCACTAATAAAGCCAAATCATGGCAAGGGCTCTTCATGACTAGGGGTATATTTTCTCACAATCAAGCGGAGGATGGAGGAGAATCGAAGAGCTGTAGAGTTCAACACAGAATTGAAATATCCTTGCTATCATTAAAATAGTAATGCTCACGCCATAAAAGTTAACAGCAAGTGTATCATGCCACCTGTTATCGTATGAAACATCCTTACAATATCGTTTTATTTTATGATTAATATGTTACACTGACACATCCTCACATTATACACATATAAATATATATTCGTCTAAAATGATGTGTAACGTTCATGTACCAAGATATGTACCTTATTGTAATTAAATCTGTTCAGCCAAGCATCATATATATGTGATATCGAGCCAACAGTTTTTCATTCATGTTAATAAAAACAATGGACACACTTCGTCAAATCATTTTTTTGACAATTGTTCTTGTTTACGAACGAATATAAATATACGGCTCTCTTCCATAAACTAGGTCTATATTTCATATTATTTTCATTGAAATTATCCGGTAAATATTTTATTACATGGAACTAATCGACTCGTGTGATCAATGGTCTATGTCTTTTGTTATTCGATAAAGCACAGTCTACGCTTGATGAACCAATTCACGAATCGATTTTTCCTGCTTTTCCTTAAACGTATGTGTTGATAGTGGGCCACAGCAAAATCGAACGGATCAGTGTTGTTATACAAAGGGAAAATAGAAGAAAAAAATTGCAGCTTGCTTTTATTCATTTATTTTTTTTACTCATTTCCTTCGTTACTGCCAAATTTCGTGTCTCAATTGCCCTGAAAAATTTCACAAGATGGAGCTTTGATCAATTCTTCTCTATCTAAGGTACTTGTTTCATTTTTTAATAGTTTTGTAATCGTTTCCTTGCAATTAGTATTGATAGTTCAAAGTGCTAAGACTCTTGGCTCGCGAGAGAATAGAATCAGTGTGTTAAGATCCTAGTGCCAAATCTATTCAGTACAGTAAACACTGCGCCGTATTAGCGTTGCCTTTTACAGGAACTTTTATTCAGCGATGGTAACAATTCAGCACGTGGTATACATATATTAGAAACCGCTAACCAAAACATCCACAAAAACTGGTGATATACTTCGCTTCAGTTTTTAAGTTGATTTGGCTTGTTATGTATCTATGTATATATTTATGTACGTTTCTCGCAGACAGGTTGCATCGATGGAGGTAGAGGGCGGAAAAGTCAAACATTTACTCCATATTATGTCTTGCAAAGGTTATTCAGTTTTTTGAGAGTCCACCCTGAATAGGTCCAAAAGGGGAGGTATTCAATTTACAATGTAAATTCATGTTAAGTTAGTCCTTTATTTTGTGTTAGTCTGTGTTCACGTTTGTTTTAGGGATACTCGGACTTAATTCTTCACCAAACAAAAAGCAAGAAAAGTGATTTATGCATTGATCATCGTTTTATTCCAATTTTTAATTGATCACCCCAGAATTTTGAGTGAATAACTAAACCCAAGTATAAGTAAATCACTCAGCAATGTACATTCTGGGAACGCAGACTGACGGACAAAGTTTGAGAACATAGCAAGATTGAGACATCTGTAGAGAATAGATAGAGAAATACAAGCAGAGAGAGAGAGAGAGAGAGAGAGAGAGAGAGAGAGAGAGAGAGAGAGAGAGAGAGAGAGGGACACGGGGCAGGAAGATTGATAGATTTGTAGATAGAGAGACCCTGACAGATAGAGTGAGATGTCTAGAAAGAGAGAGAATGACATTGATATAGAGGCACTGATCAATAGAGATACAGGTAGAGATATATAGACTATAGCCTTATAAATAAAGATTTGGTCGTCTGTAATAATGTTTGTGTGTACGCCTGTCAGGAGTAAAACAAGTGGCACCAGCCGCCATAACAAGCAGGAACCGACCCATTAACCTTTATTATCATATTTTGACTACCTTCATTTTAATTTTTTTATTTGATTAAAAGTTATGATTTCTATTAGTAGAAAAAGCAAAAACGTATCAATCCATTTAGTACGTCTCTATTATCTTTTAATGAGTGTCTGTTGTCGAGAAAAACAAAATTTGGTTCGGGATTACTATTTACGATGTATATGAAATTTACTTTACGTCCATCGTACGGCCATCTGAATATTTTTTCAAAAACAAGGAAATTTATGTGAACATAATTGAAAATTTAAGAATGAAAAAAAAAATCTCCAAAATAATCTAAATTCAAAGTCGTACTTCCGTATAATTAATGGTCAAGATCAACAATAAGTTAACAATGTTAATAGAACTTCACCCAAATGAGCTAAAACTTTGTATTCTTCTAAAAGACATTTTCCAAAACAAATCGAAGGTCTTATTGATGAGAAACACCATAAGTTTTTCCTGAAAAAAAAAAACTCATACAGTTTTCTGCTTTTAGAAGTTGAAAGGATCTTAAACATCTTTGACTACAACTAAATCTGACCGTGAAGCAGCGAGCAGTGCAAATCAGAAGTAAAGATTAAGCTCTCGGTGTAAATAAACAATTTGTTATGCCATGAACGATGTGATATAGAAAAGAATATACTTTTCATTGTGTTGTCAAATTTGTACAGGTAATGCCCACTATAATATATATATATATATATATATATATATATATATATATATATATATATATATATATATACGTGTGTGTGTGTGTGTATATATATATATATGTGTGTGCATGTGTGTGTGTGTGTGTTTACAAAATAGACAGTTACTTTAATTCTCAAAGAATCATACGAAGTTCATATAATATTGATATGAATTTTCGATTATGATATGGAAATTATTAATTTCCTTTATTTGCAAAACAAGCGAAGAACATTTCATATGCTTGTTTCGGATGCACGAAATCGAAATTCAATTTCAACTTGAATAGTAACAAATGACACATTAAATTATTTGATTAGTACAGCAAATATAAAAAATACAAATCACTTAAAATAAAATACAAATTTGAAATGAAAAAGAAGCCAATGGTGTGTAGCCTTCACATTTGTTACACTTTCTCTAATTATAAACGACTGACATTTCCCTAAATAAATTCTAACAATATGGTCGAAATGTTAATATAATAGATACAATGATGCAGAACATTTGGGACAGACTTGGTCGATGATCCATAATGTGTACTTGTGATTATATTTGTTTGTTCAGAAAGTACCTGAAGGGGGTGACTGCACCATATGGACCGTAAAATTGAGTATAAGCGTAAGTTGAGCCCAGGATAAACATTGAATATGTTGCACTGGTCATTCTGGTTTCCAGGGGGCAGACCTTGCACCAGTGCAATGACATGGCCCATGATGGCTTGGCATTGCTAAGTGCAACAGGCCTGGGATTCGTCTTGTGACCTTAAAATATCACTCAGACCAGTCCTGTGGAGCAGTATGCCCCAAGGTAAAACTGTCCCATTGCACTAAAAGGAACGCCCCTGTGGATGGGATCCCACATTAATAACGACCTTGTGTCACATTTTGCTCTTGTGTGAATGCAAGTAATTACGATACGATACGTAGCACTGACCCCTGTTTATCTTGAAAGGTCAATTCAGAGTCAGGTCATTTCTGGTTCTTTCAAATCCAAGAGAGACGAACATTTTTTCAAAGATTTGTGTGCAGCATGGGCAGGGGCTTCTTTGATTTTATGGAATCTCGATGAAATTCAATTTATTTTCCTTTATTATTATATCTGGAGATATATTTCTGTGCGTGTGCAGGTCTGACAGGACAAGGATATCTGGAACAGATCCCTAATCTTATAAAATTTAATTTGCTTTCCTGCGTTGTTATATGTGGAGTTTTTTTCCTGGGATTCGATATGCCAAACGGTTCCGTTTATTTATCTGTGTGACTCCCGTTATGAGGAAAAAAACAAGCTTTACTGATTGTACACCTAGTGAAGGTAGTAATATCAGTTGGTCGAAACGGTGCGTTTGCAAATGCAATAAAGGAAATAATATCAGATGTTCAAACAACAGTGAAAATTGCATAAACTTTAATACTTATAAGCGGTATCTTTGAAATTCTAGAGGATTTCTACACCAAATACAATCCCATTTTAAAAATACACGTACCATTACAAAAATACTAAATAAAACACTGCGTCAAGCTGGATAGTTTCCTTATTCAGAATATATTATCTGTTCAGGCACCAGATGCCAAAATCAGACTACAAGGTTCAATTTTTAGCCCATAGATGACTCAAAAGAAATTATCTATATGTAGAAGAAAAGAAAACTAATATGAATGCTATCAGACTTTTCCAAATATAATTTAATTTTAGTTTTCAAACCCCTATTCATATTATAATTGTTAAAAAAAAAACAAAAATAAAACAAAAAAAACAAAACAAACAATAAACAGTTCTATTATTAAATAAATGAAACCTTGTTGAAAGCTCCAGATTCTCTAATCAGGCTGGCTGGCTCGATATTCTTTCTTGACTTGGAAATATACACACTTAACAAATGGATACCGAAAAGACGGAAAATTTTTGCAAGAATATCCCAATACATGTTTTACTAGTGTTTAGCATCTTTCAAAAAGATCAATTGAGTATTCGATCATTAATTGAGCGAATCGAACGAGCCAAACAATGTTTGTGTCGTGGGTCAGTGAATCAATTCCTCAGTATCCATCGAATTAAGAAACGCTCGATATATTAGGTCATTTTTAAATAATTCATTAAGAACTTCTTGCAATGTATTTAATTTTCAAGTGTCAGGTTTGGTTTTCCACTCAATAATAATAATAACAACAACAACAACAAAAAATAATAATAATAATAATAACAACAAATAATAATAATAATAATAATAATAATAATAATAATAATAATAATAATAATAATAATAATACCAGGTAACTTGTGTGAGATTCCAAATAATAATAATAATAATAATAACAATCGGGTAACCAACATCTTTGGCTGCATGCCGTTTTGGAGCTGGTCAATTAAAAATCAGCAAAAAAGGGACCTTCAATCAATAAGTTACTTCTTTTGCCTTTTGTTTATTAGTGATCCATGGGAAAGTCCAAATCATAACAAGAAAAGTAGGAATGCTTTCAGATACGGATGAAAGCACTAGTTTAGCATGAAGTTTCACTGTGAATTGATCCCCCAACAAAATTTTTTTTTTTTGAAAATTTTAAAAGAACGCAAAATTCGAGTTATGTTTAAATTTTCAGTCCTCCAACTCAGTTAGTGCGTCCTGTATTCGCGATACATTCATTTGCCAGCCAGTCAGCCAGAACCACTGAAAACCTGAAGAAATCTTATCTAACAATTTTGTTGACAGTTTTGGTTGACAGTTGGTAATATCCCAAAAGCTAAATTGGACTCTTTTGTTGCTTGTAAATTTAATTAAAATGGACGAATTACCGAATGAATGTTTTTATGCAATTTATTGTAAATGTACTATTTTTCTGATAACCAATCATATTGTTGATTTTAATCGCTTATTTACTCAATTCTGTAGTAATTCCATGTAAAAACGTGATAAAAGTTAGCACTAATAACATATTCAATATAGCAAACAGAGATAGTAATGATAGGTGTAACAAGTGAAAAATAATCGCAATAACCTAATTTAAATGTGAGTGCGAAGGTGAATTCCCCTCTGTCAATGAGTGTTGATGAGACTTAGTTATATATGCAAACATCAGAGGGACCCGTACTACAATTACCAAAATATCTTGCTATACTGGAATAGTTGGCACCCCAAATGCAGGTGTGTTTCAATCCATCAAAAGGCAAAATCATGTCGCTGGAAAAATCCAGGGCCCAGCAGAAATACAGGATGACTTATGAAAATAAAATTCTTAATTCAATGGAGTCAACTCAATTCAAAAACAACCTTGGGAAACACATAGATATATTCACACAACACAGCCAGATCAAAATTAATTAAGCAAACTGCACCCTCGGATATAATAGACATGCATTTAAACAACTCATCCCCGATAGTTTCATTTCACTTCAGCAATCGGTTTGCTCTCATCTGGAATGTGCTTCAACCATATGGTCTCCAAGCTATAAGTATAACATGAATGCAATGGAATGCGTGTATCAAAGAGAAAGAATATTAATCCCCCTTGCCCAAGATACAAAGACCGACTCAAAACGTTTAACCTGGAAATTCGGGAAAGTCTGAAGTACAGACAAACCCATGCTGATATTCTTGAACCATTCTGCTCCATTCCCAGACATCATAATCTGAACAAAACCACACCCTTCACAATTGGCCCAAACAAGTCCATGCTACAACCAACACTTAACAAACAAATTAGAAACATAAAGACCATCTGAAAGTACAAGAAAACAAAAGAACCAACATAGTCCTTGATAGATGCCAGAATGACCACTTCATGGAACGAACTGTTAAATCAAAGAAAATCACCTCATTTAAATGTAACCTCGGATATAAGGTCAAGAAAGGTTTAATCATATTTTCTCGAACTGAAAAAGAAAAAAAAAACGTCATATCGAACAAATCTGCTGGTGATCATAAATACACCTTCAACTGGAATATCTATTTAGCCAACATTGTGATATGTAATGATTCTTCTCCTTCTTCTTTTTAATAATAATAGTAATAATGATAACAACAACAGCAACAACAACAACAACAATAATAATAATAATAATAATAATAATAATAATAATAATAATAATAATAATAATAATGATGATGATTACCCTCTAATAATTTAACCAATGCTATCACTCAGATGTAGCAGATTCGGTTTACATAAAAAATGCATGGATTTACCCCTAGATACTTTTGAAAAGCGCCTGAACTCCCCCACTCTCTCATATGATTTCTCTTTCATGCATAAGCTGTTGAAGCTGCAGTAGGTGAACATAGCATATTCGCAAGGACAAGAAATGGACTTAATAAACCTTAAAATTCTAGAGTTTTTTCTTCAGACACCGGAGCTGATGAATCAAGCAAAATAAGAGGAAGAAAAATTTCTTTCTTCTTTGCTTGATGCCAGGAAAAGTGAAACGTAAGAGTTTTTTTTCTTCCGAAATCATGTTAATAATCTTCATATAAAGTCCCCCACCTAATCATTCAATCATTTCTATCATTGACGTCATCCTCCAGCTATCAACAATGGCTTCACAGTTTAGATGAAAAAAAACATGTGTGAGTGGAACTGTGGAAGGTTGCGACTGTACAAACCACAGTGTTTCTGTAATGTATGAAGACATTAAGAAGAGAGATGGAGACCTCAGAAGACTTTAATGGTCAGGCAACTGGCGTGAAAGTGCAATCAACTGCATAACTGTGGTCTGAGAGCGTTGAGAGGGGGGCTGGAGACTTGGGGAAATTCACTGTCACTCAGTCTTAAATAAATACAGGCAACTGATATGAAAATATACATTACGGCAACAACAACCGCAATAATGATAATAATAATAATAATAATAATAATAATAATAATAATAATAATAATAATAATAATAAAAACGACAACAACAACAACAACAACAACAACAATAATAATAATATTAATAATAATAATAATAATAATAATAATAATAATAATAATGATAATAATAATTAAAAATAATAATAATAATAATAATGATAATAATGATAACAATAATAATAATAATAATTGGAACTGGAGATTGATAAACATCGAGGTGGCTGTACGAAGGAAATCCCAAGAGAGAAACTGCATTCGTCGTAAAAACAACCCAGACCAACAAATTAAGAATCAACGAATATACAAAATATACAAAACACAAGAGAAAACTGTACAGAGATTAAAATGAATAAATCAACCACATAGTAAACTCGAAAACACTCAAATAGTACATGGCACAATAGAGTGTAAAAAATACTTTCAATTCAGGGGAGGTAACTGCAAATATTCCTTGAAATTGAATCAATCCTCCCCTATCCCATGGCTAATATTTAAAAGATTTTGTTGGAATACACTGAGAATTTGGAGATTTTATGGAGTATGTACAATATTAATCATCACCATCATCGTCAGACACATTTCAACATCTGTTGTTGGACAGACCCACAAAATATCTCACTTACAGACGTCGAAGAGTCAGTACTTTCTGAACTTACTTAATTCTTCACGTCATCATATATTTGGCATAAGAACTCTGGGGTACCATGTTGTGAGTCATAATGTCCAGTCTAATGTTTTGCAACATGGCAGGTCAACAACCATTTGAGCATCCCCATATAGTGTATGTATCTAATTCATTTTCCTCAAATATAATGCGCTCATGTGTGATCTCATCATATGACCTTAAGCATGATCCTCTTATGTACATGCTGCATGAATCCAAATTTGACTGGCCGGTCTTTTGAATAAGTTCTTTCAATGTTTTAATCCCATAGGTTCTATATATGTATTGTGTGTGTGTGTGTGTGTGTGTGTGTGTGTGTGTGTGTGTGTGTGTGTGAATGTGTGTGTGTGTGTGTGTGTGTGTGTGTGTGCGTGTGGGTGTGTGTATGTGCGTGTCATCTATCTATCTATCTCTCTCTCTCTCTCTCTCTCTCTCTCTCTATATATATATATATATACATATATATATATATATATATATATATCTGTTGACCCATTTTTCCATGTGAAAGGTTAAACGAACTGAACAAATACGATTGCACAATTAAAAGCATGTATTCAAACGTATGTATTGACTCATGCAAATGCCATAATCTTCACACACACACACACACACACACACACACACACATATATATATATATATATATGAATAGCAATGGATTGAAAATGCAAAATAGATGGACATGTTGTGCAAATGACCCTGAATGAAAATAAACACTTGTAAGTCGCAGGAATTTCAGATGGATTAAGGTACGAAACTCAACTTCACCGAGCTCCCTCTCCGGATCTCTTTCCGACCTTTGACCACTTTTCCAAGCATTCCATTTGGGAATATCTCCAACAAATAACAGGAAATAAAAATGTCTTCGAATTATTTGTAGTATCCAGGAACCCAGGACAAATGGCCATTTTTTCTAATTGGAAAAAACTGTAAATTTATTTTGGTTCTTATTTCGATCAGTAACCTTTATTCTAGGCTGAGATGTACTGCTTTAAAGTTGATGATGAAAAACTGCAATTATTTTTGCACCAGCCCAATAGCTTTGAACTTGTTTCTAAGTAATAGCATACCTTTTAAGACATAAATTACTGGGTTCTTCTTGATAACTGTAGAAGTTTTCGTGTCAATATCGTTATTGCGAAGGATTTTGAAGAACTATATTGACTGATAAAGCTTTAATCAATCATGTTTATTCCCTGGCATATCAGTAGGATTAATTGCTTTTTATAACAATGTTATGAGTCCGTTTTTAGATTTATTTTGCAGAACTTTCTCGAATCTTCCAGATAGGAATATATTTATGTCTAGAATATTGAACGACATTTAAAATACATTGGCATATCCGATGTCATATTGTTCTGCTGGTGGGGTTTGTGGAGATACAGTGACTGATGAATTTTTAATCAGTTGAGTCTCTGCTGGAGCATATCATTAGAATTAATTTCCTTTCGTATCAATGTTATGAATTAGCTTGCTGATTTATTGTGCAGAACTTTCTCAAATCTTCCAGAGAGAAACTCCCTTAATTCTACCAATTTAGAAGTTTGATGCTGGTTCTCAGAATAAGTGGACTCTCTTCACTTGAATTATTGATGCAACAATCTTACCATGAAGGGACTGTGCATCGGACTAACTTAAGTCTACTGCCTGTCTGTTTATAGATTACCTCGATTGCTCGTCCCTGCATAAATGATTAGCTTTAATATATATATATATATATATATATATATATATATATATATATATATATATATATTTATATATATATTAGGTCGGCGAACTTGCGTACTTAAATTCAGATATAAATATTCGAAGGAATGAAGATCGGACAAAATGTTTCTGATGTACATCTCTCATGTTCAACAACGGTTGTTGTATCAGTGGATTATTTTTCATCTAACTGATCCCGGTTACTTTTTAGCCTGAAAGGACACTTTCATTGGTACACCTTCCATGAATGACTGATTTCAGGTGACCCTCAGTCTTTATGGGAAATAGCCTCCAGATGGTTGATCGTCTCTTGCGTGCATCTAAGTTTTTCTTTGAATTCTGTCCAAGAAACCTTATTTGGGAGGCAACTGACTGGTTTTTTTCTAGGCGATTCGATCCACTTTGGCTTTTGCTGAAAATGAAAGATAGATTTTTGACGGACGAAGCGATACTCTGGGTCGAAAATCTTTTATTTATACCATTCCAAAACACCATTATTCAAAGCTATCAAAGTATTTTCCATGGCTTTGTATAACCTGATGCCAATTTTCAGCTGGGCTGTGTGTAATTTCAGTTCCAATTTTGTCTACTATTCGGGGATTTTTGGATATCTTCCAATTTTTTGAACCACTGCTTCGATATGTAATGTTGCATGAAGCGATATTCTAGCGGCCTGGAGAACACACCGGTGGAAGATATCCCTGATCTATAGTTATGATTGCTTCCTGTAGCCAATTTGTAACCCAAAAAGAAGGACTGATATACAGTGAAATCACAGATCATTTTCGTTACCTGGAATTTTTTTTTCTACTGTGTCATTCAAACGAGCAAGCGGCTCCGCGTAACGGTACCTAAAATTCCAACAAATTGCAACAGGGAATCAATTTTAACGAAATACGTTCTTCGAGTAAATTTCGTTTGAGTCTAGATTTCAAATGCTCTCATGGATTTGGCCATGGTTTAGTATTTTATGAATTTATTTTTCATCGCAAGCGGCTGTCTTTTGCGACACTGAATTTTTCTGTGTCGAGAAAAAGGAGGAAGACAACTTTCTAGACACTGATCGATGTACGTTCTCTGAAGTTTATGAGGGAGCTATTTCACCAGTTTTTCCCATAGGTTCATAAATGACGTACTATAGGTAGTTGAGTGCACACGCAATTAACGACCGAGTAAATTTCAAAGAGACTTCTTTTACTGTGAAAATATTGATACGTGCAGACAGACATATACCTTTGTTGTAAAGGTAGCGCTAGGGAACTTTTGAATCAACAATATATATATGGGGAGCGAGAGAGGGAGAAAGGGTCGAGAGAAAATAATTCGAGATGAAAGAGAACCAACACAGGCCTGTTCTCTCATTGCCGACCAAACACAGTTTTAATTGACTCTCGCTTCTTTCTGAAGTTTTTACAAAGCGCTGCTGGGTAGTATTTTGTCTGTAAAACCACGATATCATTGTTGTACAAATGAAAAAAATGTGCCGTGGGATGCCGGAGCCCAACGACACACATTCAAAAACCTATTCAAACCATCTACAGTTATTAGTCAATAGTCCATATCAACTCGAAGTATTCACTATGATCGATTAAGTCCAAATCTTGCGTGCAATGTTCGATCAGACATATTATGAAGATTCAATGTCTCCGTATCTTATTGTCTTACTGATTTAGAAGGAGGCCGGAAGATGTAAGTTCGTGTATTGTCATTCCATCTGTAGATGTGTATAGGCGTTCATTAGAGATAAGAGGAGACGAACAAAAGTTTGTAGACTGAGGAGTACAGAAGAAAAGAGCAAAAAAGATGGAGAAACGTATGGGGGGAATAAAAGAGCGATTACAAGCCGATTTCTTCCATTTCGCTCTTGATAATTGATTCGTGACAAAGAAATTAGTCTGCAAATGATGTCTAACATTCTGTGGCGAATCTTTGCTACTATTGCATATATTAGGTTGTACCGTACAGAATGGTCGTTTCGGAAGGGAAAATATGCTTGGTGTTACCCTACAGTTTTCTAAATCTATACATTCTGAGAAAAAAAAAACTTGGACAGTCGTCCTTGTATTGATTTCCTCATCACCCCTATAATTCCCATCATTATAAACTGTTAACAACGCCCTCGATAATCATTATTTTGGTAAATATCTCCAGGACAAAAGTTATGGAACAAAATGCTAAATTGATATTCTTGAAAGCTCAATATTAAAAATCACAATATACTTATAGTAAAGATGTTTGCGCAACATAATTTATTAACATAATGGTAATAATTATGATCATGATATTTCGGGCCGTGTCTATACCGAAGTTGTTTGCTTGGAAGGGTCGGACCTCAGGGTGGTGCGTGCAACCTACTTTTCATTTTCATGCAAAATAATTTTCTGTTCGTCGTACACAACTATAGCTTCAAAGTATTCCGGTTCACTTCAATGTTTCCTATTTAATGATTTATATCTAGATAATTCATAATTTCTCCATTTTGATAATTTCTTATTTTCTCTCTCTCGAACCTCTGGTCCCAAAACTATGACACAGCACCGTCTTGTTTTCTGACTAATATATCGATTTCGTAAAATAGCCAGTTGTCACGGTGCATACACAGATTGTAATCAGAAATATTGTAATTATTATAATCATGCACCATATTATTATTATTATCATTATTATTATTATTATTATTATTATTATTATTATTATTATTATTATTATTATCATTATTATTATCATTATTTGGAATCTTACACCAGTTGCCTGGTGGTAACCGCTAGAGTTTTAGTGACAGCAAGTCTCCTCAAGTCTCCAGCCCTCCTCTCCTAGTACTCATAGGTCGCAGTAATTCTGCAATTTACAGTTTCACACCGGTTGCCCAGTGGTTATCGCTGAAGGCTGAGTGACAATAAGTCTCCTGAGGTCTTCAGCTAACATCTCCTCTCTCTTTCGCATATCTTAACAAAGCTACAATTCGTTGCAGTCCTTATATCTCTAGCACCTTCCTCAGTATCCGTGCAGTTCCCAGTAGTGCTGTGGTCTGTACGGTCTCTATCCTTCCCCTAATTCCGATCTCCTCCAGTCTCACCCTCAGCGTTTTGGGGACAGTTCCAAGTGCGCCCACTATGACCGGTACTACCCTGGTTTTCATGTTCCACATCTTCCTTAACTCTCTTACTAGGTCCTGGTATTTTTCCTTTTTTTCACCCTCTTTCTTTTTTACTGTATGGTCTGCAGGCACAACAACGTCTACTATTTGGCAGGCCTTCCTTTTTTTTGTCTACTATTATTATTATTATTATTTGCATTTTCACACCAGTTGCCTGTTGGTTACTTTTGAAGACTGAGTGACAGCAAGTCTCCTCAAATCTCCAGCCCTCCTCTCCAAACTCTCATAGTCCACAGCAACACTGTGATTTACAGTTTCACTTCAGTTGCTCTTATCACAGTAGTGCTGTGGTTCGTACTTCCATCACCATTTTTTTCCTTCCTCCTCCTCTGTTTGGCCACAACTAACAACTGGGGTTGTAGATCTCATTGTTTCATACTAGGTGCTGTAAGTCTCCTCTCATCTCTCACTCACCTATTATAGCAGCGCCGTGGTTCGTACCTCTACCACCATTTGTGGTATGTTGTGGTGTTTTTCTTTGCACTTTTTTCTTTTTTCCCCCTCTTCTTCCCTCTGTTAGGCCACTGCTAACGGCTGGGTCGTAGATCTCATATCTCTAACATTTTCCTCAGTATTCGTGTAGTGCTGTGGTCTGTATAGTTTTGATCATTCCTTTATTTCAAATCTCGCTTTCAGTGCCTTTTGCACGGTTCCAATTATTATTATTATTATTATTATTATTATTATTATTATTATTATTATTATTATTATTATTATTATTATTATTATTATTATCATTATCATTATTATTATTATTATTATTATTATTTGTTTGATCATGAGTGGTTATTAATCGGTCGACAAAAGATAAGGCAATAGAACTTTTCATTCGTATAAACGTAAAAAAAACAAAATCAATGGCTTTTCACAGCTTTCACAGGAATGTACTCAACTTGGATATTATATCATGATTAAGGTCAATGATCAAAAGATAGTGGCAGTAGTGTTAACGAAGAAAGAGAAAAAGAAGAAAAAATGTTTAAAATGAAGCCCAAGAATCGGAAAATACAAAAAAGCACGTAAGGAATATCGATAATCATAAATAGAAGACGCATTTCAGTAAATTGTTTGTAATCCGTCTGGAAGAAAATAAATTTATGACCATTTGAATTGTAGGCCTCTACGTACAGCTTTTGGTGTTATTAAGTTGCGGCATATGAAATATTGTGTTTTGAATTGTAAAATGAACGATTGTATAAACAACAAAAGCCGTAAATACTAACTCAACTTATGACCTATTCGAAGCAATAACCCTTTTCAACAATCTTCTAATGATAAAACGCTGCACAGTTTTTTTTTCAAACGTATTAATCACAAATTCAGCAAAAGTACAAATTTTGGCTTTCCTGGTATTGAAGAATCTTTACGAATATGAAGTTTAAATGCTTGAAAAGATGATAGTCTGTAAAAGACAGGGCAGGAAATTGTGATAGATAACTTCATATCTCAATTCTCTAAGCTTAGACCCAATCAGTCTAGGGGTAGCCCCATTTTTCTAATTTTTGAACCCTTCGTATTGTTTTGATATGACGTGATATTGTTGCTGTTGAAGACCAAAAAACCTCGGACAGTAATTGAAATGTTTTGGGTCGGTCCTTTGCCAATGGTCACAAAGATCTTTCATGATTAAGAACCGGTTTGTGCCCTCTGCCATGAGATTTATCATTAATATCCACTTTTCCACGGCAAAACATATTGGACCAACGCTGAACAGTTCGTGCTAATGCAGTGCTCGCCCCAAATGCTTTGTCGTTGTTACCAATGGCTCTGGCTGTATTCTGTCCTAATGATGAACATCGATTCTGAACAGTAAATACAATTACATCGATCCAGAAGTTCGAAAATCCATTGGATTTTATAAGCAACAGGTCTTGATAGTCAGTCTATAGAAACCATCAGCTGGGCAACGTCTTAGCTGCATGCCATCCTGAGGTCAATCAATTAAAACATTTGAAAAAACGATGATCAATGAATAAGTTACTTCTCTCACATCGGATCACTAAAAAGTCTGAATTAAGAAATAAAACAAAACAAAACGAAAAACAAGCATAAACACAGTCGGGCACAATCTAAGGACCAATTTATCATGGACTTACATTGTAAATTTATCCCGTCAGTAAAAAATTTAGGGGTGAATAAAAAAAATGGTTTTCGTAAACTTAGTAAAGAGTAAATGCTTAAATTTACAGCTGACTGGCCACATCCCCGTAGTCTGTTCGCAGGATAAATTGATTACCAGCAAGTATGCCAGTCAGACCAAATTGAAAACTATTTCGACAACTTTGGTGACAGTTCAGGCTGGGGGGTTCCAGTTATTCAAGAAATGAAAAAAAATACATTAGCAAATTACTTCTGGCATCATTCTACATGATTTGAAAGAAAAACATCATTTTCATGTTTAACAAAATAATAAAAAAATATCTTTATCTTCTGTTTTGCTGATTTACCTTTTCACGAAATATGATTGATAATCTGCTTGAACATTTTGAATTACACAGCCAAGAGGTATCCTCAAGTATAGGAATTAGACTCATTTTGTCTAAACCGAATTATTTGACGACCAAGTGAAGAAAACAAGCCTGCCTGCTGCATGATCATATTTCACTGCTACTTTTATTCCGTTTTAAGATGATGAAGTTCGATGGATAATTTAGATGATTTTTCACTTTTTGAAAAAAAGTGTGAGATTACAAACATAGTGGATACGTTAACATTAATTTTTAGTTGTGAAAAAAAGTCGAATTTGACCTCTGAAGACCGTGAGAGATTAAATTCAAGATGGCTGCAAGTCGACTGGGTCTAATGTTCAAACGCATTTAATTTGGGAATAAAACATATTTATGGTGACATTTCAAACTAAGCTGAGAGTGCCAGTCCATTTTGGTGACACTTTTGGGTTCATCAGAACCCAAAGAGATACATTTAGATTTACTTCAAAGTGAAATATTAAAAAGACAGCATGACAATCATGTTTCCAGGAATATCTCACTAAAATATCTAGGTAAGTGTAAAGTGATCGTGAAAAAACATTTTGTAAATTTTTTCATCAATGGGATTTGTAGATTACAGACCAGAATTCATGATTTAGAGCAATTTTTCATATTCTTCACATGAGAAAAACACTTCCATTAAAACGGGATTCTCAACGTTTTGTTTGTGGTATCAGATGTACTCAAAACATACTAAAAGTGTACTACAGTCTGGCCACTTGAAAAGTATAATTTTCAAGACGGAATCCAAGATGCCCTAAAATTACTATAACTATTTACTTGTGATTTTTTACTTGATTTGGCGGATTGTTTTCATAACCAACTAACTTGTCTGTCAACGTGAATGCCATCTGGAACAAGATACTTTTTCAGCGGTGAGTATTTTGATAGGTTTTCAGGCACATTTGAAATTATAAGAAACCATTGGAAGAAACTTGCCTGGGACAACAGACGATATTGAACATTTTAAACATTTGTCAGTCATCCTAGATACTATCCAGATATTCATACGTTTTCAATGGTCAGATTGTGATACAGTTTTTATTTGTTATGAAAAAAGATTGACACTGAAAAAACTATTGGAGAAATCTGCTTAGGGTGTATAATGAATTGGTGGGGATATATACTTGGTGGCCACCTTGGATGTAGTCTTGAAATATATATTTTCCCTGTTGGTAGACTATGATTGACTTTTAGATGATTATTGAGCACAACAAAAATTCTGAGAAAAACTTTTGGGGACGGCAATGCCTTTCTTTTATGAATGCTCTTACTCAAGTGATAATTATGAGAATTACTGCGAACGATGACGTCTAAAATCGATCGCATGTTTTTTCACATCAACTGTACATGAACCTTGATTTTTCATCGAGATAGTGTTTGTGACATAATCGTTATGTCACCCTGTTCTAAATATATTTATGTCTTTTTAACGCTTACTTTTACTTTTTTGAGCTTGTTTTGATATTTTATGTCAAGCAGAAAAAACTTTTTCTATATTGACCTTGATTTACTCTTATGAAATTAGAGAAAAAATGTTTTTCAATGCTTATTTTTTACTTTGACCTTGATTTAATGTTTATATAAAACAGAAAATTATTTTCTCAACGTCCATTCCCTGATCTAATCTTATATATTAGTGAGAAGCTGTTTTCTTAAAATTTACCTTGATCTAATCTCACATCAACCAGTCAAATGTATTTTTAACAATTATTCTCAGTTTGACTACGAGTTAATCTTTTGTAGCAAGCATAATGTGTTTATATTCAGTTTGACCTTGATCTAATCTTTTATATTGAGCAGAAAACTGTTTTTAAATGTTTTTCTTCTACTTTGACCTTGATTTAATCACTTTGTGTCAATCAAAAAACTGTCGTATAACGTTTAATTTTACTATGACCTTGAGCTAATCTTTTATATATCAAGCAGAAATCTGATTTTCAACGTTTATTTCTACTTCGACCTCGATTTAATCTTTAATATCAACGTCATTTTCACTTTTAGCTTGATGTAATATTTTATATCAGACAGAATAATGTTTTTAACGTTTATTTTTTCACTTTGAGCTTGGTCTTTGGGTCTTGTGATCTCGAAAGTATCAACAAATGAATGGGCGTTTCCAACTTAGTTGGAAATGTTATCTCAAACGGTTTTCCACTGTTTGATTACCAAATTAAACACGTTTGATCATTAGAACAATGTCGTCTGGCGTCAGTCTTGAATTTGCTTCATCATGTTCCACAGAAGTCTGGCTTCTCACCACATTTGAATATCAATGTTATGGTACGTACTTAACGGTTAGAAATTTCATTCTTCTTTCAAAAAGTGCACTCGTGGTAATCATTCTATAGCTTGTCAGCTATTTGATATATAAAAATATAAAAAGTATTCTTTTTAGTATAAATATTACTTACATATTAGGATGAAATGTACTGTTCCGTATTTGTAACATGGATTTTCGTAGGTGTGTAACATTTTCTAATTTGGCTCAGTCGGTAAGAAATCAACTTACTGATCATTTACTTGCTCGAGATTGCAATTCATGGTAGGGAAATATTGATTTTATACATCGTAACATGACGGCAAAGAAAACAATGAAGAGTTTTTTCCCTCAAATCAGGTGAGGATTGTTCTTTTCGTCATTGTTACGATAGAAAAACAGACCAGCTTTTTTTTGGACTAAAGTTTGACAAAACAATTTTCGAGATTTCGGCTTTACACCTTTTACAAAAAAGGTGAGATTCAAAAAAGCGAGTTGCTATAGAATTTGTGCATACTTTCATCTTCAGTCTTCACATCAAGGACTCCCGTATCTCTAAAAATCACTAAACATAGTATTGTGACCATTTTTGAACGTTCAAAAAAAAAACAAACAAAAAAACACAATTTATATAGATGATAATTGTTTATTCGCTTTCCGCCATTTCGGCTTCCAAAAGGTTGTTACTGGAATGTTCTACTTCCGAATTACAGGGGAAATCTGTATTAATCATTGTATTTGCTAGTAGCGAAAAAAGGTAGTATACTGATAAAAGCCAAGAGATAAAACGGCTTAGTCCTGTGTCGATTTTAATGTTTAAGTCGCTCATTTGGTCTGGCTTCTAATTGAGCTGTTCTGTTTTATATGGAAAACATATGCCGTGTAATTTACTTAACCAAGAATTGATTTAAAATAAAGCAGAACTTGTGTGCTTTCGTTTGTAATTTGGTTTCATGTCTTGGCTCACTTCCCATTTTCGTGGCACACACAACACGGAGCAAAGATGATGAAAATGAATAAAGACTCTTTAATCAGCATTGCAACGAGAGATAAGGCACAAATGAAAAGAGAAAGATAATGAGAGATAATAAAGCCTTATACATTATTCAATAAATAAATGAATAAATAAATAAATAAATAACAACTAAATCATTAAATTGAAGAACGGGTCTGGTTTGTCGCCTCATTGAAACCGTCATGTAAACAACATCCTCAGCTGACATGCAGTGTTGGGGCTGATCAATTAAACAATTGGAAAAAAAGTGTAATCCATTAATGAGTAACTAATTTTCTTTTTTGTTGGAAGGTGATCACTGAATAGACGTCTGAATTTTCGAAACAACAAGCGGGAAATCTACTGGACACAAATCGAAGGACTGATATAGCATTGACTTATACTGTAAAAAGAATTCGAGATGTTGAAACCTATTTTCTCGTGTGTACGGGAGTATTCCGATGGAAAAAATATTCATATGTATCAAGGAGTAAATGTTTGAATTGTCAGCCTTCTAGCTCCAATGATACGGCCTGCATGCGCTGCAGATACATAGACAACGAGTCAACCAGCGAGACCGACTTGAAAACTAAAGGAAACCTATATTGATAGTTTGGTTGATGGTTTTTGATCTGAACTGATTCATTGAAATGTTTGCCTCGGTGAACATTCAAAATGAACTTTTACTTGTAATGATTCAAAAGGTCTCAATTTAGGATTTAAAAGAAAACGTCTATATGCAGCTTGAAAAAGTAGTTTGTCTCCAAGACTTTTTTTAAATATTTAAAATCGTTGTCTCTCGTTATGTATGCACATTAAATGAACTAGCTTAGTGTGACAGGAAGCTACAAGTATGGAGTTCTCAGTGACGATAAAAATTACTTCAGGATTATTGGCCAGCAGGACAAGCATTCAAAGCGTTTCATCACGGTATTGATTAAAACCTAATTCAGTCTGGTACGAGGATAACTTTTTGAAGAGCCCATTGCAGATGGAGTAAACTAAACAATATGATGGTGCGCTATTTTTTCTTGCAAATTAATGCACGATGGTAGATATTCTTCGACATTTACTGAGTTTGATTAGTTTAGCCCAGAACATCATCTGGGAGCCCAGTGAGGACCTGCATTACATGAATTAATGGTGTGCAGTCAAACTAGCTGACGGTTGCCCAATGTTACGTTCCCACCATTTTATTTTCTGGGTATTTGAGAACACAAACCTAGCAAGTCATTAATGGAGGACGGCATTATATCACGTTATAGCATCATTATAACTGCCACTAATCTGATACAGGAAATGAAAAAAAAAGCACGCTGTGCTCATGGACCTAACTACCAAGATGCAAGCCCTTAATCATGAGGGTAGGCCTAGGTAAAGTCATACACATTCATGTCTGTATGACCAACGAGTTCAAGGAGTGGTCTGCCGTGAATATTCATGATCATGTGACCCCAATATATGATCTCAAAGCTATTCTTTGGATTGGTCATTTAAAGCTGACACATTCGTCAAGTATATTATATCATCATTGAAACATTCAGAAAAAGGTTTCCAAACCTACCCTAGTGGGTTTAATCAAATTGAGCAAGTTCTCTTTTTTGTAGATTCCTATGTGATTAGTATAGTGATATAATTGAGAAATATATTATTTTAAACAAAACAGAATAATGTATTCGATTAAGGAGTGATATCTTAGGAATATGATCACCACCCTGAAAGACAAATTGAACCCCTTGTGACTGGACTTTGATGATGTATTGTACTGAGTTAGAAGATTGGAAACAGAACAACGGGAAAAAAGAATGATGTCACCAATGACTAGTTAAAAGTTGTTTTTTTTCTTTTTCTTTTTCAGGATTTTTGTTTTTTCTCTGTCTCAATTCCATCAAGTTACAGCAGTTGGCAGAAAGATGCTCATATTGAAAACCTAACACTAAAATTCCCGGTGACAAAAAGCTCAAATGAAAAAAAGCCCACACGAAAAAGTCCATCCTGCAGGATGCTACATTCCAACTTGCAATTATAAAAAAATGTTGATTTTTTCACCATTCTATTCAAACAGAATTAAAGGATATATAAGTGAAAGTGTCCGGCTACTAAGAGCTTTTTTTAAACGTTCAACCACAGATGTAGTATTCCGACATTCGACCACAGAAAAAGTATCATTAAATTCTTTTTTCATTCAACAAATATTTTATCACAAATACAGGCCATGACGACAAACAAAGAGAGAAAAATCGAATAAAAATAGTTTTAATTATGTTTTCAAAGTTTGTTTGGAATAAATATTAACATTTATCATCTTTCAGTGCCCGAAAGAATGGATTTTTCAAATTTCAATATTCGACCAGTAAATTAGATTTTCAAATGGCCTCTTATTGAAATTTAGCGTCTCTTTGAGTTTAGATATTTAAATTAATTTAGTCTTTCCGTGCTCGGCCCAGACAGCTTTTAATGTTGGAATAAAACATCAAAATATAATTTGCCCATCATATAGTTTCCATATATTTATCTTTTTATTTCTTTCCGATATTACGATATAAAAATAGTTTTGTTTGATTTATCTTTTTTTCTACGAAAAGAATAAAAAAAGAAAGAAAAAACCGAATTTATATTAGATTATATTCTCTGTGTCCAAGACTCAATCGTAACATCGACTTGAGTTCGGCATGATTTATCATTTAAAAAAAACATCCCCACCAGGTTGATTCGATGCGATAGGCTAACGGCTACCAACTGAACGTCTTAAACTGCACCACAGAAACATAACCTGATTTATGAGTTCTCGTAAGAAATAAATAAGTCAATTAAAAATATATATCAAATAGACAAAGACCCTGTATCAACATTGTTCAGACATGACCGGCTCAAATGTATCAATGCATTATCAAAAGGGATATAAGATTGAATACCAGTAACATCGATACAACCGAAGCGATGCCATATAACTTATAGAACAAGGATTTTTCAGGTTAATACTATCCAAGGTTGGAATTTCTGTAACGATAATTCAATTACGTCTGAGCCATGGTTATACATAATTATCAGCCTTCCCCAAGATTCAACAGATCTCTATATCATAGGTGTCGTGGAGACAATACTCTCTGAGTATTATATATACATACATACATACATATATATCTATATCTATATCTATCTATCTATCTATCTATATATCTATCTATCTATCTATCTATCTATCTATCTATATATATATATATATATATATATATATATATATATATATATATATATATATACATATGCATTATGGATGTGAACTGATCTGACAGAATGTGGATGGAAGTGACTATTGCAAGTTGAAGAGAAAAACTTGAGAGAAAGCAGGTGTTACATCTCGAAAGTTATCTTTTATTATTACTTGACCATGTTCTGATGCATTTTGACGGGTGCCAGCCATCTTTCCCAGAGAAAGATTTCAGCTGTTCACGGACAATTTTGCAGGTTACATGTTTGAGATCGAGGAGAGAAATGAGAATATTTCTGTGTTGTTTGGTTGTCTACTAAGAGCAGGAAGGGTGTTTGCATTTGTGTAGGTTGGAGTAAAATTGGTTTGAAACGAGAGGGGTTATGATAATGTTTGTCAGCTGACCCTATCTTCGAATACCCCTTCATATCTAAGACAAACCCAACAACCACGGAGGCCGGATACAAATACCCTCTGACCCTGCCTCCTACAGACCTTTCTCAAACTCAAAACACAGAAACATTCCCATTTCGATGAAAGAATGCCCACATTTTAGATATCTACACTTCATGGAAATTGAAGATCGAATTAGACAATTTAGTTCTCGTGAACACAAATTTGGATTTTCAATTGAGCGACAAACGTAGACTCAACTCAACTCACCGATCAGTCTCTTTAGATATATTTTATTCATGTAGAATGCCTTAGTTAAATGTCTATAAACAGACCAGAGTGCAAATGATTTAAGTGAAAGATACAAACGGTTCGATTTAGATTAATTGATATGAACAGGTTAAGATAGTCAACTTGATGGACTGATACTTATGGAGTGACTGTGATAGATAGATAGACAGTTCTAATCACTCAATAGAAACTGGAATTCAACCAATGTCTTTTGGCAGCATGTCGTGTAGGGGTGATCAATTGAAAGAAATGGAAAAAAAGTGATCTTTAAATGAGTTATCTTGTCTTTTTTGACAATGAGTGCAGGAAAGTCTAAGTTAAGAGAAAAAATAAATAAAGGGTCAATTTAGCATACATTGTCATTGAAAATTGACCCCCTAAACAATACTTTGGTGAGAATTTTATAAAAATTTTTTTTTCTTGACATAAAGTGTAAATTTTGAAAAGTTTAACCCAGTAGCCCAATTAGTGTGTCCTCTTGCGTGATGCATACATAACTATTCAGCCAGCCAGTCAGCCTGATCAGCTTTCCAACTGAAGAAACCTGCATTGACAGTTTTGATAATAGATAGATAAATAGATATATAGGGATCGTTGCTGTGGAGTATAGTAATAATTAGGTAGATTATTGCATGGACCATGCGCTTCGTGTTGAGCCAAGCTTGGGATATATAAATAAGTACGACCCGACTGATATAAATAAGCAATCGTCGCACACCAGGTTTGTATAGTACTTTAGCTTGTGGTGCGCAAGACCAAGCTACCAACAATCACTCTCAGGTGTTAATATCTTGCTTCAAATAAGTCTGAGATCTATTCACCTTATCAAGGCATTCGTGATTCATCATACTGAACACATATAGATAAACTAATTACTGGCAAAATTTCCCCCGCCCCAAATGGTGTTGATGGTAAGTAATCAAGACAGATCTGTTGTACATTAATTGCTAGAAGATGCAAGAGTTGTACGTAGGACTAACGAGAAAAGGGTGCACACTTCCTCTCTAACGGCTCACTGCGAAACAAATGCAGAATTCTATTTTTATCTTCTCTTTTTTCTTCATAAAAGCGAAATAGTGGTTTGAAACGATTTTTCCAGGAAGAGGCAGATAGCTATACTTCTTGTTCAGGTGTGTGTGTGTGTGTGTGTGTGTGTGTGTGTGTGTGTGTGTGTGTGTCCACTTGTTTGTGTATTTTAATGATTGTTTAGATTTGTGAACAGAAAAATGTGCGTAATTTGATTGGCTACACTCAATACAAATGATTCTTCTCAAAGAATCAATGTATTGCTATTGATAGAAAATGACAATATTGTAAGTTTGCAAAAATAGAAAGAAAAGTGCTACTAGACCAGCATACTAAACATTACTCCATGGTGTGCCTCTTACAGTGTGACAAAATGGGAACAATCAAGCCATAATCAAAGGCAGAATAGCAGGATCTGGGGTAGATGACCATATCTAGAGAAGAAAGGCTTTATCATTGTGTGATTGGAAATGTCCTCCACTCAATTTTCTCACGTTCAATTTTCCCCGTCGAATTGTCACCACTCAATTGTCGTACGCTCAATAATTGACCAACTTATATACATATATACATATATATATATATATATATATATATATATATATATATATTCACTCATATACATATATATACCCACATATATACTTAAACATATATAATCACAGACATACACACACACGCACACACACATGAATAAGGTCATGTAAAATTAGACCGTAACATGGGGCTTGATGAAAGTAGGGAAAAGAATACTCCCTGAGAGGGAATGTAACGCTAACATCTGAAGGAATAATAAAACACTGATAAGGAAAGTGTTTGAAACATCCCGAATATTTTAGAACAAGGAATAGTCTTCCCCCATTAAAGATAAAATGCAAAAAGAGTTCAGCGACTAGACACGAAAAGAAAGAAAAAAAAGAAACATAAATTGAAAAAGACAGAATGTTTTCCACTGGGACAAACAGACACCCTAAATGACATCCCAAATAAGGATCCAAATATATCGAATTTTTCACCTCAATATTCAGGACAGAAACATAAACGTGTTTGTGTAGCTAATCCATTATTTCATCATATCTAATCTTATTTAACTTGATATTGGATGCAGCAAACACTTTTGGAAAACCATTACACATAGGATATTGAACAACTGAATTGTGCTTTGGTACATATATATATATATATATATATATATATATATATATATATATATATATATCAATTCATATCAGTATATTCATGAATTTATCAATACATACCAGTCATCATATTCATCATCCCTTTATTTCCCCGTATACTTCAGATTTATTTGTTTACTCGAGTAGGATTTATTGACAGGAGAATATCCCTCTTTCAGAGAGAGAAATGAATTGGCATATATACTGTCATTCTACAATTTTGTCCAACACTTTATCCAACATGGTGAATAAATACATTGATAGGCTTATTAGTCATTCCGAGAAACGCTCACATGATCAATATCTTCTGCACGCAGAGTTGGAATGATCACAGACCGAGCATGAATAGTGCCGGTTACAAACAAAGGGAGATTTTTAATAGGAATTTACGTTGTAAATCCACTCCAATCATCAAAGAAAAACGAGGGTGAATTTTCGGGACACAAAAACGCTCCTGCAAAATAAGGTGTAAATTTTCGAATTTTCAGTCTGCTGGTCCCATTGGTGTGGGCTGTACGTGTGATAACCAGCTAGACCAATTCAGAAACAGAAGAAACCTCTGTTGATAGTTCTAGATACAGTTTTAACTCGATGGTTTCTAATAGATAAATAAAATCGTTTATCGATAATATTGACAAACTTTCCCAATCACCTCTGGATCAAAATTAATGCATTGTAGACTATTGCAAAGTTCTCTTGAATCGAATCAAGATTGCAGGCACCACAGTAGCGAAGTTTGATAAATCACACTAAACAACGTGGCCACTAAACTAATTCCACGTTTATCAATTATCTGCCAAGAACTGCGACAAAAGGTATGCAATAATTGATCCTTTGAATTGTATTATGGATTGGAGGATGGTCACCTGAAGCTCGACCTCAAAATGAGTTAACCTTAAAAGTCTCAATAAAACGTACGACTGCTAAATATGATTTCCACCTCATCGATTGTGAATATATTACATAGAACCGAGTAGGGAACCTCCTAAGCCACACAGCAAGGGTAGAAGAGAAAAGTCTGCGCTTTAAAACTGAACCTTCTTCCAATTGCCAGACCTTTCACATCTCGCTGTTGCTGGGAACTGCCTCTCCTGTGCCGTGTTTCAAAACTATTAGATGGCCTGTAACAAACATGGAAGCCCATCCTAAATCTTTAGAGAGAACAAGCCATGATCATGATAATATCCAATCGAAATTTACTAAAATCAACCAAGAAATTATCTAAGTTTTCTTACGATTAGATTTATAAAGGGATCACGTTACTAACTGAAAGCATATCGCCAAATGCAGCCGCAGTAGATTTGGCCAGTAAATGCATACACACAGCAACCAGTGAGAATCTGCACTAATGTTTGTTTTTCTGCTTTTTAGACGAAATGGAAAATGCTTTCACTTGTTTGACACAAATAATTTGAAGGAAGGTGATCTTTCACTTGTTTGACCCACTTTTCTTCCTATTTTATGGACAAACTCCTTAATAAAGTGGAGGCGGCAATCGATCACTGTAGGACAGGTTGTATTCTGTTTTCTGATATATATATATATATATATATATATATAAATATATATATATTTTTATATACATATATATAAATATATAAATATATTTATATATATATATAAATATATTTTTATATATATATCTATTTATATATATACATACACGTATATATATATATATATATATATATATATATATATATACATATATACATATATATACACATATATATATATATATATATATATATATATAATCATATATACTAATGCTGCTACTGATATGACAAAAAAATAGAATGCTTTTTCTAATAATGATATGTCTGCCGTCGTGAGCCAGTAACATATTCTGTCTACAATTGGCGCCAATAATAACCTATGTGAACGTTGATAATGAAATAGGAACATAAGCACGAACAACCTAGTTACTTCTCAGTGTCAACGAATAAATGGGAATCAGTATTTTATTCATGTTTTCTTTGATTCCCTCTTTTACTTTTTCATAATAAACTTTGTCTTGATTTGAACTTTAATACTAGCTATCAAGATATTCCATGAAGCTGATTTCTCCCAGTCTCATCAAATATTTGGACCAGTGACCCCATATGTTTTTTCCAACAAATCATTTCGGACGATGTATTATCAAGTATTCTTTAGGTTATACTGGATCCAATAATCTTTGGGTGTAGTCTATTGAGTTCCTGATGCCCAGAACAATTAAGTTGATGACAGAAATTTATTAAAAAGAACATTGATAAGCATCATAAGTTTGTTTGAAAAGTATTTAAGCCATTTTGGATATCTTGATAAGCAATTCCATGACATCTAACCAGAGAGGACCTTATTACGCTTGCAGGACAGACACTTCCATCATTGATTTAAACTGTAGAGAGTGAGAGGCAATTGGGTTGGCTTGTGCACTTCGTGATCATTGCATTCAAAATGACCGAGCGAGCCGTCCTTCAAGTCGCATGCATCAACCTTCTAAAGTTTAAATTTTTCTCTCTTTAATTTCACGCTATCCCCTGAACGATCTTAGGTCGTCGACGATAGCCAACAGCATCCAGCTACTTATAAATACACGGGTTTTTTGGATAACTTCCTCATTTCTTGACATGACCGGGTGAAACGTAGAAAGAAAAGAATAATTTAAACAGTGAGTCTACTGACACAGTCGTTTCACTCACATATTGCCAGATTAACCATAAAGCATACCAATACACAGTTTATGTACATATATATATATATATATATATATATATATATATATATATATATATATATGAGCTATGTATTGTATGGTTTATGGATAATATGACAATATATGCGTGAATATATATATGTGTGTGTGTGTGTGTGTGTGTGTGTGTGTGTGAATGATTATGTATTTGTACATAATCTTATCATTTCATACACATGATTAGTAAGATATTTTGATATTTTCTCTGGGATTATTTTGAAATGTGAAAATACCCAAATTCAAACGCAAATGAGAAATGTCTAGCTTTTAGCACACACATACCTCATCCATGACGATGTAATAATGCAATTATATGGTTGTACATATCATACTAGAAACATATGATCTGAATCTCTTGACCACTCTTTCAGCGTCACGAGTAGCGACATTGTAATCATTACTGGTTCGAACGGCCTTTGTTCAGGCTTTCTGGCAGTCATGATTGATCTTAGGCGAATAATTATCAATAAGCCCCGTTCTTTGAACACACTTGATTCCAATGTTCTGGTTTCGATATTAGTCATATTATTTGAACAGAAGGGGGGAGTCTTTGTGGAAAACCCTGATTACGGTTAAGGAAATAATTGAGCTGAAACAGAAAATGAAGGGCAAAAAAACGAATACAAAGTAATGAAGGAAAGAAAGAGTCAGTGAAAGAGAGAGTTCGGAGAAGGATGAAACCTTTCTGAATGAATACATTTAGTGGAGAGTCAATGAAAAGAAATGGTGATGAAGAAAGAAAGAGAAAGAACTAATAGAACAACGAAGAAATATAAAAGATGAAAGAAGAAAGGAACAAAGAAAGAAGGAGGGAAAGATAGAGGAAAAAATGGAAGAAAGTCGAGAGAAAGGGGAGTAGGGAGGGGAAAATCAAGAGAACGAAGTAGAAAGAAAATATAAAAAGAGAGCAAGAACAAAGCAGAGATTGGAAAGAACGAGTTAAGAAAGAGAGAAAAGAGGGGAGAAAGAGAGAAAAAAAAAGAGAAAAAAGATCAAAAATATGAAAAAGTGAATGAGAAAGGGAGGGAAGATCAATCAAAAGGACTTGACAGAAAAAACAAAAGAGCACAATGAGATTAAGGTAAAGATAAAGAGAGACAATTCGAAAGAAAAAGACGAGCACATAACAAAAAAGAAAAAGAAAAAGGGGGAAATTATGACTGACAAAAGAAAGAAAAACAAATAGGAGAGGAAGAAAAAAAGATCGGAAGAGACGAAAGTGAATGGCTTTAAAGATATTGGATGGAAGCAAGAAGAAATAAAGTAGAGAAGGAGAACATAGAATGGAAAAACATTAAAGGAAATAAAAAATGAGTCGGGTTAGTCATTTAATAGAAACAGTCATGCGACTAATGTCTTTTGGCAGCATTTTGTGTTGGAAAAGAGAGTTGATCAAAGGTGGCTGTGATCGTTGAAAAGTACTAATTAAAAAAAACAACAGACGTGTGCAGACAAGGAGATCAATTTAGCATAAACTTAAATTGTAAATCGAAGTCCACTAAAACTTACTTAGAGGGAATAAAAAAAAGGATAAAAAGTTTTTTTCTTTCGAGATATAATGAGAAGTGTTTGAATTTTCAGCCCTCTAGCTCTGCAGTCTGTGTGCGTGATATATTCATAGCCAGCCAACTGGACCAGTTTTAAAACTGAGAGAAATCTATGATGACAGTTTTAGTGACCGATTTGTTTTTACAAAAAAAAGGAAAGAATGAGAGATATGAAGGCACTGGAAGAGAAGAAGAAAAACAAGGAAAGTAAAGAAATATGAACGCAACGCTAAGGAATCAATCAAAAGCCGAGAAAAGCTGAATAGAGTGCAATCTATTTTTACTTTCGGTAGGCCTTGTCTGCATGTTGTCGAGAAGGTCCTGCCTTCAGTGAACTAAAATGAGATTTATGTGACCAGAAATCGAACAATGAAATATATTTCGTCCATGAAAATGAATAAAAGACATTGAGAATCTTTTGTTTCCCCTCTCCATCAAGGAACATTCAGGCATTGGTGTCGGAAGAAGTAATAATCTATAAAAAAAATGATGAAGTCTACATCAATAATGACAGTGATGGAAATGTGTTTTAGGATCTTGGTATACAGTGATGCTTGGTTTTGGTAACTAGGTATACGAATTGTGTCCATCAGTAGACACTGAGCATATAAAAAAACAGGAGATTCAGAATTAGGTTTACGATGTGCCTCTGCGAACACTCCTTCGTTCCCATCCTTGTCGATATCTAAGATCTATTCTAGAAACACCATTATATTCTGTCTTTTCACCGTCAAGAATCGATTAATTGGTTCCTTTTTATGTAGAAATCGGTCACTCACTGGTGCCGAGGGGAGACAACCAGGGAGTAGTACATAAACGAGTCTTTGAAAAACAGTTTGAAAAACACTACTGAAGCAGTGGATATTTGAAAATCGTGCTTACGTTGGCCTTTATAACAAGGGAAATCGTTATCATTTTCGGGTTATCAATATTTTCTCAAAATAAATTTGAGCATTGGAGATAAAAAAAGAGCCACTATAAATCATTCGATTTTACCAGTGAACAAATGCTTTATATATATATATATATATATATATATATATATATATATATATATATATATATATATAGACAGATAGATAGATAGATAGATAGATAAATTGATAGATACAGATAAAGAGAGAAAGAGAGAGAGAGAGAGAGCAAGAGAGAAAGAGAGGGATACAGATAGGAAATATCTGAATTCTACAAAAAGGGTCCAATGAATATCAGAAATAAACAAAAAAATAAGGAGAAGCTACAAAGATTTTAGGTAGTTAATATCCGATAGTTCAAAAAATAAGATATTGAGTTCGTTGCAAAGAACCTGATATGTTTTTATTCATAAAATATCGGATATTAAATACCTGAGAACTCCAAAAAAAGGTGGCTTTTCAATATGTTTTGCTTTTTCTCTAATATATATATATATATATATATATATATATATATATATATATATATATATATATTGATAAATGGATAAAAATGATCCGATAGAATAATTATGTGTTATATTGCATAGAAACTTATTTGAGATGATCTCTAGCCATTACACGGTTAATGTTTCACTGGCCCTAGTCAACGTAAATATAATTTCCTGCAACAGCCCCATTCTCTTTAATTGTTGACTTTATTTACGGTGTTAAGGGCGAATGATACCTGTTATGACAGAAAATCATATCCAACACGTTCTTATGCAAAAAAACATAATTACACACACACACACACACACACACACACACACATATATATATATATATATATATATATATATATATATATATATATATATATATATCAACGGATCATTGTAATTTCAAGGCAAAGCGTAACAATGAATTCATTTGCATGAGTGTGAATGAAGGGCTCTTCAAGAAATACAAGTGTTTAATGAAACAAGCTGTTCACACATACACATACACACACACACACACACACACACACACATATATATATATATATATATATATATATATATATATATATATTCATAAAATAAAAGCTTAGAAAAATTGAAGAAAAATTTTTGTTTTCATATAATGACCATCTTATGTACGGGACTGTATATCTTTTTATAGGCATGATCACAGGCGCACCCACACGCACATACCAAACACCACCCCCATACGCACACGTACGTGATCTATTTCTCTATGTGTATCCTTCTCTCTCTCTCTCTCTCTCTCTCTCTCTCTATCTCTATCTCTCCCTCTCTCTCTCTGTGGTAGACAGCTGTTTTCAATTATATTCATAATGATATCAGAGAATAGCGACCTTCAGTGATTGATTTGAAAATATATCTGTTCTTGAATGTTACTTTTGGGCAAAATAGCTAAATGGAATCCATCCCCAAGTGGACTTTGTTGACGCTACTTTTTATCATATTTGAAGTCAGTGGTATGATCTGGCCACGGATTGAACCCCACGTTCTTCAGAACTGGTGGCGATCAGACCAGCAGCGGAATACGGTGATCAGTTAAATAATTGTTCTTCTTTCTTTCCTTGATCGTTTTTAGGTTTTACTGTCAAGAAATCATCTGTTTCGTCGTGCAACTATTGTAATCAAAAACCAAATTTTTGCAATCGTCTCACATTATTTACTTTCCTTATCGGTTCGAAGAACGAGAAATGTGTTCCTTAAAACAACTTTTCTCCTCTGAACACAAACTTTCAGATTAAAAAAAAATGCTCATAATTTTTTCGCCTCAGTTATGAAAATAATCTATTGTGAAACACGTAGGAATCGGCATTTTGTTCTATTTTTACTTTTAATCAGTTCCTTTTCGATTACTACATTCAGTAGGAAAAAAAAAAAAAGAATTAACAATATTCTAGTTGTCGTATTCTGTACGAGGCTGAACCGTATTTTCATATATCAGGATTCCTAAAGCCAAATCCCAAAGTATTCTTGGAATGACTAAAAAGTACGTTCTAAAATAAGAGAATATCGAAATAGCTCATGTATTTCTCCCACTTGTTTAGATAAGTGATAAGAAATACTAGTTTCTCAGCTGAACAGAGAAGGTTTTTCGTTTATCTAAAGGCTTGATTATCTCATTAGAAAACCGAATCTGTCAACATTTTTCAGATGGAGCTGCTTGGATAAGGTTATGGTTAGCACTTTTGCATCCATCAGCTTATCAAGTACACTCTAAGCAGTGTAATCAAGGTAGAGGTGTTCCTTTGGTGGACTTGCATCTTGCTAAGGGTGTGGTCATATAAACAGACTAAAATCCTGATCCAGACCATACTTGAAATTTGCAAGGATCACATGCAACAAAAACCAAAACTTCGTCAGTGGCCTCGATACGGCCTTAGCTTACCTGGTTGACTATTTAGCAATCTATGAATTGCGTGCACAGACCATATGAATGGAGATACATAGAAAATTCACTCGTTTACTCCTCCTTGTGTCTAAAAAACAACGTTCTTTTTTTTCCCAAAATGCTCCGAACTGTAATTGAGTAGAGGGGAGTTTGATTTTTAATGTAAGTTCTTGCTGAATCGGTCCCTTAGTTTTTGTCCGGGTGCATTGACATGTTTATTTGTTTGTTATTTTATCTTAAATATGGACTATTTACGGATTCGATATAGTCGGAAAAAAGTAACTTATTCGTTGACCTACCACTTTTCTGATTTCTCCGAAATGATCACCCCCAACACATGTTGCAAAAAGACGGATTCGTAGCAGTTTCTATTGAGTGACTTTATGGACTTTCTCATCGATCTTTGCACCTTTATTCTCGTTTGTTCGACTCTGCTGACACTATAAAAGATTTCAAGTTCGAAACATCAAGAATAACAGATATGCTTGCAAAGGTCGCTCCGGAAAATAAAATTATAAGAAACTCCCAATAACATTCAGAAATCTATCACCTTAGTTCATGTATTAATGACACTAGTCTTCCCTCGAGCCTATGTTGAGGGTAGATTGTTGGGTTGTATTGTTCAGAATGAACGTACTGGTTGCAGCAGTCCAGACATTCTTTTGCAAAATTAAGCACACGCACACACATACACACACACACACACATATATATATATATATATATATATATATATATATGAATAGCTTGTATGTGCTAATGCGTGCATGCGGAAAATTTGTATCCTTTCATATATATATACATATGTATATATGTATATTTATTTCTCGATTCTTTAATCCGCCATACAACACGAAATGCCACTGGCTGGCATTCTATAGAACCCCTCGAGGTCATCGATGCAATCACAAGATCACATATCTACAGACACTGAAGTTCTTTCAACTGGCTACATAGAGTCTGGACCCTTTCAGCTAAAAAAAAGGGTCAGACAAGGTGATACCAGCTCACCCAAACCCTTCACGGCCTGCCTCGAGATGATCTCCCGAAACCTAGAATGAGGAAAATAAAGGAATCTGCATAAACAGCGAATACGTAAGTGACCTCAGATTTGCTGACGGCATTGTCCTTCTTGAGAAGGACTTTCCTGATCTTCGAAATATGCTAGACAAAAATGGAGAAAGCAAGAATGTAAGTCTTCATAACAATTCTGTAAAACTAATGTAATGCACAACAATCACGTAGGGGACAAAGACTCAACGATCAGAATGGAAAATGTAGAGCTGAAGTGAATAGACCATTTGACATACCTACGACAAATAATCTACACAGATAGTCAATTATAGAGCTGAAATTAGGAATCTAACCAAAAGATTGACCCTCAAATTGAAAACTATGCAACGTGTTCTGGAGAAAATTGTTCTTAACATCAGATGGAGAAATCATAGGAAAGCACGGCATATTTAAGAAAAATCAGGGGTCGAATATATCATCGAAACAATGATAGATTTCAACAGGAAATAATGGGCTGGTCATCTTGCAATACTATTTAACATCCACAGGACATTTTTGTTTACAACGTATATCATCTTAGATCATGAATGAAGATGTGACCGGCAAAATATTACATGGTGTGACAAACTAGTCACGTTCAGAAAATATTGGCTTCGTAACGTGAATGAGGCTTGGCGAATCTCGAGAATAGCCTATATCTAACGACGGGCGCCGAAGGCTGATGATAAGGATATTGGTACTTGATGTATATATATGTATAAATATAAATATATATATATAAACTGAAGACTAGTGTGTCTATGTAAATATGGACGTATTGAAATGGAAAATTATTGTTCAGTTTAGCATCATATCTACATATCAAATAGATTGAATAAACGGCAAATTTTGGCGGGGGTGGGCAGTTACATTCCTCACATATCTCTCTTATCACTGCTGGCCAATAAGTGGGTAAATATCCCTGCCACATGTTCTTTAAATTAATTGTATTTCAACAAAGATTGGACCGATAATCTTGAATTTCATGTTTATTTTTATCAAATTTCTCAAGAATCACTGATCCGAAAAGCTCCATTCTCCACATTGCACTCTCTTGTGTGCTGACTAATATATTTAGTGAAATTCGTACAAGTGACCATTTATTGAATACTCACGGTGCATACACATGGAGATTTCTTCAATTATAATTAGATATTAGTTCATATGTACTACATAAAATATATCATTCCATTCTATATTGTGTCTGTAGTTGAGTGGAAGGGGATAAAGATTGAAACAGATGAGATGATAAGGAGAAAATGAACAGAAAGTAAGGGTTCATTATAATTACATTGAAACCTTTCTCTTTTGAAAAAAAATTGAAATAACATAAGTTCCTTCCTTGAGTTTACTGAGTATGCGTACGTACTTTGACTATGAAAACAGCCTCCCCAATGAACGAAAATTGAGGCTTCACTCTCGTAATATAGTAGTAAGGTAAAAAGAACATCTTTTAAAACTCCACAGAGTATCCATCCTATATTCTTTACCAAATTTGGTTGAGCAGTGTCAATGTTTAACAAATTTGCTATGGGATGGCAGGGACACGAACAGATCCAGTTGTTTCACATTATCAGATAATTATATAACAGAATGTACTGAATGGAAGTTAGGGTTCAGTTTAGCGTTATAGGTGCATTGTAAATTACTCTACAGACCTTTTTTAGGATTTGTTTATTTTGAAACCTCTCCTTCGATCTGTTGAGTAGGCATTCAAAATATAAGCTGGATTTGGTTGAGCTGCGCTAATTTCTTAGTGAACGAGGTAACAGGAACCAACATATCCAGTTGTTTCATGTTAACAGATAATGGAATAAAATAATGTATCTAACAAAAATAAGAACTCGTTTTAGCATTATAGGTACATTGTAAAATACTCTATAAACCTTCCTTTTTTAGAATTTTTTTACTTTGAAACATTCTCCCAAGATCCGTTGAGTAAGCATTCCTAATATAAGCTGGATTTGGTTTAGCTGTACAATTTTCTCAGAGAATGGGGTAACAGCGATGAACAAATCCAGTTGCTTTATAAAAGAATCGAGTGATCTTGTGGTTTGATGATGAATAACACAATACAAAGCAATTTTTCTTCTTGGCTTGTGAGTTTTATTTTCTATTTTAAGAGTAAAAAGTATTGAAAATAGCAATTACTCTCTTTAAATTTTGCTTTTGATCAACACAATGATATTCATATGTACAGTGATTTTACGGCATATAAGCTACAATTCCCTTCTAAGTTCTGTTTCAGGAAGTGAACGATCTATCGGCTGTTCACTAACGTTACTATGGTATGTGATTACTGTAAACGAACGGACGAACACTACCAGGCGTCTTCTATGAATAGATTATACATTTAACAATACAAAAGCAGCCACAATGGCTCCAACAGAGCTTTAATAAAATAGAGACCGTGGAAACTGGCAGGATTTCCAGACTAAACATCATGACCATCATCACAACGTGAGATGGTAGCACCCTACCATGTCAGCAGTTCTGTTGACATTTTCCCCCACGGAGCAAGAATGCTAGATTCGTACAGATTCAGCTTCCTACTGATATTGAGGACTCTTCATATGTTTCTTCCTTTCTGATGTAGACATTTTAAGTTTAGTCCGATATGCCAAAGAGAAGTTGGTGATAAAACCTAGACACTCCTGTTCGATAGGAAATGCATTAGTTATCGATCCACGGCTTGTATGGTCTTTTCGTATATCTACTCATTTCCCCTTCTTATCTTCATGAGCCCCGGTCGACATCCACTTCCAAAGTAACCCGTTAATTCATTGACAATCAGGATGCTGAGCAGTTACCGTTATCTCAAATGAAAAGGCGACACGAGGTTCTAAATCCAATTCAAAGCTCCAATCTGTTCAAACACCAAACGATGATAATTTTCACTTCTAGAGGAAGCCTTTAGGACGTTTCCGCTTTGATTTTTACCGTCGTGGTTGATGAAATTTTTATTAGTAATTTCACGACATTTTCATATAGTCTCGACAGAGACATCGTGCACCTAAATCGTATCTAAATAAGATTCCTTTGCAACCAGTGTGGATGTAATCGTGACTAACAATCATTCTATATGCAATTTGAGATTTGTTGGCATGGGTGAAATCTACTGCCTTCATCAGGCAAATTATTCTTTTGGAATTTATCCTTTTGATATCCAACCTTGTAAGTGCTCTTTGATGCTATGCCACTTAGTGCAAGCTCTTTGTTTTGAATATCCGACAGCTGTAGGGAGACATGCGCTCTCTTTTCTAATCTATTTTACCACTAGGATCCTTCTATGCTTTGTGGTCTTCTTCGACAATCAGCACTGTGAATAGGCATACATTCCTGCCCAGCCGATTGCCACTGCACAAATCACTCCCCCTGGTCTAAGGGATGATTCAACTACCTTTACAGTGTCTTTGATGTTCCTTCTTTTCCAGTTTTGATAGACAGTTCGGTGCTTTGACCCCCCCCCCAAAAAAAACATACACACAACTGTTTTGGTGTCTAAATATGTATTGATCCATCAGAATTATGGTTGGTACATGGAAACAAGGTGCGAATACCATTGGTAAGCGAGACCAAAATTTGATCGAAATATTGAAAGACTGATTTTCTGTTCAACTCAGCTTAGTACTGTTGCTGGGTTTTTTGCTCAATGGCCATGATAAACTGCTTTGCCGGGCTAACCAGCTCCAACACAGTCACATACTGTTTTGATTAAATCTATATTAATCACTGGAAAATGTGTACTTGTATTTCCTGTATGTAACTGTTGCTTTGAATGTGGATTCATGCCTTTCCAAGGAATAAGTGCAAGGTATGTACTCAACGTTTTTTTTTTTCAGAATAAAGAAGGAAGGACAAAAAAAAAGAAAAAAAAAAGAAAAACATTGCTGCTCAAAAAACACAGTGTCGTTAAAGTAGCAAATTACTTTTTGAAACTAGATGAGTTAATGAAAAATGTTATGACGAAAGGAACAATCAACATGATCTCATCGGGAAATGTTGGCCAATTTGAAGACGGCTGCTAGGGTCAAACACCACTCACTTCCAGTACGACTAGAGATTATTACCGTAACTTTTACGCTCTATATGTTACGCCGATTCGAAGAAATTGCCTAATTAGTAAAGTTTTTGACATTTTTTACAAAACATAATTTGGTACGTAGTTTTAATTTGATGGAAAGCTCGTTTAATCAAAACAAAGATATAAAACAATAATCTTTTTATCACCACAAGTTTGTGAACTGAAACTTTTTCACGGGAAATAAATGAATACGTAATTTTAACTGGATCAAAAGTTTATTAATCGTAAGCAATTCTAGGATATAAAACGTCCATATTTTTATGATCAAAAGCTTATGCAAACGTAGCGGAATCAAACTTACTTTCTATTGTGATCTCAAATCACGGTATGAAAACGCATATGAATGATCGTTGAATGACGACATACTGTATCAAAAAATCTGATGGGAGAAAGACGACTAATATTGAGCTTATATCATTAGTCTGTATGTGTTTCGTCAGAGATGCATAGAGGACAGAAGGCCAGTAATTTAGGACTTCCCCTCATGCATTGCAAGATGTAAACACCAGTTCACATTTCCTCTGTGTGTGTGTATGGGGGTCGTTCTATTTTTTTCATGGCCGGAGAAAGAAGAAAGAAAACAGGTCAAACTTTTTCGTAAGATGATCCAGGTCATGGTAACACTGATGGTGATTCGGCTTGATGGGCCAAGGAGAGTCTGATATGTTTGTCTCAATTCCATCTGATAGGCTGATCAGCACCGTGTGTGTATTATGATACACATGATGTTTGAACTTTTGTAGGTATATGTGTGTGTCAATGATTGGTTACTTTCTCTACTTGTGTACTGCAGTTGATGATAGCATAGTCTATGTTCATGAGAACTGGAAATGACGTGTAAATATTTCAAGCACTTTTTGTCAGGAATTTTTCTTGGAATAAATTGTTAAGAAAACTATGCATTTAGAACTGGTTGGTACATTGCACGCTGTGTTACTTGGTCAACTATGACTCTGCGATTGAGACTGAAGGAAAATAAAAAGGCTGCAAAATAACAGAACCAACTTCGAACAATTCATTGTTGTCGACATTCTTTTTTTATTGACCTTTCGCCTTATAACAATGCATCAATGACGTCCGCACACAAATGGTTTTACTTGTCCTACCAGGGGATCATTAGATTCCTGTAATGTTACTTCTACTCAAATGCATTCTTCTGTCTGGCTTAAAATGTTATACTTCTAAATCATAAAAAAAAAAATCACATCTATATCTACTAGTCAGAGAACTAACTTGCCCTATCAGATTGAACCAACCATTGTTAGGGTAGGTTTGTTGACCTGTTTAAATAATAATATAATAAATTTGATAAATGTTTCAGATTTAAACTACCCATCCAAAGGAAGCCTATTATCCGTAGGGATTTTTTCTCATATTTACGTTAATGAATTAATTTCACAATAATTTACCAAGTGAGAGATGAACCAACTAGATGTGGTCTCCTTTCATGTGAAATTTATGGTTAAACACAATGAATCTTATCTCCATCGGCGATAAAGATTTGCGTCGCAGTCATCTTGGAGGATAGTGTTGGGTAGACCAGAAACGGATTTTTTTTTCAGCATTTTAGCACTCGACTTTGATTGACGTATTTAGTTAGTATTTTTCTAATACCCTTCAATCTTACATTGCCCAGTGTCCTCTTCCATCTTGTTGCTTTTGGATGAATAATCAGTCAATATCTGTTGTTGGGTGTAGCACTCCGTTTATTGTCGTCTTTTCCCTGGTTTTTGTATCTACTAGTCGAAGTTCTTTCTTGGTACAATCAATAATTCCCACTGTGTATGTTATTACTGGTGCTGAAAAGGTGTTGATTATTGTAATTTGATTACTTCCACTGACTTTAGATTATAAGATGAATCTTAATCGCAGATACGGCCTTTCCTTTCATCTCCTTTTTCTTCATTTCATTTGACTGGTCTATCCTAAACTATTATACATTTTATCTGAATCTGGTTCACTTTCTTCGTAAGTAGAAACTGATAATTCATATCAGTTATCTATTATCATGATGATTATTACTATCATTATTTTCATTATTATTGCTAGTATTGATATGATTATCATTATTATTGATATTATCATTATTTCTAGTATTAATTTTCTATCATTATTATTATAGATATTACTATTATCATTGGTAACATTATTATTATCATTATAGTCATCATCATTATCATTATCATTATCATTTTATCATAATTATCATCATTACTATCATCAATATTATCATTATTATCATTATTATAGTTATCATTGTCATTGATATTATTATCAATAATGAGATTATTATCATTATTTTTATTATTATCATCACTGATATTATTATCATTATCATTATTATAAGTATTATTTTCGTTATTATAGTTGTTGCAGTTATTTCCATCATTATGATTGATATCATTATTATAATCATTATCATCATTATCATTATTCACACCAGTTGCTTGGTGGTTATCACCGGAGGTTGAGTGACAGCAAGTCTTCTCAAATTTCCAGCCCTCCTCTCTACACTCTAATAGTCCATATCAGTAGTGTGGTTTGCAGTTTCACACCAGTTGCCTGGTGGTTATGGCTGAAGGCTGAGTGACAGCAAGTCTCCTCAGATCTTCAGCCCACATCTCATCTCTCCCTCGCCTATCACGCAAATGCTGTGGTTCACATCTACGCTACCATTTTCCTTCATCCCCTGTTTTGCTACGGCTAATATTGTTTAGAGTCGTAGATCTTATATTTCTGGTACTTTCGAGCATTTCCCAGTAGTGCTGTGGCCTGTACAGTCTCAATCCTTCCTTTTATCCTGATCTCCTCCAGTCTCATCCTCAGTGTATTCGAGATAGTTCATAGTATACCTATTATTACTGGTACCACCCTGACTTTCATGTTCCACATCTTCAGTTCTCTTGCCAGGTCTAGGTATTTTTCCAATTTTTCACTCTCCTTCCTCTTTACTCTGTGGTCAGCAGATACGGCCATCTTTATTATTTGGCAGGTTTTCCTCTTCTTTTCCACAATTACCAGGTCCAGTCTTCTTGCCTGGATGAGGTGGTCTGTCTGGATGTGAAGTCCCAAAGTAATTTGTGGTTTCTTTTCTCTAGGCCTGTCTCCGGTTTGAGCATGTACCACTTTTCCGTATGGTTAAATCCATTTGTTGACTCAGTTCGCAGTGTATCACTTTTGCTACTTTATCGTGTCTGTGTTCATACCTCTTCTGAGTTAGACTTCATTAACTAGCGATGTGGTTTACGGTCTTATCGTTTTCACCACATAGGTGGCATTTGGTGTTTGTCTGTGTTCTATCCATTTTTGTTTTGATATAGTTTGTCCTGATGCATCGTTTTGAGCTGCCTTGATGAGCAATTCTGTTTCTCTCTTCAGGTTTCCTTTTCGTGGCCATGTCTATGATCTCTCGTTTGACACATCCTGTGTCTGTCTTAAATTCTGTTCTAAATGTTTTCTTTTCCCATTGTTCTTTTCTTGTTTGCTGTGCTGTTCCATTGTTTTCTACTTTTTTGTTTATTGTGCTGCATCGGGCACTCTTTATGATGTCTTCACCGTTTGTTTGCACGTACTTTTCTAGATCTGCTTTAGCTCCCTGGACACAGTCCTCTATGCTGACGAGCCCTCTGCGACCTTCTTTTCTCTTAACGTATACTCTATCTGTGTTATCTCTGGGGTGTAAGGCTTTATGCATTGTCATAAGCTTCCGTGTTTGCTGATACATTGATGGAGTTCTTTTTTTGTCCATCCTAGGTTTGGTCCTGTGTATCATCTTACTGATACGACTCAGTTGTTCATTCCTTTTATGATATTCATTTTTCCAGCTGTTTAACTTGGTCTCTAATATTTTCCTTATCCTTCTAAGGTATTCTCTCTTTAATTTGTCATTCATTTCTTCCCTTTTCATCGTGTCGCATTCAAGAACTCCCAGGTATTTGCATCGGTCTTGGACAGTCAGTGCGCTAATCTTCCTCTTGTCCGGGAGTTCGATTCCTTCTGCCATTGCAAGCCTTCTTTTATGCATTACCATACTTGCACATTTTTCTATTCCATTTCCATGTCATCACTGTAATCTTTCACTTTGTTGAACAGTGACTTGAGCTCTCCCCTGTTTTCTGAAAATAATTTCATATCGTCCCTGTACATTAGGTGATTGGCTTTGAGTTCTCTTTTCATATTCTGTAACTATTGCAGGGCTTCGTTGTGTCTTTTCGGGTGCCCCCATATACTGTTCCAGTAGTTATTGGTCTCTGCGGCGTCCAGCTTTAGGTTCTGTCTTCTTTCTCCATTCAGATCTTGGTAAAACTTTATTTCATTGTTTTTCAAATGTGCGGTTTTGTGTGTACTCGGTAGTTCTTTGCCTGTATCTCTTCCATTCGCACGGGGATACCTTTTTCTCCCGAAGTCTTACTCCTGGTCAGTTCGTATGTGGTGCATCGCTTCATCTCTCTGGACTTGTGGGATCTGTCTTTTTAATCTTCCTTCCCAGTTGGGTTTTTTCTTCCTATTATCATTCGGAATTCTTTCTTGTGCTGTGAAACGTTGTATAACCATTTTTGCTCCAGCGTAAATTATTTGCAATTTCACTCAGTTGCCTCCTATCATCATCATCATCATCATCATCATTATTATTATTATTATTATTATTATTATTATTATTATTATTATTATTATTATTATTATTATTATTATTATTATTATTACTATTTAAGCTTCCTTCTGTTACATTTTTATCCTCCATCAAAATGTTTTAAACAAGGTCACTAGCTGTAATTACTATTAGTGTTGCTGTTATAGAATAAATACAATTACTATTGAATAATATCTGGCTGATAATAGTTAAGAAAATATTTATGGCAATAACAATAACAACAACAACAACAACAGCAATAATAATAATAATAATAATAATAATAATAATAATAATAATAATAATAATAAAGATTATATTAATAATAATAATAATAATAATAATAATAATAATAATAATAATAATAATAATAATAATAATAATAATAATAATAATAATAATAATAATAATTATAATTATAATAATGATAATTAAAAAGAAGAAATATATCAAATACTCACGGTAACACCGAGAACAATTCTCTCAAATTTGCAGTGAAGGTAATTCACAGACAAATGATTACTTTTCTAATGGCAGACACTAATTTTTTTCTCTTATTGAATATTAAATATTAAAGTAGCGTATTTCTTTTTTGTCAGTGGACAAAGACTGATCAAATGTTTTTTGGAAGAGTAACAATTTGTCAAACAAGATTAGAGTGTGACGCAGCAATGGTATTTTTTTTTCTGAATAATGTATTTTATACAATGAACCATTTTCTGTGATACCCAGAAATCGAATTATATTCTAAAGAATCGATCTTTTCATACACTTATATGTCCAGCAGCAAAGAATAAGTAACCAACTGTACATAATAAACTGGTCTAGCTCGTCAACGAAAAAAATAAAAGAAGCAAAATAGAATCCATAGCATGTCGCATAGGGGGGATCAATTACAATTTTTAAAAAATAAGTGATGATTGAACAAGTTTTTCTCTGGCCTTTTATTGGACAGTGATCAATAAGTAAATCTAAATTGGAAAAAAAGAACAAACCAAAAACTAGTATGCATATTGGTACAAACTGGGAATCAAGTAGGCATGAACTTACTGCAGAAGAAACCTATTCAGATAGTTTTTGGTGACAGTGTTGATTGATAGTAACTGACTATCAAATAATACTTAGCTTGCATGGCTCACGGACATATAATAGAAGTAAGGGAAAAAGAATTCAAGTAAAGTGCGTACATGTTTCAAAATTCAGTGTTTGAAATCCTTGAATTTTATCTGTAGGAAGTACACAACTACTTAATATATGAGTCCAGCCCATAGAATATTCTTCATTTTAACAAGGCTTGGCTTAGTTTAACACAAAGTGTGATATGAGGAGAATACAGACAGAAGGAAAGGAGGGGTTTACATCCATCGCAGGAAGGATTAGCCAGACTGAACAATTAGCGTTCGAATTTCTCGGTAGTTCTTTTAAAATTTATTCTTCAGGATTACAAGGGTGTTTCCTTTTTAATTGCCAAACATAACTTTTTATCGCATGCTGCACTATGTGCAGGTCGAATTGTGAATGAGTAAAACTTCTGACGTAATTTAATTATTTCTACCTTTCAAAATAATTTCTGAAATATCACCTCTAAAATGAGGAGTACATAATTTTGACGAACACGTTTTTTCAGTCAAGCATTCCTTTCTAAACTATACGTAAACAATCCGGGTTTCTTTTGGATATCTTTATGAGAGCATTGTTTTCCAAATTCTAGAAACCTAAATATTCCGACTGAAGATGATTACTGCAACTTTCATATTGTGTATATACATTCTCATTGTTGTTATGGTAGAAAAATAAACTCTAAATACGACTTGCAACCGATAAATCTGTCTCTGACAACACGCAGAAACAGGAATGAGGTATTATATATTCATTGTCCATAAATATGAGAATAAGCATTCGCATTTAAACTATTGTTTGGGCAATCAAGTATCTTCTTAGCTTTTCCGATGTTGTCAACACAACGTTTCGGCTGATCTATTATTTGGCCCGAAGGGCAGCATTAAAAAAGGTAAGAACAGATTTGATTGTCTGGCCAAAACTTTCCTTTGAACTTTGCGTTAACCTTTCAAATCACTGTGTAAACACAGACAGCTTTAGGAATACCGTCAGCAAAGTAATGGGCATTTGGTTGAGACAATTAATGGAGTAAATTTAGTGAGTGAATGCTTCAGTACTTAGAGGCAATAACATTCGTGATTTAATAAAGGCTGAGCGATTGAGTCTGTCTATGGTGAAATTAGTTACCCAAAACTCATCGAACAATTTATATGTATATATATATATATGTGTGTGTGTGCGTGTGTGTGTATGTGTATGTATGTGTGTCTGTGTGTGAGTAGCCAATCGAACAGCGTATAACACACCAATGAATAATGAAAATAAGTCTCGTGCTTTTTCTCCATTAAGTTATGCTGTCTGAGAAAGTTTGATTTGATAATCAGTAAACACCGGTGCCACATGAAATATTGTTCCTACTCATTTTTTAAAAATTATAATCACATTCTATAGGACATACACTGTCTATTATACAGACTTATTTACGTGAATTTTCCGAGAACTGAGGAGGTACAACAGCCATCAACTTAATATCTACTACCCTGTGTCTACCACATTTCCCAGACCACATGAAATCACCAGTTTCTTGAAAAACCTGATAAGATAATGAGAATATTATTAATTTGCTTCAATTGTTTATATTATTTATGCTGTCTAGGCCAAATAAAACATTCTCAGAGTAATATCGAGGAGACAAATAGAATTCGAAATAATATAGCATTTTAATAATTGTTCTGTCGGATTATATATCCATTTTTTGTAATATAATTGCCTGCGCTGTAAAACAGTAGTGCAGACATGGACAGTGAATGAACAATATGTTCAAATCCTGCAGCTCTCCAATTTTCTTCAATCATCTATCCTATTTACGCTGCCTAGGCCAAGGGACTCATTTTCCATATGATAGCAGGAAGTAATTTAAAATTTTCAAATAATATAGCGCATTCAAAATTATTCTCTCAGATTATACATTCATTACTCAATGATATGATCGTCTGTGCTGAGAATATATATGTTCATTAAAGTGACAATTAGCATGTGAATGGGTATCCGGCGTTACATTTCGATCGTCCTTATTATTTCATGGGCATCTTTCGATGCATTTCGACGGGTGTCTTTTTCAGAGAAAAAATTGCGAAGTTTCTCGAGCAGTTAAGCTGTTTGCTGTTAACATGCTTGATTTCAAGGGGAGAAATGGAGATATATCTGTGCTGTTTGTTGTTAAGTAGGATTTGGAGGGGAGGTGTTTGTATCCGTGTAAGTGAGCGTAAGGTTTGAGCTGAAATGACTAAGGTCTGGTCAAAATAGTCATATTTATCAACATTCTGTCAAATCACTTCACATCCACAACAAAGTTTAGAAGGAAGCATCAACCTAAATGCAGCAAAGTTGAATTCATATAATTTATTTCGAGTGCTCAACCTGAACGTATTATATAGAATGAGCATTATTATAACATTATAATAAAATTTTAGGAAACCTAACGCCGTGTTTCACGAGAGAGGCTCGTCAGAAATGATTTAAAAACGCAAAATATGGAACAGGTTTCTTTCAAAATCTTCATTTTTTTCTTATTTAAACATCATTAAAAAATCAGTTTATCAGACCTCCTTATTTCTTGTTTGAAACCTCAAGTTGAGGTGATCAATTAAAAAAAAACGTAATTGCAGTGATCAATGAAAACGTTACTTCTCTCACATTTTGTTTGACAGCAGTCAATAAATAAGCCAGAGGGGGGCAAACTAAGGACTAATCCAGCATGAACTTACATTCCAAATTAAATCCTCCACGAAAAAAAAAAAATTTTTGTAGATGGAGGATTTTGAGAAACAGAAGAAAACTTTTTTTTTTCATATAATGAGGTGTAAATGTTCAATTTTCAGCCATCTAGCCCCATTACAGTGGCCTTTATACAGGATACATTTGCAGCCAGCTGGACCGACTTGAAAACTGAAGAAACAGTTGACAGTTCTGATGATAGTTTTAGTTGTCGGTTTCATATATATTTAATATATTCTCACCTACTTCACCGAGATCTCCAATGATCTATTTATTTTTCATTAACTTAGTGACATAGGAAAAACATTTCATTCTCCTTCTGTAGACAAAAAAAAATTTATGTTTGACATTTTCATTCCGATGTAAAAGGAAAAAAAATAAAAAAATAATTCAATATCATTTTGAAAGGAATTCGAACACTTGATAGATTCGCAGTTAAAAGATCCTTGGAATCTAACGACTGGTACTTGTCAAAACTTCTACTTAGTGCTTCCATGACGGCATTTTTATTAAAAAAGTTTTCTTATGGTGTCAAAACTTATGGTGTTTACAGTATCGATGACAAAGAAAACTTATTAAAATAGTTTCGTTGTGGAAAAAAAATGATTAGTGGAAATATTTTTTCATTATTGAAAATACCCCAACTTATGAAGCATCAATAAATGTTTCTTAATTAGAAATATGATTTTTAAATCTTCTTTGAAAATACAAATTCATATTTATGCAAACGAGAATACAGAGCAGGGACCGAAATAAATCCAATAATCAGATAATTCAAAATAATGAAATAGCCCGAAATATATCCTAATTTGGCAATATATTCTTTTTTGTTAAATTATAATCAAATAAAGTAGTTTGTTTTTCTCATAAATGATTCATAAATACATTCAGCACAACAACTTACAATTGATTACATTTTAGTTTTAAATTTCTTTCAGTACAATCTCCAACCTCAAGTGTAAGTGTAATGGTCTGCGAGATAAGCTAGAAATACTTATCATAGTTCCATAGATATATCATAACACTATTTCGACTATCATTTTTATGATAAAGAATTGTTATTTCTGTAATCATTGATAACATTGGTGGTGGTAAATAGGATGGTAGTTGTAGTGATATTGATGATGATGATGATGATGATGATGATGATGATGATGATGATGATGATGATGATCATGATGATGATTTCTATTGATATTCAGACCATCCTCATCTTGGTTGTTTTTCATACAACATTTTGGCTGTTGCACCCTACGGCCTTCGTCAGGTATCATCTGGTAGATTTGGGGAAGTAACGAACCAAACCCTTTATTCATCCGACGTTCGTTACTTCCCCAAATCTACCAGATGATACCTGACGAAGGCCGTAGAGTGCAACGGCCGAAACGTTGTATGAAAAACAACCAAGATGAGGATGGTCCGAATATCAATAGAAATAATAATAATACCTCATTTCAAAAATTCCGAGATATGATGATTATGGTATTGATGGTGGTGATAGTATCAATGATAGTGATGATCATACTGATAGTGATAGTGCAACTATGTGTGCTGCTAATTTAAAAGTGCAATTATTTCAAAGAAAAACAGAGGAAGTATCAATGGTTAAAAGCTCAAAAATGGAATCAATGATATGAGTTCGAAATACATTATTTTATGTTTTTTCAAACATTAGACGATCAAACTTTCTGGATATTCATCCTTTAGTTGTGAGTTTCTCTTTTAAAATGTAATCATAAAGCTGGACCCTAAATTCACGTTTGTCGGAGAAAATTCTCAGATGTGAATTTGTCTTCGCTCAGTGCTTATGCCTATTTGGCAGTACTGTTTAAGGAATCTAAACCGAAACTTACAGCAAAACATGTTTTTCGATAAAAAATGCATTTTACTCGATTTCTGACCCCAACCCCAACACAAACGTGACGATAAGACACTGACTGTTCATATCCGATGATCTGCTGTAGAATGCGATCTCCTACACAAAAGTAAATGCATAAATTCTGAAAATTCTTCATTTCAGGAAAATTATTTTCTAAGTTTTCAAGATTGAATGGCTCTGTTCAGGAGTGTACCCCCGGACCAAAAATGTTGCTTTCTGCGCTAGTGCAACTCTTCCAAGTTAGGAGCATGCTTGGGCCAAAACCAAGGACTGCACGCAATGCCATCTCCATCCGACTTAATTTTATTTTTAATCATATCTATAAGATATCTTTCTCTTTTGTGGAATGTGTTTGTCTTTTCTTTATCTTTTTTATTTCTTTTTTTTTCTTTCCTCCACAGTATGAAAACACACAGGTAGATGCAGAAATGACTACATTTGACGGTAAATTAATTTATCCAGCATTTTCTCAACACAAGAATAAGAGAATGAACGTAAACCTTGGCAAATAAGAAAATTCGATACTTTTGGACCAAAATCCAACTTGAAGAAAAAACATTGTCATGTTCGGATATATATACATATATATATATATGTATATATATATATATATATATATATATATATATATGCTTATATATATATATATATATATATATATATATATATATATATATATATATATATATATATATATATATATATATATAATGAACAAATAGAAGAAAAAAAGATTCAAAGCAATTGGGAAAGACAAGAAATAGAAAAGAAATGAAGTAAATCAATAAGTACATGAGTAAATACGTAAGTAAAAATTGCTTAAAACAAAGGCAGACAGAAAGCTTATCGGATGTAAAAATAGAAAAAGGAGCAGGGTCTATAACTGCAGTACACATCGTGGGTTTTTCAGCGAACAAGACATAATGTATACTTTCAAACTATGTCGTATCAGAACGAATACACACATATTCCACAAAATAATTATAAATGCGTTATATTATTTGAAACTCTATTTGAAATGACAGTGTAATAACGATGGAAAGGCATTTCAAATGGAATTTCAAAGAATATATCGTATATATATATCTATATATATATATATAAATATATGTGTATGTATGTGTGTGTGTGTGTATATGCATATATATATATATATATATATATATATATATATATATATATATATATATATATATAGTACAAATCAAGTTCGCAATGTAGCATAATATGATATAATAAAAGCAATGTCTGATATGTGATGGATTTATTTTACAGAGTGCTCGATATATTCAAGACTCCAATAGTAAAATTGGTTTAGAGCTGTGCTGGATATATAGTAGAAAGTCAATTCGCTACATAAACATGTTCATGTTTCTGTCCTGAAGAGGCCAAATGAGAGCAGAAACATAAACGTGTTTGCGTAGTGAATCTACTTCCAACTATATATATATATATATATATATATATATATATATATATATATATAATGTGCAAATAGACATATTAATCAATTCAGTTGCACTGACCACCAAGTTTTTGCGTAGGGAGGAGGTAAAACGTCTGCCTCGGGGGCTGAAGTGTGGACTCTGTATGGCTGCGCTATTGATATTCACGTGTGTGACAAATATATACTTATCTAAACATACACATACATTTTTGCACAAAATTATTCGAACCTTTAATTGTTTTCCTTATTTTTCCAAATAATCATTCCGAATTTGATTTGAAGTTCATCGTCTACTCAATTAGCATCATCAAAATCATTTACAACACAAATTGATGATAAATAAGAGATGATTAATATTATCAATTATTTTATTCTTTCAATTATCAATAATAATATTCGTATAAGTATTTGTCCTCAGTGATTTAGGCCATGACAACAGCTGAAAATGAGCCATCCAAATAATCTGTGCATAGTGTAATACTCAACATCACTTCCATGCCTACTTTAGCAACTAATATATATTTTAGGTGAGAGGTGTCAGTCTGTTAGTCTGTTACACTGTAAAAATAAACAAAAACACCTCAACATGGACATGGTCCAATGAAATTTGGCATGCATAATCAATCAACGCAGGTGAATGTTTCAGAATTAAAAAAAATTTCGAGGAAAGGTTTTCTAGAGGAAGATAGTTGTCTCTACAAAGTAACTCTAATGCAAAAGTGGTACTTTACTGTCCATCCATATATTTATCTTATTTCGAGCGTAAATGCATAATTCTTTAAAGAGTCTCAAGTGGCAGGAAATTCTCCCATCTTTTAAGTGAGATTTGTTTGATTATCCGTCGTGCTATGAAAACCACCGAAACATTGACACAGCCCACCCATGCATACTAAATCGACATAGGGGATGGTCACAAAATACTGGCTCCTTTTAGAAGTGAAAAGTGGAGGCACACTTTTTAGGGACTAGGGGAATAAAGATTGAGGGGTCACAAATGAAGAAATGCTTTTCCATCCCTTTTAAGCGTTAGTAGTAAAGGGAAATAAGCGGTGTAGCTCCTTCCCTCTAAGACGGTTAGGATGGAAACTTGTCAAAAGTGAAGGCAAAAGTATTGCTGAAAGAGGGACCCAATATAGGGGACCCCATAAGCTAAATAAGTAGTAGTCCATCTACCGCATTTCTACTCAGCAACCAATAACACCCCTCATTAAATTGAGCCTACAAGGCCCCCAAATATCTAGCTACATCCTTGAACGCAAGCTTTTGTACTAATTTTTATCCTCAAATATTTTGGAAAAGTGGGAGATAGTTGCAGCACTCTATCGTGTCATGGCACACATTTTGAGATCAACATGTATTTATATATATATATATATATATATATATATATATATATATATATATATATATATATATATATATATATATATAGATATAGATATAGATATATATATATATATATTTATATATATATATATATATATATATATAGATATATAGATATATAGATATAGATATAGATAAATAGATTGATAGATGTACAAACATATACACCCACACATCAGATAACACTCTGCCCTATATATGAGTTAGACTTTTACTAAAATCGACGACTTTGATTTTGTTATAACTTTTGTAAAACTCAACCAATTTTGATAGAATTCATATTATCTTGTAGAGAACTTCACAATGAATAGAGATCTCTTCATCATACAGACTCACAAAATCTGTCATGGATTTCATTTTACCAGTTTGATATTTCACAATGCATGCCCAAGTTGTATAAGTAGATTACACCAAACCTTCAGTATATACAGAATTTGACCGTGTGAATGTTCTTTCCTGAAAAGAAGTAAGTTTTTTTTTCCAATTTCTAAACATATGGTAGTTATTGTGTTCGAAATGCTAAAGACTTCGAAAATCAGACACTCAAGATTTATATTGAAAAATAGAGTATTTTTATTTCGCATGTCCACGTGGTGCAGTTTAATGTATCCATTTTGTAATCAAGGGATTTGCAATTTGAATCCACTTGAGAACTACTTAAAAAACGATATTAGTTGTAGCCGAGGGCCGTCTTGCATACATATTAATATCAAAGAAAGCAGTGCACATAAGAAAGATTCATATCTGCAAAATGTGTTACCATAATTGTAAAAAAAAAAAAAAAAATACTGAACTATGATATTTTGACATAAACGAATGTATATCAATGCAGCAGCAAAAATGAACTTACTTGAAAAAATGTTTATTTATATGTTATGGTATAACAGCCAGAAGCCCAAGTTCAAATCTGACCCCTTGAAAAAAGGGTGCTGTTTAAGTTACAACATTGTATAAGAACACTATCTCCTGCTTTTGTTATCTTTCATAGTTTCAAGCATGGAAAGTGTAGTATGCTTTTGAAGCAATAAGCTTGGGAAGTTAATGAAAAGTAACAAATACTTTTCAAAATGGCATTTATCAGATGTGTTGCTGGTAATAAGATGTTGGAAATTATACTTCACCTTCCCCACCCCACACACCCTCCTGCGTATTTATTTAGTCTTTAACAGGATATTTGTTCAGCTGGGAGAGGGGCATTGGCTTTGATTTGATGTATTTTGTTTTTATGTTGTTCAACACTGTTACTGAATCATATAATCAAGTCACTGTTGCTGCATCAGCTTACTGGGACAATTAGGAAGATAATTTGAAGTACTTTCGGTGTTAGTTGTAGTTGTCTATTGCCGAATTTTACGATTTTTTCCCGTTCACCAAAATTGGCAAAGGCTGTCATTGACTGAAATTCAATGTGTTCAGATGGTAGAAGGACTTATGGAGCGGGAAGTTCTGCATACAGCAATTCAAGACTTATTATGTGAAGGAGAGACCTGGAAGATCTCGTGAAACAGATAATACCCCGGTAACTTATGAATTCCTATAGAACGTTTCGTGCAAACATCGAACAAAGAATTGGGACTAAAATCACTCAAACCGGTGGCAAAGATTGGGTTTTGCTAAAAAGCATTTTCATTGGACAACAGAATCAGGTCTGCCATCTTGTTTTTGGAATCCATCCTGCAACAATTCGTCGTAAACAAAACACATTTTTGAAGACATGTGAAACGTAGATTCGATGAAAGTTACACAATCTCTACCATGAAATACTCGCGTAGCCAGATGATATGTGGTGCCATAAGCAAAGATGGCGACGTTCGATTGTATTTTGCTAAGTATTATAAATTACAAAGAGAGCGCAGATAAAGATATTGATCCATCCATTCTAGAAATAAGAGCCGATATGAACAAAGATTTTTCAAAGATTTCCAAGGTTTTGTTCTTGGGCTATTAAATGGCCACTTATTGCATGTGTGTGTGTGTGTGTGTGTGTGTGTGTGTGTGTGTGTGTGTGTGCATGGGTGTATGTGTGCATGTGTGTGTGTGTAATCGTTTTTGAATTTTCAGTTTGATGCATTTTTTTTTTAGAAATCTTGAAGTCTTACTAATATAGCTCCTGTGGCAATACTCAAAAGGCATTTAATAAATTCCAGCTTCAGTGGTATCATCCTAATGCGACGTCTTCATTACGTTTGAAATCCGTTTGGAAGCTGTAGCTCAATCTGTATGTTCATATTCCTTAATTTCTACTCATTGAGTTTGTTAGTTATATTATTCACCTTTTATCGCCGGTGTTATTCATTTTTGTATTATCTCTCAAGTAATCAAACTTGTTGACAGTAGAGGTAATTTATGATCAACACGTGTATTTTTAAAGAATTATTGACAAAAAAAATAAATAAAAATTTTTTTTTCTTTATGTCTCTTCATTGTGTTTGGAATACTTCCTAGTCATATGTGCCAAGAACATTTAAAATCCCATATAAGTACATCTAAATTTAGTTATACTTATTTTCTTATTCTGGATTTTACATGGGCTTGAACTCTGAACCTAACTCCTGTAGAAATTATATAGCTAACTCAGTCAGTAAACAGATCAGCAACTATACTTATGTGCTTCAGTAAGTTTGTAGTTAAAAGTTGAATTTTGATCCGACATATTCATTGTATAATGTTGAATCCATGTGATTAATATTTGTCACAGGATTAAATGTGTTGACATAAGAAAAACTTATGTTTGAATATAGATACTTCTGTAAAATAAATATTTCTTACATATTATACTTATTAACATGTATACAAAAGTGTGTGCATGCATCTGTCGGTGTTTTTGTATATATATATATATATATATATATATATATATATACATATATATATATATATATATATATATATATATATATATATATATATATATATATACATATATATATATATGCATGCAATTTTGATGGATTTATTCAGAAGATATTTTTGATATCATTCCTGATCATACTTCTTGCATAAGAGAATTTGTTTTTTGAATGCCCCCAGCCTTTATTATTAGAAGATGATCGCGGCTCGTGCTTTGCCAAGTGAATATTTTGCATAATGAATCGATATTTTCGGCACACACGTATTTTTGTTCGTTTTCGCTGGGTTCGTCTTCTATGATTCTATTCTTCTAGCCAAATACTCGCTGCTGAAAGACTTATTTGGTTCATTTGACGAGAAAAAGCCAACGGGCACGGACACATCATGGAAACTTATATTCCCGAGGAAAGAAAAAGTTTTGCCCAACATAACATCGTTAGATGATTTGGGACAGTATGATATTTATTAAATAATTTTTTCTCCGTAAACGTGTGACGTTCAAAGACTATGTGTGTGTGTGTGTGTGTGTGTGTGCACGTGTTTGTGTATGTGTGCACGTGTTTGTGTGTACGTGCAAACGTGTGTTTATATAAACAGTGAGCAGCAAGAAGAGATTACAAATCCTTAGTTTTATTTCGAGAACAGCCCTCGTTTAACACCTTCAGAATTGTCAGAAAATTTATCTCAACAACAACGACTTCATCGACCTGGTTATTATTGAAAGCGAGCTGTAATTACTATTCATCTATGATGCTAATTGGACGCTTACTTTCAGTTCAATCGGAAACATTACCAAAAAATCCAAAACTTATCAATAAGTTGCAATTCATATATACAAGAAGAAAAAAACCGTAGCGGTAGGGTATGCAACTTTTCAGTTGTGTTTCTGTTTGATCCTTTTCATGTGATTTATCAACTTGGGATAGTTTGGTATCACAATGTTAATAGTGTGAGATCCAATGGTGATCTAATCCACTAACAGCAGGCATCTAGATAAGCCTTTTGACCATTGCTATACGACTTGCATTCAATCTATTTTATTTCGTATTGTGAATGATATAGCAGTTTAGTATCAGAGCATTAATAATAAGAGATCAATCGAGGATTGATCCACTAATACCAGGCAGCAAGATTAGCTTGCTGACCATTGCTACACAGTACAATATAGAGGTAGAGGTTAGGCTTAAGACCATTACTGTATTTGAAATCTCTAACCAGCCAAATGCGGGTCGAGTTTGATCTTGAAATTATTGATTGAACTGGCATCTACCACTGAAGCTGCGAAACTATTCCATGTGTTCAGCACACAGCACGCAGGGAATTGCTGTGCAATACTCGTACTCACTCTGGTTTGTTTTAGCTTTAGCAAATGACCATGGGTGATGTTATTTTCCATGACAAAGGAACCGTCTGTGTAGTATAGGCCGTTGCTGAATTTACATGGATTGATCACCTCCCCTGTCTTTTCTTTACTGCATGCAACCTACCTTCTGATTGCTTTGTTTTCATATATTAATTTATTAACTTGGCATAGTTCGGTATCAGAACGCTAAAAGTAGGGTATCAGATGAGGATTGGGTCCAATAACAAGAGGAGAGGTCTGATTCCCATGAAAAATATGGCTCCCTTTCCTAATTTCAAAATGCTTTACATGATGATGCATTTGAAAAAAACCTCCGTAAATCATCATTTACTTCAAAGATTTACAATCAAATCTAAACACAATTCTGCTATACTGTGAACTCACATTGATTCTCTCATATACAAACTGATATCACCACTTACAATTCTGAAATCATACCAAAATACGATTCGAGAATACTGCAAACAGATATATTCAGACACATTGATACCCAACTCTCATTACCTCTCTCCTTAAAGGGAGTTCCAGCATGGAGCCCTTTTCTTCTCAAAGAACTCACCAACAACTGGAATTTTATCACATCCATAGAAGATTGATACACAAATGACATGAATTTAACCCCCTCTGCAGGACACTGAAAATGATGACAAGAAACAGAATCACATAGGCCCTCTGAAAACATGAACAAAACTGGTTAGGGCCTATCAAAAACTATTATACCTCAAAATCATTACTAAAAAGTTTGGCTTTCCTTTTTTACACTTTTCTTAAATTCATTCTACCCTTATTGCAGAATCTACCTACCTATATATATATATATATATACACACACACACACATATATATATATATATGTATATATATATACACACACACACGCACATATATATATATATACATTATATATATATATATATATGTATATATATATGTATATATATATGTATATATATATATATATATATATATATATATATATATATATATATATATATATATATATATATATATATATATATATATATATATATATACCAGCAAGGATACTGTAGCCAGGGAGAAAACATATGAGTGTCGACTCCATGTGCATACATGCATATTTGAAACAAATCCTCATGCTTCATCGAACAACTTATACTACAACGTTTCCGATGAGGTTGTTGAGTTTGCCAAGAAAAATGGCAATCGAGGTGCTGATTGTCGATTTAGAGTTGATACAAGATTGCGGAGGAAGACAAAGCAACAAAAAAAACTGACAAAATGCCGAAATCTGAACGATCCAACTGAAGCCTTTTGGCTTTTTAACCAGAATTGGATCAAACGAATGAATAACTGATTGTTGTTCTCAAGGCTTGGCTCTGAGTACTATCTAAATTCGTCTGAACGCCAAATCTGTTGGCTAAAGACTTAAAATACCTGAATTTAAGGCCTTTGCCAACTGGTGTTACCGTTTCATTGTCCACTATGATCAGACGAAAGGCTAACATTAGCCAAAAACCTCTCGCTAACTACGAGGATAAGTTGACTCCATTCCAGGAATACATAATCTTCCATAATAGAATCTTTAACCAACGACTGGCACATATTGGGAATACTGATCAAACACCACCATGATTGGAAAAAAAAAGCCTCATAGCTCCAATTCACACCACTTGCAACGAAAATATCATTTCTCGATCATGCTGGAATCTATGGCATATAGGACAGAGTTACAGTCTTACGTGATTTTTCAGCAGGACGTTCCCTAAGCTGTGAGCAAGTGTGTGTTTCGGAAATAGGCTGGATGGAGGATAAACTAATGTAAGACGAGTCGGATAGCGTCTGGGGGACACGTTCTGAAGGTTTGGTCAGTTCTGGAAGCCTCATAACAATTCCCTTATAACTGAGTATTTAAAATCAAACCATAAACCAGAAGCGGCTATCATCTCTGACGGAATGTCATTTTTACCACTTGATGTCGGCATCAATCGACCCATGAACACTATCCTCAAAGCCAAATATGGAGAGTGGATGGTGCCAAAAGTTTCACAAAAACCGTGCTAACAATATATATGCGCATGTATCGATGGAACACTTTTGGAAATAGTCTGCCAAAATCCTTTTGGAGTTGCCATCAGCTGCCTTGTTAATTTTTTTTTGATGTCGACCATGATTTGATATCTTTTTGGGAAAACTAAGAACTTGTAGATAGTTAAATACCAAATGAAGAGAGGCCATAGAAACCTACAGAAGATGTGAAAAATCCACTTGTTCAGTCAATGTGAACGTGACGGTCACATAGAACCCAAGCTCATTCCATGGAGTCCTTGTGCAGACTGAATAACCCTTCATGTTACATCAACCCTAACTTCTGAGATATTCAAGTGGCTGGATACCACCAGGACATCCATAAAATCATGTTGAAAATAACTATACAATGTGTGCACCTAACAGGGTAATACACCCGTGAAAATTAGGCACAGAAAATAGGTCTAGAATTATCGGGGAATCCGAATACTATTTCCAAAAGTTCCTGGTTTATTTTTATCACTTGGATACAGTTAAAATCGAAGTAACATTTGAAGTGTGGGTATGCACACAGAAACACGTGATCACTTTAACAACCCGCTGATCTCTATCTTATTATACTGAAACAAGCATCAACTTCTAATAAAGAGCCAATATCAATCTATGCCATTTTTTTTCTTTAGTTAAAGACACCAGTCTTTTCTCTTTTGGGGCAGGACACCTGGAGTAGGCGGCATAATGGTTTGGCTGCAAATGGGTTCAGCTATTCAAACAATTATTCTCAACGGAAAATGTGTCAGAGAATTTCTGAGAACAAAAAAATCCCAGAAGGAACTTCATAAGACTGCTTTCAAATATATCTCGGAATTTTTGAGATGAGGTATTATTATTATTTCTATTGATATTCGGACACATAGCACAGTGATTACAGCAGCAGACAAGTTACTGTAAAGTAATCTGATGGTTCTAGGTTCGATCCTAGAGTGAGACAATATAACAATACTACTAACGCTAAGAGGGGAGTTCGGTCAATATACCCCCGTCGGATAAATAAAGGGTTCGGTTCGTTACTTCCTCAAATCTACCAGATGATACCTGACGAAGGCCGTAGAGTGCAACGGCCGAAACGTTGTATGAAAAACAACCAAGATGAGTATGGTCCGAATATCAATAGAAAAAAAAGAAATACTGCTTTCCAAGTTGCTAAAATCTATCACTTTCATTTCACTAGTAATAAGTAGATATCGAAAAATATCTCATTATTATTCCTCTTTACAAGATTCTCTTCTAGTACCCCCAGAAGTCCAGAGGATATTGTACAATTAATGCCACATCAAAAAATAACCATATCAAGTTGAAAGCAAGTAAAAATGTATTTTTTATTTGTGTGCACCTGTGTGGGCGAGTTTTTGGATGTTCACTTGAAGTTCCGACCCCTAATTATGGCCTAATATGTACTAACCTATACTCATATCTTCATGAAGTGAGGTGTTGGGGGTCAACACAAATAAGATTTGTTTCTTAGTGTGCCAAGATCTTACACAATGGGTTCATTGGCTAGTAATTGTTTAGTTTTATTTATTTGAGGAAGATTTTCCCAATGTTAGTTTTCACTTGTATATAAAATCGTTTTAGATACCAGGTAATTTTGACATCTGAATCGAGACAGCTCAACTTAGACTCTCCGTTGGAACACCGGAGCTGTAAATGTCGTTTTTTAGTCTATTGTTCTCGGTTATTGAGCAGTACCGTCCGTCTAGAGAGTTTGATTATTTTTCAGTACGTTTTTGATGATATTATTGTAGTTATTTTCGCGAAAATCTCATTCAAATCAATAGGAAATCATTTCCCTCCGAGCAATCCGTTGTGTAAAGTTTTTAACAAGGACACCCTGAAACCAAGCAATAGCTGTATGAACAACTTCAAAAATCATCAAAAAGCATAACAATAAATCAATAAGGAATCATACAAGTTAATGAAATGAAAGTAAACTGTAATTATACAAATAGCAACACGTGCCTTTTGCAAAATAAATGTGTAAGACCTACCATTATATACAAAGCAGAAATATCAACCATGAATAAACCCTTAGAAACTAGATATTACGTAGGAATATAAAAATACCATTTAAACTAAGATTAGCCAACCAAACATCCTCGTTTTCAAAAAAAAAAATATAGAAACAATACATCACTATCCATACATTGCTTTAGGCTCAAAGATAGCAACCTCACATCCACAGTATAATGGCAAATATCGAAAGAAACATACGCAGGCATGGATATTAAAATCTCATGCTAATTATGGCCAAGCGGAAAATTCAAAATTATAACTTTTCATAAAAAGACAGACTTACTAAATAAGAAAAATAAAGCAGCTGTCAGGGGTCAGCACTGATCAAAGTTTATTCAAAAAATCCAGTAAAACTTTCATCTCAAATATAC
>OY735203.1:1460000-1555000 GCA_963457665.1 Thysanoteuthis rhombus | reverse complement strand
ACAAAACAAAACAAAAACATGGGATATGCTCACCCAGTGTAATAACTCCACTTGTAACGCCTTCTCTACTTAATATAACATCTAAAGAACGGGAGCAGCTAACTATTACTGTTTTATCTGATTTAATGGAATGGTGTTAATTACCTCATAATCACCATATAATTTGTTCAAACGTTCAAAAATGAATGTTATGAGAAAAAGGTGATGTTATAGCCAATAATGAAGTTTAATACAGATTTTTGCAAAAGGACACATTGGTTACCTGATAATTACATCATAATTACTCCATAGTTACCTTAATTAGCATTCTTATCTGAAAGTCAAGAAAGGTGACGGTTGCATTCTGCTAGCAAAACGATATAACAACAATCACATATACGTAGTAATATCATACATTATTTCCAATGTTACAAAAGCTTTTTATGAATAGTTTTAATAGCATCCTAATTACTTTTAATTAGGGAGAGGAAAATTTATCAACTTTATATGTCTCGAAAAAGGTTTATATTAAATTTGCCCGCCCAAAAATCATGGTGTTAAAGCTCAAATTCAACGTGTTTATTTTTGAGTTTTTGCCATTCATCAGATTGTTCGTGAGCGGATGACATCTATTTAATTGATTCCAGAGAAAAAGTTCTCCATCCTCCACCTTCAATAATCTTCATATATATATATATATATATATATATATATATATATATATATATATATATATATATATATATATGTGTGTGTGTGTGTGTGTGTGTGTATGAACGTTGATGAAAGTAACGATTGCAAAGTTAAAAGAAAAAAGTCACAAAAGGGTGGGATAAATAACCCACTTTCTTGAGAACTGACCATCTTTATCCCAATCCATCCCTCGCTGCGTATTCCTTATCTAAGACCAGCCTAACACCCACAGAAACAGAAACTAAATACTCTCCAACTTTTTCTCTCATAGACCCTTCTTATCTATGACCAAACTTAATTCTCACCTACACAGATACAAACATCACCCCCTCCCACTCCCACACACCAACCAAACAACACAGAAATATCTCCGTTTCTTTCTTCAACCTCAAACATGAAATCAGCAAAATTCTACAAGAGGGAATTCTGTAAACAAATCAAATTAGAGTATTTTTTTATATCACACCACATGTTTAGGCTTTCAAAAGCCTCTTTTGGTAATCATTTTTTCTTTTTGATTTCTTTGGAATGTTTAGTTGAGTATGTTCGCATTTGTACGACTTGTTTTCATGAAAATATTTGTATTGTGACCGTTGAGAGTGGAGGAGTAACAGTGAATTTTGTAAATTGTGGTTTTATCACTTTCTGGGATCCTGTGATAATTTTTTCCGAATTCAGTTGTATATATCCGACGAGATGGGCTCCTGTTAGACGATGGAGTATTTTGCTACATCTTTCTTGGTTGATAAGAGTTTAATATAAATTCATTTTGACTGTGGTTGTCTGAGTGGGATGGGATTAGTTGGTAAGACTTCTTATCACCTCAGATGATTAGGTTTCAGTTTTGATACGTATACATTTCTAGTTTTTTCCATTATGTTTCACAGTTTATTGATAAATGATGGCATTGAATAAAAAAAAAGTATTAAAAAAAAACTGTTTTTTGAACCATTGATCTGTTTGACAAGGGTATACAAATAAATGCATCCTTCCGATAATCACCTATGGCGTTGAAACATGGAGGGATCACAAGACAGCATTGTATATCATAGAGACAACGGGAGTCTGGAACACTAAAGAATCCACAAGAAAACTTAGATGGCAATGGGCTGATAAAGCTGTAACAATAGCACACAAACGATGGGCATCACGACTTATGACTTGGATCCCCACAAATCACATGTGCAATTATAGTCGTCACAATACAAAATGAAGAGAAGAAATAGACAAATTCAAAAAATATTGGCTAAGCAATGCCCACGATAGAGAGATTTGGTGAATCCTTGAGAAAGTCTATGTCAAACAATGGATGTTAAAAGACTGGTCATAAAACAGACCATAAACCATTGTTGAACAAACCTTAAAAACAACGGTTAAAATAAGTATGTATGAAACTCTTATCAGCCAATATCCGAATATCTCTGTGTGTGTTCAAATGTATTATTAGACCGTAGTGTAATGATTGCAATTCAGCTAATGTATATATATATATATATATATATATATATATATATATATATATATATATATATATATATAAATCTCCATCTTAATGATCATTTATTTTGCAAAACAAATATTTCCTCTTCAGCATAATCGCATCCGTTGATTATTTACAAAAGGATGAAATATCCAGTGACTGACGATGACGTAATTGCATTGGATGGTGCTTGCATTATCATCATCATTAGAATCATGAGCTGAAATAATATATATAAAGATAGGTAGTTACTTATATCAATAGATAGACATATGTAGTCATAAATAAAGGGAGAAATTGGTGAATTTATATAGATATGAATATATACGTATATTTATAGATGTTCTCAAAGATATTAACAGACTGGTATAGATAGGAGCAAATTCTGATAGATTGAAAGCGAACAATGGATAGAATTGAATGGACTGAGATAAACAGAAAGGAAAGAATGGACAGGCCAAGAAATAGTGAAAGTGGAACAAGAGAAAAGTGTCAAAGGAAGGAACAGAAAGGTTACATAAAGCAAAATTTGAAAGACAATCACTTTACAGATTACAGACTTCTTTTGTGAACGAATTGAGGGCGGGGGGGCTTTCCACAGTAATCTTATATCCTAAAGATTTTCATTGCCAGCATCCAGGATTAGCGTCTGGTTTTATGTTGAATCAATTCCGTGCCGTAATGCAGGCAAACGATAATAATAATAATAATGATGATAATAATAATGATGATAATAATAATGATAATAATAATAATAATAATAATAATAATAATAATAATAATAATAAGAAGAAGAAGAAGAAGAAGAAGAAGAAGAAGAAGAAGAAGAAGAAGAAGAAGAAGAAGAAGAAGAAGAAGAAAAAGAAAGCAAAGGAAAAAGAAGACAAAGAAGAAAGGAAGAATAAAAAGGGGGAACTAAACAGAAGAAAGGATTAAGCGTCTCATCCAGTGTTCAGTTCCGTTTGGGTCTCAGGAGGTTTAGGAGGAGATTTAGGAGGAGATTTGGGAGGAGATTTAGGAGGTGATGTATTTGTAATCAAACAAAATTGGGATTTTGCACAAAAAGTGCACAAGGCATTTTTTGTATAAAATGATGAGAGATTTTAAGATGTTTTTTCTAACAAGAAGGAAATGCCAAATGAATCTACCGAGAGTTAACCCTTTGAAGAAGATCTTCAGTCAATTAAATTTTAATTCGTCTGACATCGCACTCAACACTTGCTATTGGCTTTGTAAATTTTTGTGCAAATGATTTTCAAACAAATTAGCATGAAGGACCAGATGTGTATTCGAATGATTTTGTGAAATTAACTCTGTGATATGAATGTAAGTCTCTGGATAGAAGAGAGGAACAAACAGGAAGATATAAAAATTGAAAAAAAAAAAGAGAATGTTCGTTGGAACATCTGAGCCCAAGGACTTAACTTAAGAACAAATCATGACAATACAAGTATGTTATTCATTTTTTTTTCAGATTAAATTCACGCTGGCTGCTGGTTGGACCGACATGACACTGGACAAAAAGTGGTCTTTCTGACTATCGATGCAACCAGTTCAGTGAAAAATGTATAAGACCAAAACTACAGCTTGCCACAATCAATAGTGGTTACAGAACCAGAGAGGCTTCTGATCATTGCTGGGGGAATCCTACCCGGTAACTCAATTCAAATAGAAGTCGTCAGTCGAATCCAAAGTTAATAGATCGACTTTTATGGTAAAGAACAGGCAAAGTCAGAATCCAGTTAGAAAAAGACGTGAATAGTACTGTTAAGCAATCACAGTCAAGACAGTTGGAAGGGCTGCCAGTCAAATATGTAGTTGCCAACCCAGAAGCAAATGTTCACAATCAGTAGCCGAACGTCCATGTACCGTTTTTCTGACGATCAGTCCGTGTGCAAACGGGTGAATACAGTTTGTATAAAGTTTGGGTTGTTTCAACGTGTGTCTTATGATTTTAACAATTTGTTTAAAGTTTTTTTCTTTTCCAAATATGCAAAATGAGCCTGACCATATGAAAATTGTCAAAATTTTTTTCCACGGAAAAGGTTAAAAAAACCCAAACAATAAAGAGAGTAAGCCAGAATTAGCTGGACACACATACACATGCACTCATGAAGTAAAATCATTGTTTGTTATATAATTTATTTCATGGTCCTATTCGTACCGGCAATAACTCTTTTAGCACACAATGTAATATTTGCTCGCGGGTATAATCAGTCTATTTTACTTATTGACATATTGATTTAGTACTTCTGATACAGAGCTCTCTTTGTTCCGTTGGTGCAAGGCCCTGTGGTTATGCATTGAGTTCATGTCTATTAATTCATTAAACAGAGTGGGGCAAAGAATCCTTCAGCTACTAGAAGCTAAAAGGTGACTGTAACATCACCCATCGCATAAAATGCTAGCATCTATATACGAGATCATGCATAAAAAAAACAGGCACTTTGCGAGTGCCTTACAAGAAATTATTTGATAAGAAAAGCCCGAACTGAGAACTAGATGGAAAATGGAATGAAAATTGAGTATGAAAACAGGAAAGTTTTTCTTGATGCACGACTCATTTAATTGTTTGTTTATATAAATGTTGGCCACGTTTACGTTGCAAATTTTATCTCCCATAAGTTACCTGGCGCTGTGCTTAACTAGTTATCATCTGGACTTTATTTTTAAATGTTGTGCTTGCCTGATCCCTGATGCAGATGATAAAAAGGCTTTGCAAATCATGGGAGAGCTTTATGTCTAATAAGGAACGCTAATAGGCCGCTGCTGCAGCTGCTGCTGTTTCGGATTATGATGGCTAGAATCTTCTTTCTTACCCAGCTCATTTACGTTCTTCTTCGTCTTTGCATCGCTCATTAGACACCTTTTCATCTGCAGCTAAACCCCCAAACAAACTGCTGCTATTAAGTTTATCCGTGTTGTGTTGACATGGTGACCACCTCTGGTGAGTGAGAGTGAGGAGATACGGTGCAAAAGAAAATTGCTGATACAAAATGAGACAAGATTGGCTGCTGCAGGGCAAAACTCCAGTCCAATATCCGACCGAACATAATTACTGCAGCGGCTGAATTGCTTCGTATTTATAACAACTAAAGATATATTTTTTGTAGAAATGTATTTTATTCATTAGAATGAAATAAACTTCCGTTTATCTGAGATTAATCAATCTAGCTTAATAAGTGAGGCAGCCTCACTTGGTTCGAATCAGAATAAGGGAAAATAAACTTTGTATATTTGCACCTCCTATTTCGGTGAGGATTTTTCTTGTAGCTCTGGTTGTTCTTGTTATGGTGTGGAAACAAGGTCAACTGCTAACTTTTTACTGAGTTTTGACAATAGAACAAACAAATTTAGCTGCGCTAATATCAAACTCCCTTGCTCCAACAACTCTAAAGAAAAAACGAAACGGAATTTATTCATTCTTACAATGTTATTTCAAAACTCTGTTTAACGTTTCATGCCAGCTACATTACTGAAAACATTATATTTCAAATATTATAAGCAATTCTAATCAAGACTAAACGACCCAAAATAAACAAAATCTCACGTGAAATGGGCGCCGACACCCTGTATGCCTATGAAAATAATACAACAATATATATATATATATATATATATATATATATATATATATATATATATACACACACACACATATATGTATGTATGTATGTATGTATGTATGTATGTATGTATGTATGTACATATATATATATATATATATATATATTTATATCAATTATCATCTTCAGGATATGACTTCCATTCACAAATAAAGAGACTCACAATTCACTTCAAACAGAAGTGACGTAGCTTATACGATATGTGAAAAGTAGTCGGAAATTGAAATAAATGCAACATGAAAAACATTGAATCTGCTAAAAGGACAACATCCCCAAAACGATAAGTTCACAAGAAAATTGAATCCATGAAAAATGTCGAAATTTTTTCACTTTCCTTTTGTTGTGAAGAATGATCATAATCTTGGAACTCTGGCATAGTGGGCCATTTTGCATGAATATCTCTGGGATTTACGAATGATCTCATCGTTTAAGAGAGGTCGAAGTTCTTTTGACCATTCATGATATATTCAGAAGATAGAAAGTAAAGCTGAGCTATTCTGTTGGCTGACATTGCACGCCAAATCTTGTGGCTCAGGGCTGTAATCGAGTACTTCACTTCACTCCAATCTTCAGCAGTCCAATGGAGATGTCTTTTAACAAATACTAACCGTTTTGCCATCATGGTCCTCATCAATTTTGTTTTTCGAACGGGTTTTAATGATTCCAGTCCAAATTCATTACTCAAGCGGCACGAAACAGCCATTCTACTCTCGTTTGTTTTTTTCAATCAGACTGGTAGGAGAATGCACAATGATCAATTTTATTGAATAATCATGATCATTTTCCTTTTTCTCGTGTCCCTATAATTCAGTGTATTTTAGAATTGACAATTGCATAATGAATTGCAGTTTTAATAGCACCATAATTTGTATAAATTTCGCATTTCGGTTTGCCTCCATTGTGTAATGAAGCTGACAGAGAGAAGACTTTCCCCATTTTATCATTCGCAAAATGACCGCTTATATCCACTAAATGGACAATCTAAAAGACAAAATTTAAATGAATAATACCTACGTGGTCAAGAGAAAGACGGATGTAATCTGGCGCACTATTTACATTCTGTTTATTCATTGTTGGTCTTGAACGTTTCAGAAACACTTTATAAGCAGATATATAATACATTTATTGAACAGTAGAAAAGTTAAACATTGAACAGTATCGATATTTCATGTCAGTTCGACCTTCTAGTAAAATTCTCTAATTTAGTTGTGATCTTGTTCTTCGAAGAGTGTACGAATTTTCCAAAATTTTCCAAAACAATTACATGTAAATTAAAAAAATTAAAAGAAAATAGAAATTAAATGTGAAAAACAAGAAAATAACATGCGCTTATAGATGAATCCTGACTTTACTGCTCTATCATTAACTAAAAGAGTAAACCAAATTAATGATGCAAATTTACAACTGAACTAATCAATAAGGAAAATAAAAAGCATTAAGAAGACATTTCATACTACATGAAAAACGAAATAAAACGTTCTGTTTTTTTAGGTAAATTTATGATTACTTGCAATCATATATATATATATATATATATATATATATATATATATATATATATATATATATTCTAGGGCCAAGGTTCGACACAATTCGTGTGAGAGTAATAGTACTTAATATCTTAAAGGTACTAATTAGGGTGCTTTTTGTTGTTTTCTCCTTTGTTTCTTTCTATATTCCATGGTTGCACTGGGATATTTCCATGTAGGCGAAAAGTCTGTAATTCAAAATTAAATTTTAAGAGATTTTATTAAATGAAAGATATTGCTTTGGCATTCATGGCAATATATCGATTCACATCGTGCAAAAAAATTGATGAATTTTCTCTTTGTAGGTAAATTAGGAAGTGCTAATTCCGAATACTTTGTTTTGCTCTAGAATGTGTAGTACTCGAGTCATAAAAATACAAGCACACAGGCAACAACTTTTTGGTATATTCGTATAGATTCGTGTTATATGAATGGTTTGATTGAAAATATGAGTTGCTGATATTGACAATGTCACATACTAATAATAGTACATATTATTCCTATTACCATCCGATTTGGTCGACAAGATTAATTCTTTTAACATCTGAATCTTTCATTCCAGTGCCAATATTAATTTTTTATTTGTCTGTAAAGAAAACGTTGGAAGATATTTTGGGAAAAGGTCGCACAAATAGAATTTGCCAAAGATTAACTGAGATCACACTCCTTTCAGATAGCAGCAGTCAAGAGGCGTTCACGAAATTCATGATTTTGGCAACAAATCAAGTTGTATTTGATCGCAGCACAGTCAATGGCAATTTCAGTCGCGGTTTTATTGATGCAAATATACTTGAGATTGGAGAGGATTTTGTGGAGATTGCTTCTTTAATCTAATATCAGGCAATCAGAGTTTGGTAAGGAGTTGTGAGAGTATTTTGGTGGCACAATATAGTAGAGAATCATCAAATATCTATTACACCCAGCCTTTCCACGAGTCACGTTGATACCTGGGCCTACAGAGTGGTTAAAATAATTTTGAACATTCTGTAAACATTGTTCTGAAAAGAAAAACGTTAAAAATCTTAGAGACGCACGTGCTACATATTGATCTCCGTCTCTCTGTCTCTCTGTCTCTCTGTGTCTGTATACCTGTCCCTCCTCTGTCTCCTCCTCTTACACTCTTAATATATATATATATGTAAGGACGGATAAATAAATCTGTAGCCTGATACGTAGTTATTTAGGTCTGAAAATTCCCAGAGTCGGATGATCAATATTCACCAACGAATTAAATCCATTGACAACAAAGAAAATTATGTTGAAAAATAAATATTCGCCGTAGAGATTAAATTTTTTTTTATCATCAGATACGACCATTTTAATGACTACATATATATATATATATATATATATATATATATATATATATATATATATATATATAATCATGAACCAAACATCATGAGTGGCGACGTATAGCTCGAATGACAGTTACCGTCTCGTAAAATCTATGCCTCTCATTACCTGAGGTAAGTGAACCGGTCTCGATCACTTCGATTTGATGTGATAGATGTCACACTTATGGACAGCAAGAAGAAAGGTTTGAGCGACATTGATAGAGTTCAAATTGTTATAGCTAGACGTCTTGGTCAAATCATTTGCAAAACAGCACGACTCACCTTTACTCTCGTTCAGCTCTGATTGGCATTGATCTGAGGAAGGAGAAATCACCAACATCTGCTTGGAATTCTTTTTGAATTCTTATATCCATTGAAATTGTTCTAAAGTTTGCGTAAACTTAAACATGAGTAAAAACAGGATGTGCAATGAAATTTTACTTTTACATTCTTTGAATCTTTTCCCCCACAAAATCCAAAACTAATTCAAATAATGCAAGAATTTTTCTTATTCGGGACTTTCTTCACGGTAAATCTCATCTCTGCGTTTCCCAAGGGCATTAGCACAAAGTGAATGCAAATTATCTCAATTGGGGCTTGAACACGTATTCCCAATTCCATTTTCTGTGTCGCCAGTCGTTTGACCAATAGCATTTACACTGATATCTTTTTCATATAGGTTATAAGTAAATCTACAATAAACAGGGGCCAACACGGAGGGTGCTTCTGATTCATTCGGTATTGCATTAAAATCCATCCTCTGTTGAAATTTGGTTAGAAATAACAGTTTTGAACATCAATTGATCTGCGGTGACCTGGGAGGTCAAAGCCACCAACACCAGGTTTATACTCGAGTTAAGTTACCTTCGCGGCACCAAGTTTTAGTTCCTTTGTGGACTAAAAGATGCATTTCAGCAAACAACCAAGCAACCACCAACATTATATCAATAAAAGTTTGTAGACGTTCTCATACGTATTCAAGATTATATTTTCATATGCTTAATGACGGTTTGCAAAAATGTGTTCGTTGTTCGTTTTTTTTTGGGGGGGGGGCGTATCTAAATGCAAATAGGAATCAATCCATGTAATCCAGAACAAATCAGTTGATCCATTTTATTTACAATATCAGTGAGCCTATCGATGGATATCAGTTGGTTTGAGTGTGGGGCATCTGATTGAACTATCTTTACCAGGTTAAGTCTAATTAAGAATGGAATCTTAAGAATTAATTCGTACATCTATACCAGTGTTGAAGCCTTGACTGTCATCTCTATAATGTGAAATATATAGAAGATATTCAACCATATCATAATATATAGAAAAAAAGCACTCTCCTATGTCTTTTAAACCGTAGATAGATTTGGCAAAAAAAAAAAATTTCAGCGCAATCGATGACTGGATCGATAATTTCCGTAGCTTCACGTAGTTCAGATGGATTTCATCCCAAGTTCAACGGTATTGTGTTCAATATATATGATTAATGGATAAACATCAAGTTAAGAGCATTAACAAGAAAGAGGATTATGCTGAAAAATATTTGTTTTATGAAATAAATGCTTTTTCATCGCCAGACTTGTTGATTTAGCTGCAGACAAAATATTTGCAGAGTAGGCCATGTTAAATACGATTCCCACCATGATATTAATATTCAGTGAGGCTGGCTTGAGATTAAAATTGATGCCTGAAACCGCAAAAATGTGGAAGATATGAAGTAAAAATGGTTCAAATTTGCAGTACGTGTTTGAAGAAAAGCAACATTGCTTCGTCCCTAAACTTCTCACATAAAAATTATCTATATTTTGCAAAAATTTGAAAATCTCTGCAGTACTAAATGTTACCAATATGATTTAAATAACTGTGGCTTCTCACTTGATGGGAAAATGAGTGTGCGATCTACTTCTGAACAATAGTTTGCAAGTCGATTTTGCAAAAACTAACAATGATATCAATCCTCACTGGCTGTTCATGAATTGTGACTTTGAGCAAGACTAATCCCAGTTCAACAGATAACTAGGACACCTACCATCCTGAGGAAGATTGCTGAATGCCTATAACCGGCAGGTATAGTCTTTGTATTAGATTGAGTCAGGGATGGGGGAAGCTTCTCATATTAAAAGGCCACATTCGAAATTACTGCGTTCTAATAAGGCTGCACTGAATCAATATCTAGTATGTTTACTGAAAAATCGAAAGTTCATTTGGTTAGAAACCTATGCCCTAATTTAATGAGTATTTATTGCTTAAAAACTGAAACACTTCACTAATCTTTAAATAATTTTTTTTGGGGGGGATTGTGGTATGAGGCCACACATGATGGTTCAGGAGGCCTTTAAATAGCCTTTTGGAAACTGTTTTGTGCAAGAAGGCATTGGGATATAGGAAGCTGCACTTGACTGTCTGGAATCCCAAAAGTTGCCCTAAGACTGCAGGTCCCTCACCCCTGGATTAAACAATCGTTAAACAGGCTTGCAAATAATTCCTAGTGCGAATGATCTTCTCTGAATGCTTGAATCTATGATCAGCTTGAGAAAATATTGTGATTATTAAAGTACACTCATACACACATACACGCACACACTCACACACACACACACACACACACAAACAAACAAACAAACAAACAAACAAACCGTTTTTAAATTAGAAAAATATTAACTGGTCTTTTCAAATTGCTCAGAATAACTATAGATCTCAGAGAGAAAACAATTTCTGATGTTTTGTCCCCATTAATAGACAGGGGAGAAGTATAATGGTGAGACCCAAAGGAATGAGGAAGTAAACAGAGACAGTGCAGCCTTGTGAATGATGAAACGTATCTTTCACACGTATTTGACCACCTGCAAGGCTGTACTGGCACTGCCTTTTCTTGTACCTGTAAGCAGCAACCATTACTCGTCATTACACTCGGATTTTATGGATTGTGGAATGTGTTGAGACGGATAAAATGTCTTTTTTCTCCTTCTTTTTTATTTCTTTCTTCCTTTCTTCCTTCGTTTCTTTATTACAGTACCCTCTTTATTCATACCCTTTCTCCCTCATCATCTTTTTCAACCTTTTTTGCAAATTCCTACTATTCCTCATGTAATGTTTTTTGTAGACCTTTGTCTTCATGTTTGTTCATACTTTGAAGACAACGTTTCGGCTGTTGTACCCTTCAAATGATGAAAGGTTGTATTTCTTATTCATTAGGACGGAAAAATGCCCATTTCGCCAGTTTCATGGAAATGTTTGCATTCCATCGTCTAATATGAGATGTGGTTGATTTTTGATTCCACTCAGTTTAATCTTATTTTCGCTTGTAAAATTGACGGATGACAAAACCCCCAAAATCAATGACATAATTCACAATGAGACAGTGACTCACGCAAAATCTTATGATGAATTCACTCCCTCTTATAAAGCCCAGTCCAGGTCGACAAGTCTCACACTAGTTTACTAATTGCATTTAAACTACTTGTTGAAATGAGACGCGCAGTTTTGGAATATTGTATGGAGATTTTAATTTTGCATTGTTTACTTTTTTCAGTCGTAAACCAAGATTGTCATCTTCCCTTCAGGTTTAAGTGATTCTGGCAGGCTGGCTATTCATGTAATTGTCATCTGTATAAGACCAGAGATTTGAACATTCACCCATTATTATGTCGAGAAAAAAAGAAGTTATTTTTGGTTTTTTGAAAATCCCCGTCTCCCAAATTTTAGGGGTAGGGGTCAATGTAAGTTCATGCTGAATTGGTCCTTTACTTTGTGCTGCCGCTGTTTTTTTTTTTTGTTTTTTTTATGAAATCTCTGACTTTACCATGATCAAACAACATGCAAAGGAATAACATAATCACTCCTTTTTCCATGTTTTAATTGATCACTCCCAACTTGGTATGCTGCTCGAGGACGCTGTTCACGTGACTGCTTCTACTGAGTGGCCCCCAGACACGTTTGTTTATTTGTTTTCTCACAAACAAACAAACTAAATTGTCGACTAACAAAAGTGGGGGGGGGATTTAAAGATTTAATATTCCAATAATACCATATGAATATGACGAGAAGCTCAGAAATCGGGAAATAATAAGAAATATACGTACCTTGCAGAAATGAATTTCCATACCCCACGTATGTACTCAGACTCATTATCTTAAAAATTATCTAAAACTATAATTTCATCAAACACCGTATTTAAGAAATGGATTTTTATCTAAAATTATAATTGCCAAAATGACCAGAGAGACCCCTAATAAAGCCCTTCAGATGTGAGCAGCGATGACCCCCCCCACTGACACACACACACACATAGAGACAAAGATGGATAGATATAACAGGATTTGAAGTAACAGGGCAGCAGATGGCAATTTCAAAATAGGATATCAGACTATATCAGTAAGTGGGAGCAAATCCTGGATAAATATTTGAAGCCGTATACGGAGTATTTAGAAGAGGACTAAGGCGCCGTTGTCTTTTCGTTCATATGATACAGCTTAATGCTCTCTGGACAGACTCCACGTTTGATATTTCAAATATTATTTATCATATAAATTCATTCCATGTTTAGCAATTGCCATTGTTCACAATCAAATACCTATCGTCAAAAACATATTTTACTATAATCCGTGTTTCACCCTGTTTACAAGAATATGAAAATCTAGACCTAAAATACAAGTGGGAAATGAATCAGTGGAAAGACTCTAACATCATTGTATCATTGGTATATTTCATGTCAAACACCATCTTCACTATCTGAGTTGGAAAACAAATATTTATAAAAAAAAATAAATGATAACGCTTCAATAATAGTAATACAGAAAATTTGTTGGCGTGATGTTGGCCTCACATGGGTAAAAAGTCATGTTGGTATGGCCGGAAATGATTTTTCTCTCGCTATTACTCACAAAACTTGTAATTCTCATATGAATCCAATTTTAAATGGCTGGAGGCTCTATCGTTATTCATATTACCGTATCTACAATGGCAAGCGATTTTTATTGCCTTTTTGAGAAGTATGGGGCGAAGCAGGCGATAGAACTATAATTGATATATGCACGAATCTCTCCGCATGAAATAAACTGACGTACTTTATTTTCCCTCTTTTCAAACATTTCACTCCAGAATTCTTGTTCTCCTTGAGTCTGTATTTTTTTTCTATTTTTGAGATGCTCCCCACCCCTCGTTTGAATTTCTTTCGGTTACGTATAACCCTCCTTCCTTTTTTGCGTTTTTATTCATTATTTTTTCTTCTTTTTTCCCCCTCTTACTACCTCCTTACTTCTGATGCTTTACCTTCCAATTTCGCTACGTCATGAATTCCAGAAAACTGTATATCCACAATTCTTGTACATAATCTTGACGAAATTACCAACATAACTTCGCTGTTGTCGGAGGATTCAACATTTAGGAGAGGCAAATCTTAAAAAGAGGGAATCAATAAATCACAATCTGCAATAAACACACAGGTTCACAGGTAACCAGGCTACTGTACACCCCCACAGAAATGACTGAGATAATACAGGTTCTAAATATCTGTTTGATTCATGCACTGAATAACTCGATACATAAAAGCGATGACTCAAAGATAGTGACAGCAATATAGCTTTGCATATAGAAGGCTGTTATTAAAATGATAATAATAGGAATACAATTTGGCAGATGCAGATTGCAGATATGGGCTACGTATAAACTATATATTATAGTATTAAATGTGCTTTTCCGGTGAATACACGAGCCAGATAATCGACAAGAGGTTGCCAACATATTTTTATCATGGAAATTTTTAATAAACTACTGATTTTATTTGCCTACTTTGAGCAGCGATGTTATTTCTCAGTATGACACCTGATCGAATTTGCCTCGACAACGAATATCAGAGATCAATTTTATGAGTTTGACAAGTTTCTATCTTTTATCATGTATTGAACTTCATCAGAAGTCAATTGATCATTCCAAAAATATTTACATGCATTGCTATCGACATTCATCCAGGATGATGCAAGGCATCTTTACTTTGATACAATCGATATATCCTTTCACATAATCCCTATGGTTCATAACTCGTTCGATTGAAGAGCTTTCTTTTCTTTTTTTAACTTAGTCTCAATTAGATATGCTTTGAAATTCCAGTTGACATCAAAACCACTGAGAGTCTTTATGTCCCTTGTTACTTCAAACAGGCTATATATTCATTAAAATGTTCATATCGAAGCATAGATACTATATGCTTATAATTGCAGATCTAATGGACATAATAATTTTGTCTTTGAATGATTATGTACATTACGTACATAATTATGTACATAAAACACATTCTTTTAACAATTGATATCATTTTGAATATTGATGTGAATTCCCCGTTTCAAAGACGCATCTAGAAAATATTTTTATCAATCCAGCTGATGAGAAAAATGGTCTCACCTCACCAAAGAGGCATTGAATACTCAGTCGTTAGGGGCAGTTCAACTCCCTAATCATTGCTTTATTCGACGTCAAGACCACGGATCATAATCACTATAAATTGCCGTTCCTTATAAATGGATTTGTATGAAGGAAAGATTTATTTTGAAGACGATTAAGAATTTATTATTGGACTGAAAAGAAGGTACCATTTCATATTCGCATATTAGTAAAATCTCAAATGAAACTGACAATCTGATAGAAAAACGAAGTATTCTCAGGGCACCAACACCAACGAAAGAGAGAGAGAGGTGGAGCAACTTAACTGAATAATACACTCCAAAAGGAACAAAGACATGACTGACGGAGGTGCACGACAGCAATCATGGAAACAATTTTTGAAAATGGTTGGGGCTGTAAAGCTATAAGCAAAACTCTCAGTACATGATGGAAACAAATAACTTGTATACTCGAGGGAAATGAAGACCTAACAACTGATAGAGACAGGATTGTCAAATGTGCCCAAGGATTCATACAAAAAAATCTATTTTTCCAAACAAGCACTACAAAGCAACAAACAGGATACGCAAAACAAGAAGTTACATCATGGGAGGTGAATCAAATCATCAAACAAACAAAGGTGAGGCCCCTGGACCAGACAACATCAACCTACAAAAAAAAAACTGATTAGATCGTCACTATGAAACTAGTGACTCTATTTAACTTATGCATAGATGAAAGTAAAGTTCCAGGAGATTTGAATACTGCAATCATAATGCTGTTACATAAAGAAGTAAACACGAAAAACCTCCACAACTACAAACCAATAATTCTGCTCAACTGCATCTACAAACTCTTCATATAAATCATCACCGACCGCTAGATGAAAACAAATCATGGGAGTAGATAGTTGCAAAAATAAATGATAATGGAATATACCTTTCTTGCCAGTGAAAACTACAATATACATTAGTAAACTATGTAAACAAACTATGATATCATCTATGAGCAAAATAATTCAAATAAATTTTCATCAACAGATTCATAGCTTTCTGGTTAGAGATGTTTGGCTTGTGATCAGTACATCCTTGGAGTGACATACTATTCCTTCTTTCTTCTTGGCTTTCGAATTCAGTGGCAGATTTCCATTAGGCTGAGTGGGCTTTCCCTCTCTGTCTTTATTTCTGCCTTACTTTCAGGGCTTTTTGCAGATAAACCATTCGGTTGAGAAAACATTTTTTTCTCTATTTTCTCAATATACAACAAATGAGTTTTGATTTTATTTTCGTATGTAACAACAATGATGAATGACTGAAAAACACTGACATCATGCATGAAGGACAGTGAAACAATGACGTACGCTAAAAAAAAACTTCCAAACTATTTCTAAAACCCAAATCAAGTCAACTGTTTTGCTAAAGTTTTCAAATCCGATTTAATGAAGAAGTTGAATATACTTTTGGGATGATCTTGTACGGAGAAATTAATTCCGTTTTGTTTACTTGTTAGATTTCACTGAACCAAGAGAGTTAGACTGTAGTTCAGCAAAACATCAATTTTCATATCAGTTTTGTTGTTCTTGCAGAAATTGTCTTACTAAGTAATGGCCATTCCTTATTGTTGATATTCGATTTAACAGGAATACATACACACAAACACATGCGCACCAACACAGACCTATATAGACACATAAACACATACATGCATATATACAGTCTTTGGAATCACAGTAGGGAAGGTTGTAAATTGCAAAGTTTCACTCCTTACACGTTCGGTGTTATAAACAGCAAACAAAGAAATAAGAGACATAATGAAAGAAAAATGAAAAATTATCCGTTGATTATAATGTCTAATACAAATTTGGTTTCCCATTGATTCTTCAATTCCTCGAATGGAAGTGAGTTATCTAAAGTGTTTGTCATCGCCTTCTGAACTGTTAAACATTGAGAATAAGAACAAAATATTGAAATTTAACGTAGACAGTTATTCCCCGTGGCGAATAAACAATATAAAGAAGCTTGAAAAACTAAAATACTTAAGCAATGATGGAACTGACCTCCAACATTAACAACTTTTTCAGATCATTTACGTCAGAAAATCAACATTTAATGACAAGATTCCGAACCACAGTTCGATCATGAGACACACGCACGCACACATGCATTCACTTCCATACACACACAAACACACACACACACACACACACATACACACATACATACATATAAAACAGAATGTGTAATCTGTAATGAACCGTCTGAAAGAAATTGTTGCTTACATTTATGTATATATGATTATATAGTCTGGAAAGCTTAACAGTTTTAGACTCTGAACGTACAGGATATGTCATGTCAGTCAATTATAATATCTTTTAATGAAATCAATGTAGGATTTTCAAAGGGTTTTATGTTTTACACGGGATTAGACATCATATTTGTATTTTTATTGTGGGGATCATCAGTTTTTTCCCAACTATACCTTTCGGGTATTTAAAAAAAACAGTTATTTTAACATATTTCCCTCAATCTTGAATTTTTATGATCAGAGTGCTATATGATTTTTTGGGCTGTGTCATATATATATATATATATATATATATATATATATATATATATATATATATATATATATATATATATATATATATATATATATATATAGTCTAGAGAACTTCACAGCTCTGAGCACTAAATATTAAAAAAACTCTTTCAAATATTTTTCATGTCCCTTCAGTCACCCATTTCCCAATATCTATGCAATTCATGTGACCTTCAAAAGTGTTTTTTCTTTGTTACCTTTATACTTTGTAATGATTTACAGTGAATTGAAACAAGGCTTGCTCATGTAGGCCACTCTGAAAAGGCTTTTAACAATGAGATAAGTATAATAACAGACATGACTCGCTGTCATTTATATTGATGTCCACCCATGTGAATATTATATATATATATATATACTAGTCATCTTCTTGGATCTGATACATAGTTTTCTTGACACAGTTATGACGAGTCTGGAAAATCACAAACAATTGTATATCTATTCCATAAAAGTAATGAAACTATTCATAACTAGTGGATCTCTATAAAAAAAGTCAACTGATATTTCTGTATTCTTATGAGATGACCATTTGAAAGAAAATTTCTGAATTCTTTCCAGTGAAATGGTCCGTAGTGCCATATGGAGGGTTGGAGATATTTTTATCATCAAAATTCCTAACTTTCAGAGGGTAGAGTCGATTGTTACGGACGGAGAAACAATAGAAAAAAAACACTGTTCAAAGATAAAATGACCATAACTCGGTATTGAATCTATACGATACACAGAGATCCAATGAGGATCGAACCCACTAACAATAGACAGTAGAATAAGTTTGATGATCATTGCAAAAGTGCTTCCAAATCTGTATTTTTTAAACTATTGTTTCAAACATGGTGGGACAGCTTATCTGAACATCTTAAAGTGATTTTGTGAAAAAATCATTTAATTTGATACACTTATAGCCAAGGTCATTCCCCTCCCTCAAGAAATGGATGTCAGGCAATCATGAATTTTTGATATGTTAACGATGACAACCATTTCCCTTCTTTGAGTAAAGTACTCAGTTTACTTCATTGATAGCTAATTCATAATTAATTTACTGTAACCATTCACAGTGGACTTGATATTAATATAAGTTACCATTCCATGGAAGTATAAACCACAGATGTAAGGATGATGGTCAACGAGATAAGCTTGAAATGTTATTTGTTGTCTCATAGATGATGATGATGATGATGATGATGATGATGATGATGATGATGATGATGATGATAAAATGTGCACTTAATATTTTTAACAAATTCTTCTAGATGTGGGCCAGTCTTGGAATGTTTCTCACAAATGTAAGAAGGGTCATGTAGTGCGAATCTTCTCTTAACGTGAAGGGGGAGTGCTGAATAGACTTCCTGGGATTTTGGTTGTCATGGTTATCACTTATTTTGAGTTTGGAATTGCTTCATCAGCAAAAACTGCAGTCTTGAAACTTTAATGATTTGCATTATTACACAAACAACGATTCCCCAAAACTATGTATGGTAAATAAATCAAAATAATTACGTCCACAATATCATATCATATCAATCTTTGGTGAAAATTTGATCAGAAAACAATTGTTGCTGACACTAGGCTGTCACGGTTGCATATAGAAATTGCCTGACAACTCAATATCAGTATTTCCTAGGAATGTCTTCGGCGTGAACCTAATTATATGCTCTGATAAGTATAGATAAATAGGAATGCACAAATATTTGGTTAAGCCGCCCCATTACTGTTGATTTCAGGGTACTTTTATCATCAAAATTATTACTCTTGTGTGGAAAGGTCCAATGTTCCGAAGAGCTAACCAAGAAAATCATACCATCCAATATCATAGTTGATTTTCGCTTGCGTTTAATGTTTTGTTGTGCGTTGAATGTATGTATATACACCTGTGTGCGTGTACGTGTCTCTGAAGTGAATCCAAAAATTGTATGCTCTACTTGAACCAACTTGTGTGAACTGGTATTATGCCTCGAGGTCCAACTCCTCGCGAACATTGTCGACCGTATTTTTGGCGCTCAACAACCATTAATCGACTGATGGAACTGACACTGGAATTGAAGATCCTTCGACTTGAAGTACCGTAGCAAACGTCCGTGGTGGGACTGAACGCCAGTGCTTCTCAAAAGCCATATTTGTTCGCCCCATTTTAGTTGTTTTTATTTTTTCTTCTCCCAACTTTAGTTCGCTTTTTTTCTGGCTCTGCCTCCATTCGACTTTGACGTAAACTGCGTCTGGATTGGAGAAGTTCAATGATGCTGGAGGCTATCGTTTGTATTAACAGGAAAATCGGAAAAGGATTAGACCATTATTTTCTATTTCTTGTCTCTTTGAAATGATAAATGCTTTTATATGAATAAACCGCCATATTATTTTTCTTGAGATTTTTTTGGATGTATGTGCTTTGGGCCAGGGGATGAAGATTATTATAACAACAATAATAACAACCAAAACAATAAAAATAACAACACTAACAACAACCGTAATGATGATAAGATTATTAATAATAATAATAATAATAATAATAATAATAATAATAATAACAATGATAATAATAATAATAATAATAATAATAATAATAATAATAATAATAATAATAATAATAATAATAATAATAATGATAATAATAATAATAATAATAATAATAAAGACACTGAAAACGTGATTGGAGGAACTAGAGATAAGAGGGAGAATTGAGACCATACAGATCACAGCACTACCCAGGAATACTGAGGAGAGAACTGAAAATATGAGATCTACGACCAAAAATTGGTAGAAATGACCTAACAGCCAAGAGAAAATAACAAGTCACAGCGCTGCTGTGGTAGGTGAAGACGATATGAGAAGAGGGCTAGAGACCTTAGAAGACTTACAGTAACTCAGTTTCAAGTGATAACCACAAGGTGACTAGTGTGAAACCGTAATCTACAGCATTGCTTTGGATTGTGAGATGTGAAGAGGAGAGCTGGAGACTTGGGGTGACTTGCTGTCACTCACTCCCCAGAGGTGACCACCAGGTAACTGGTGTGAAAATGCAAATAATAATAAACAGTCTGTTTAGTCACTTACTATTAATAGTCATACGACTGATGTCTTTTGGCAGCATATCGTGTTGGGGGGGTCATGAATAAAAAGATGGAAAAGGTATGATCAAGTTGTTCCGCTCCCTTTTTGGAGCAGTGATCGTTTAAAAAGTCTTAATTTTCTAAAAACAGGCAGATTCAATCTAGTGGATCAATCAAGCAGAAACATACATTGTAAATTGAACTTCCGACGTAAACCTATTTGGGGGGAAATTCAGATAAAAAAAACTAACGAAAATTGTTTCAAACATAATAAAAATGTTTCAATTCACAACTGACGATCCATACATGATACATACATAGCCAGCCGGCAAGCCAGATCCAGCCTGAGAGCTAAGAAAACCCTACAATGACAGTTTTCCACAAAGTTTTGGTTTTCGGTTTCTAATCATGATGATGTCAATGATGATAAATTCAATTTCTGAATATTTTTCAGAAAATTGGTTTGAGGAAAAAAGTTCTTTATTGAGACGTTTTAATTTAACTTGTCCATGGATTTCTTTTTCAAATAGATATCTTTCCATAATTCTGTCTATTTATTTAGATGTCACGTGACACAGAGTCCCTCGTGACAAAATATTTTTTTTTGATAAAAAGAGAATTCGAAAATAGAAATAAAGAACATCAACAATCGGATTACGTTCATTTTAGGAAAAGGTTTTATTTTTATTTTCAAGCAAAATAAATTTGGATTATTCTATTTTATGAAAGAAGCATTTTATGCAATAATAACTCAGCCGTCTTTTATATTATTTACTTTCCTATCAAGTGCTACGTGAACGTATGTACATATGTGTGTATGTAAGTGGTGTACGTGCGTGTGAGTGCGTATGTGTGTGTATGTATGGTTGTATCTATAGAGATAGATATAAATATAGGCAGCAAAGAGAGAGAATCAAATGCTTCCTAGAACTACTTATTTGACGCTGCAGCGCTCTTCCAGTGGATCACAAATGAGTGGAACTCGGAGTCGTCCTGAAGCGTTGATTTCTCTGTATATCCTGCATATATTTACATTTATTCTGATCCGGATGTCAAACACTCTTCCCTAATAAATAACTCAATTCTCAAAAAAAAAAAAATAGAAATGAAAAAGAATGTTTATATATATATATATATGTGCAGAGAGAGAGACAGTTTTTGTCCGACAGAATATAATAACTGTCTACAATTTATAAGGAAACATATTTCATCAGATTTGTCCAAATAGGAAATCGAAAAGCAGATTACGTAAATGAATACAGGCATGTGCATCGTACCAGAATCGAACCCACGTTCACCAGGGAATTGCCTTAATGCGACACTGTTCTACCGACTGAGCTGACAACACTCATGGTAAGCAGAAGATCGAAATAGCGCACTTAAACTACCCATATCTCTACACTGCGATCATAGTCAAAAATATTACTCATACGTGTGCGCTCACATTCTGCTGATAGTGTGTACATCATTAGATTGGATATTTTATGTTCAGCAGAATGAGATGAATGTGAAGACATTAACAAGAGTACTGTTGGTAGAGTCTTGTTAAGACTGTTTCCTCGTAGACGTGGGTTCGAGTACTGACACGGCACTCATTGCTTCATTCATTTATGTTCAATTTGCTATAAATTCTTGATATAACTCTACATTTATCACATTATGTCAGACATAAAGCTGTCCAATCCAATGACTTACATACTATCGGCGAAATTGAAAACACGCACACACAAACACACAGACACACACACAATATATATATATATATATATATATATATATATATATATATATAATCTCTGTGTGTGCATATGACTGCAGAAAGGAGGGATATTCCGAGCTCCTGCTTACCAAGTGTGCTATCAGCTCTATTGGTCGTGCAGAGTTTATTTGTATTGAGAAAAATAAACTGTAGCTATACAAATAATCCCCGAAAATTTTGCAACGTGACAAACCCATATCCATCTGAGTTCCTAATTGACTTCACGATACCCCTAACTCTTGTTTTCTTTCTTATATACTTGGCTATTTTGTTATCTCTCCATGTGATGTTGAGCATGATCCTCTCATGTGCACGTTGTATGTGTTCTCAGTTTGAGAGTCAATCTTTCGGTTAGGTTCCATGTTTCAGCTCCATAGGTGACTATCGGTAAGGATGCATGGTTGTAGACCTTTCTTTCTAGAGCTGATGAAATTTTCTTGTTCTTAAAGGTTGAGCTTGCTCTACCGTCGGTTTGCCTCTCTAGAGAGATCGTTCGCTCGATATCTTCTTCTGACGGCTCCATAGAGATTCATTGTCCTGGGTTAATGCAGTTTATCTACCTTTTTTCCCGTTTTCGATTTGTTTATTTCTTTTGTTTTCTTTGTGTCAATATGTTCTCAACATACGTGTAGTACATGACTTTTGTTTATCTGGAGTTCACGTATTATCCAATTTTCTCCCTCTTTCAGATTTGGTGGTCAAGAATTCAGTAAAAGCAAAAATTACAACTTCTCTGTTATTCAACTTCTTATAACGTAAATGGAGATCAAAATGACCGAAAAGAATAATCTTTTGGGGTAATAACAACTGAATACGAATTAGACATTTTCAGGTGAGAGTTATGGAGTGTGTTACTCATTCCACCTGGCACCGCTTTCCCCGACATCTTAACCTTTTTTATTGCCTCGATGACATGATGTGGTTGCCGATAAAGTCATAACGTCTCTAGAATGTGCTTAAACCGTTGTTTGTGGGATGTTGGCCATTGCTGTCGATAATTCTTCATCATGGAGATCAGGTTTTATCCTTACCTAAAGTTTATCATTGTTATCATTTATTGTCCAGACGTAAATCTATTGGATCAACACTGAACAGTCCGTATTTGAGTTGTAATTAATCCAAATGCGTTGTTGATGGTATCAATTTATTCAGTATCATTATTACTTATTATGGTCATTGAGAATGGGGTTTTTACTGTTACAAGGATGTTGTTGAGGGCTAAAAGCCTTCAATGAAGACGAATTCTCATCTTAACTATTTGTCTCATTCTAAATAATACTATTACGTTAGCAAATGTTTCACTCCTAGTTCATTCACAATATTGCATATGTAACAACGTAATACATCAAGTTCGCTTGCTGTTCAAATTTTCTGGGTAGTAACTCGTAAAATTAAAGTAACTCACTAACAATGACTTACAAGAATTACTTGCCAAACAATGGTGTACTGCAGACGCCAACTTGCCAAATATTTGTAAAGACAAGAGGTAGAACGACAAATACACACACACACACACACACACATATATATATATGTATATATATATACATACATACATATATATATATATATATATATATATATATATATATATATATATATATATATATATATATATATATATATATATATAAAGGTGCGATCAGAAGAGAAATTGTCACTCATTGGGAGCCATCGTATGGCTTTCATCTTTTGGCGGCATTCCATGCTGGGTTTGATCGATTAGAAAAATTGGAAAACGGATGATCAATGAATAAGATACTTCTCCTGCGTTTTGAGGCCCTGATCACTAAAGAGACTTCATTTTCAAAAAACAAGTGGACACAAACTAGGGACCAATTTAGCACAAAAAAACATTGTACATTGAACTAACAACTAAAAACCTATTACACGGTTCAGGGGTACATAGAAAAAAATTAAAACGTTTTCTTAGACATAATGATGAGTACATGTTGGATGTTTCAGCCCTCTGTCTCAATTTATGTGGCCTGTACGCGTGATACATACATCTATACAATCCTACCAGCCAGTCTGACTTAGGAACTGAAGAAACTTATTTTGAAGGTTTAGGTAATAGCTTTGATTGATGGTTTCTAATAAGCGTTAATCTCAGATAGATAAGAGGTGTGAACCTTCTTTTCTAATCTTTCATCAATTTTACTAGTTTTTCACTAATAATCGGCCAGCAATTAACAACTGGGAAACTTAAATGGAGCCCCGAAGGAATAAAGGAAAGAAAAATGTTCCTAAAACTTCATCAAACTAATTAGTTTATCAATTAAGATTACAATCAGCCAATTTCAAATCCGAACACTGCTAATAACGTATCTTGGGAAAATACAATAATGGTAAAATCAAACAAAACATGCAACAGAGAAAAGTTTTTCGATCATAGGATTTATAGCGAATATTTTCGTTTCGCCACCTTCATCAATTAGTAATTCATAAAACTGCCAATTACTATTTCCGTTTCCTCCTTAATGACTTATTCGGTGTCTAGAATAAATCAATAAATTTCCATTTTTATTTTTTGGGTTTTGCTTTTGCCACTAGTAGGTGGCTCGTATCACCAACTTGTCCGCCTCTCATTGTAATACCCACACGATTGAAAATCGATTTAAAATATGTTTCGATTTTTATATATCTAATTACCTTCATTAATTTGATTGCGACCATTAAAACGTCTGCAACTGAAAGAGTATATATATATATATATATATATATATGTGTGTGTGTGTGTGTATGTGTGTGCGTGTGTGTGTGTGCGTGTGTATGTGTGTGCGTGTTTGTGCATGTGAGTGTCTGTTATTTTTTTAGGGTGAAGATTGCTCGAAATCGGGGATAGTGCACATGAAAGACGTAGACAGTCTGACGATGGTACCACCAGCATCAAACCCTCTGCAAAGAACCGAATTTTCTTTATATATATATATATATATATATATATATATATATATATATATATATATATATACATATACATATACATATATATATATATATATATATATATATATATATATATATATATATATATATATATATATATATATATATATATATGTGTTGACAGATGGTACGTTATAAAGAGTCAACAAAGCAAACCCATTCCAGCTCCCGCTGTGTGATAGGGGCCTGTCTCTTTGCTGAAGATTGGAGACAGTTGCAATGAAAAGATGTACTTGGACTTTTCGTGAGTCATAGGCGCCACTGTTCCTGACTGCGAGATTAGTGAATATATCGAACTATTTATGGTCTGTTGAATGGGTTGGCAAACTTTAGAGAAACGGGCTGGATGATTAACATTCTTGTTTCGAGGACTTAAGGGAAAGACAGATCGAAACAAAGATGAAACAAAGCTATAGAGGAGGTTTTTTTTCAATTTTTTTCTATTACTCCAATTTCATCATAGGAGAATATAACAACATAAGCTTCTACGTACTATCAATCAAGGAGAACAATCAAATGCTTTTTTGTGAGGCGATTTGCAAAATATTGCAAATTTGTTCTAAAGATTTACCAGAGTCTCTTGATACAAAACCTGAATGCGTTGTGTTAGATACATTTTGCTATAAAATATTGATTCATTTGAGGCCACTTTAAAAACGAAGACTTTGATCCTTTTATTCGTTAGAAAATTTTATTGTATGCTTAGTATAGAAGGAAAACAAAAAAAGTCTTTTGTCTGCAACATCACATACTCAATGAAGTCGGTAAGCCGAATTAAAAGAGACTGCAGGCCATGTTTGGCTCGTAAATAGCAGTTTTTGGGGGAACGAAAGCTCTGATCATAGCCATGTATATTCAAGCACCACTTGAAGGGTATTTCATTTTACATTATTATGCACATTGACATCTCAGTCTTTTAATCCTTAGACATTCTTCTTCTGAAAGGAAAAGAAAACTTGAACTAAGAAATACAGTGCACGATCCGACAGCTTTGATGAAAAAGCCATATTATTGGAACTTATGTCTTGAGAAAGCATGAAACGAACGTTGGAGACAAGAACGGGAGAGATGAATGCTTCATGATTAAACCGGCCGTAGGATATAAACTTTGATGTTGATAGAAAGTGTTCATCTGCAGCATGCAACGGATGATGGTCGTCTTTCAATAAGGCAAAGAAATAACGAGTTTCAATATTCCTAAGTAATTGAAGAGATCACTCGATTGATTCGAATATCAAGTTAAATAGCGTTTTGCGTGTCTTGCCGGATTTTTCACCCAATTATCAGAATCAGTACACCAGCAAATAAGGAACAAAGTTTCTTGTGTTCCCTAAATTTACGGCTGAATGTCAAATTATCTCTCCATCTATCTCAGTCTATTCACTTACATCTATATCTATCCACATCTATCTTAGTACGTTCATATCTAATTATCTGTCAATTCTCATCTATCCCGATCTGTTCACATCTATCTATCCACTTAAGTCAATTCATATCTATCTATACACATCTGCATTTAAGTATATTTACTTGATCTAATTGGTGACTGAAACAGTTGTATACTTCCGACCAGTACCAGGATCATACCAAGTTAAAAGCCACGATTTTGATTTTTGATGTTCAGGCAGGTCCATCCACAATGTAGCCTCCTTACACCCCAGCGGCAATGTATATACAAATAAATTCTGTAGCACCTTTATAGTATTTATTATAGACTTTAATAAATAATATACAAACGCTGTAAATGTTTCAGTCTGTGTTATCTCTATCTGTCATATCTGTTTCATTGTATATCAATGTCAGACATCTATTATTTTTTGGTTATTATTCTCCCATTCTTTCACCTGTTCATTAATACATCGTATCATCTTGGATTCCACGGGGAATTGTCAAGTTAAATTGTCACCGAAATCATCAAACGTAAATTTTTTCAGCATTCAAGTTAATCTGGCTGACTGGTTATCTACGTATTTGTCGGACATATAGATCACACATGGAAGTATTGGACTGAAAATTTAAATATTTATCCCTTATTATGTCGACAAAAAATGTTTCTATTGAGCGAGGAAGCTGACCATTTTTTCTGTCATTTTCTTTGCTTCCTACTTACTTCGTTTCTTTCGTCGACCACGATCTGCCACAAACTTAGTCATGGCTGTATATTCCTTAGATTTACTTTCTTTGTTTTACTTACGTATTTGTTTTATTCATGGTCATCTTTCCTTATTCATTCATTCCGCTTGTTTTATTTCTTTCTCCCTTTCTTTCTTTCCATCAATCATGTTTCTTGATTTCAGAAACATTCCCCTTTTGTGCCATCTTAATCACCATTCTATCTGTTCACACAAACGAGCTGATCTGACCACTTTCCCTGATTAATCACCTAATCCACTCAATGCGTTGATTAAATCACTGTCTTTCATGAATTCCATTAAACTTAGAGGTGGATAAGCCCAAAACCTCTAATGGACGAATGCAATAACAAAGCACATTGACTTCTTGCAGTCGAGAAACTTTGGTTGGAGTCCAACGAATTTCCAAATGACATCTCTCTGTCCTCCTGTTTTCCGGGAACCAACTGTTCGTAGAGAGACAGCGTGACAGAAAAGATATTTCATGCGTTTTGGGAGATATCCCAAACTGTCTTTTGTCAGGCGAATTCCATCTGTTGTTGTCTTGTTATTAATTGAGTGCTGTTTCTAATTCAGTTTGTGGGTATAGATAACACGCCCTAGTGACAATATGATATAGCTCACAGACATGAAGATTAGCAGAACTTTGCCATCAATAAATCAGACAGCAAGGTAAAGGAAGCTAAAGAAACATGGTGAATGTATCGTCTAAAACGTTGTAAAAAATGTAAATTTAAAGGTGTTAGGTATCAATTATTACCTGTTTGATAAATGTAAGAGAAACATTTTAACTGAATAAATCAGAAATGTATAAAAAATGGGCGTACAGATAGGTCAGAGCTAGATATTTGTATAGGGTCACGCCTGATATCAAAATTTTTCAAAAGACATATGAGCTGAAATATGAATGTCATCAATTATTTTCATACAAAGTATTGAACAAAATCAGAGGATTGACTCTCAAACTGAAAACCATGCAACGTGTACAAGAGAGAATCACACTCAAAATCACATGAAGAGAACACATACCAGCAGAATACATTAGAGAAAGAAGACAGTTGTATCATTGAATTCACTGAAAGATCTCAAATGACAATGGTCTCAGAACCTCTGGAGATAATATGCGAAACCGTTGCTGCAGAAAAAAAAATGAGATTGTGACGAACCAAACAAGTTTAGAAAATATTGGCAGGGCGACACTAATGATATACAGGTTTGGCAAATCTTTCGAAGGTGTATATCCAACGACTGATGATAAATTATTGTTGTTGTCGCTGTTGTTGTTGTTGTTGATGATGATGATGATGATGATGATGATGATTGGAAACGTCTTCAATATGAATTGTTTAAGAATGATTTTATAACTCCCAGTAAATCGGCTCAGATCCTTCATCTCAATCCAAGTAGTTAGTTAGGGTAACTTGTTTGGTGTTAAATTTTATGTTTTTGTTATGGTTGGCCTGTTTGTGTGTGTGTGTGTGTTTGTGTGTGTGTGTGTGTGTAAGTGCTTGTGCATGCGTGCATGTGTGCGTATGTGTGTGTGTGTGTTTTATGTTTTGGTGAAGAAGGTTTACATTGATATGTTTATCTCACCCAGCTCCCAACTGTTTTGCAATTTAAGTATTTCCGTCATCCTGTTTAGAAGTATACAATTATTTTATCCATATGGGAATAACTTGGAAGTCCGGTCGTCTGATAAATATAGACGATGTTAATCCGAGTTTGGGTCCCCTCCTCGGAGTAAATCTCCAAGAAACAATTGGATCACTTTAAGAAATAAACATAAAAAAATGAAAATAACCTACAAGTTTTGATGATACCGTCGTTCGTTTTTTTTTTTTTAATTTCATTTTTTCAAAAAAAATGTTTATATAGCTCGGAGCAAACATAAAAAACCACTTACCAGATTAGGTTTCTCTTCAAAATAAAATCTATTTAGATAAAACAAAAGACGCCAATGTCAGGTGAGGTTCAAGCATGACGTCTTTGTCTTGCAAGTGTCCCTTCCAAAATATATACAGTATCCATCTATCCATTCTCCTTCAGACAGGACTTTCCCAGCAATTAAATTGTATGATGAATTAATTCAGACTTAGATTTAAAATCACTACATGTTCATTAGTGAATTGCATATCTAACTGATACGGGAATGATATCAATCATTGGATAACTGGAATAATATCAGGGAATCTTCCTCAAATTTGATCTAGTCCATTATTTTGTTCGCAATCTTTTTTATCACCATGGATCTAGTCAGCTTCAGTCTTGAACACCTAATATAATTTGTATGTGAATGTCTTTAAAGGGTTCTGCAATTTCAAGTAAAATATCTGCTGTTTATCAAGTTAAGCCAGTGAAAGTGATGTGTAGTAAATATTTACCAGTTCGTCACAACGAAATCTAAGCACTGTCACATTATCCTAATCATTTGTTTCATACAGCAGAAACATAGTGCAAATATGCGAATCAATATGAAGATAAATGTATTCAGTTTGCGTTCGGCAGTGTTTGCGCTTGTTTATTCATTGACAAAAACTTTCCAATTCTTTCAATTGATCGCCCTCAACACGGCATGTTGCCAAAAAACGTCCGTCAGTCCTGAGGCGGTTTCTACGAAACGAATAACCAGACCTGTTCCATGTTTATCAATCAGGTTGTCACATAGCATCTAGAATCGATCAGTCATTGATGAGAAAAAATCGGGAAGACTGGTAAAAGAAACTTACAAACTAGGACAATCATCAATGCTTATCGCTATGTTTCCATTTTGTAAAGTTCAGACTGAATTTCCAGTTTAGGGACAGACATTTCCACTTCAAGTGTCGCAGTCAGATGACTCTGGCGCCCATGAAGCTTCAGTCACGTGGAATATTTTTATGTCGTTCTACTAAAGCAAAATGAGATGCTGCACACAGCAGTGGGTACTTATAGCATTTATCTGAAAGTAAGTTCACTGACTTAAGAACAGAATCGATTGCTCAACAGCAAACGAAAGAAAGAAACAAGGAAATGGAATATCGTCTTAGAGACATCCTAGATATACTCGCCGTACTAATCCGTGCTCAGTCTTCGTCTTGTACGCACTCTAGTAATGAACAAATATCGTTCGATTTTGGTCATGAACGTGTTTCGGATCAGCTGAGATGCATCACTAAATCTCGGAAAAAGACACTGGATTTGCAACCAACTTCAGGAGATTGATTTTTTCATTGATTGTTTTCCTTCATGGTATCCTTTTCTTTTCATTAGTACAGCATCTCTACCTTGTTTCCCATTCTACACTTGTCGTATTGTTCGCGTTTTGCCTATGCTGAATGCTTCACTTACTCCTACTTAAGGCAAAAAGACGTACACATATAATAACACTCATAGATGTGTTCAGTGTACGACTCACATAATCCAGAACTTGGGAGTGTGTTCATCTTAAGTAAGCTTAAAAAATAGATGTCTTTCTCTTCAGATTTCTTGTAACGACCTGAATAAATCCCCCTCAAAAATGTTTGCAGGCGCTTCTAAAGGCCCATTTACTGCATACATACGAACATGAATTATAAATTTTGTTATGATACATAGAAACTTATCTGAAATGATACCCCGTCGTTACACGGTTAATGTATCATTCAAATTGAAACAGCATATATAGTGATAAATTGAAGAAAATGGACTGCTGCAGGAATACAACCTACCACCGATAGGTAGCCACTTCAACGTAGCAATGCCCTTACCCTTTTGCTGAAGAGCCTGCCGAAAATGCAATTACAATAATCCAAAGTTTTGACTTGTGAAAAGATATTATATTGTGGGATAAAGGAACCATTATTCCTCTGTTGATGTGAAACATAGAGCTCTAATCAAACTATAGACCTTCAAACCAAGATGTACACCACAGAATTACTTCGCACAAAAAGACCACAAAACGATAAAATATATTGGAGAGAGAAAAGAGTCAAAAATATCATAGAGTTCATTACAAAATTTGAATGGCAACAGACTATGAATATTGCAAGAATTGCTGACAACTGCTGAAGATCACGATTCACAACGTTGATACCCAAAGATCATGAGTAAAACTGTAGCGTGACAAACTCGATAGGATCAAAAAGTATTGGCTCCATGATGCCCTTGAAAGAAATGTCAGACGAATCTTTTGGAAGGTTTATATCCAACCATGGTCGTTAAGAGGCCGATGATGAAGAGCAAATGCAGACGTTGAATCTGCTGATGTATCGGAAATGTGCGGTTGGGTTTGCAAGACAAGAAGTTGCAAATTCTATATCCAATAATGCCAGATCAAAGACAGGAGAACTTTAAAGTTAATCTAGTTGTAATTTAATTGATTATTATATTGGCTCTGCTTTATCGGTAGCATTAATTTCTGACCAGGGCCGATCTTTCTTTGTATCACATATAACGTGCAAACATAGAGATGAAGCATCAAAACTTGTAAAATCAATTTTTAGGTAGAACAAATGCTAACTTCAATCCCTGCCTATGTATATAAGTGTAAATCTATAAGAAAACATCAAGGAAAACTGTCGCCAAAACTCTTGATGTAGGTCTCTTTCTGTTTTCAAGTTCGTCTAGATGACTATGTATGTACTTGTTCATACAGCATACGTGCTGGCCGCACCGATTATTCTTCTTAAATCTAGAAAATTGTTCAATTTTTTAAGTCTTCCTATATAATATTTTAGATTTGGGTACAGCATGCATCGTAAGCCTCTGCTAAATTGATCTCCTACTTTGTGTCTGCTTGTTTTTTTTGTTTTTTTTCCAAAAAATTGTGGATTATTTAATGATCATCGCAGAGCAAAAGGTGAAAGTATTAAATTATCCTTTATTTACACCCTTAACTAATCTTTTTAATCGATAACTTCAAACACGACATGCTGCCAAAAGATGTTTTTGTATGACGTTTTCATTGAGTAACTAACCAGATGTGTCCATCTATTATTTAGGGGAAAAATCTCATATGTGGACTGAATATTTTTGGTTCTTAACGATTTTTTCTATTTCAGTGAAATTTCTACTTTTCATGAGACTAAAGCAGTATCCATACGAAAGATCAATGCTGGAAGGGGCTTGACTTCATGATCCGTGGAGCAATCGGTCATAATTTTAATGTAAAATCAATTCCCGTTGGTCATGCAAAACTATGGCTTCGAAGTATTTAAATTACTTTTATTAAGTGTTTCAAATTCACTTATTTTATATCTAAAATTAGATAATTCTGAAGATCGGAGATCAAGTGGGAACGATTTTTGTAAACTATAAGTAAAGACCTAATCTATGATTTTTTTAATTTCATTTTTATTTGATATCTCGATCCAAAAAAAGTTCACATTCAACAGTGTCCTGTGTGCTGACTTATATATATGGCAAATGTCAATATCGTACAATGACCTTTTGGTTAGTAATCGGACTTCATAAGCACATACACACGCACACAGAGATTTCTTCAATTGAATTTGAATTATTATCAGTACATAGAAAAAAATGTTGCAAGTCCAACAGTGTGGATTGGGTAACTTTCCAAACGTCCATATTGACTACAGACAGGCACTTTAAGAACTCACGATTTTGTCGTGTTATAAATATTCGTTTTGCTTAATTTAACTCCAATCTGAGATTGACAAAGAGTCAAACTGACAGCTATCGATAATTTCCAAATTATTTCCTAATCTAAGGCTAAATAGAATATAAGAAGAAAAAAAAAAAAGAAATAACAATGGCTATCCCGATTTCTAGTTTGCTTCCAGACGTACTGGAGAAAATATGGGAATAAAAGCCAAGGCATAAGCTGACGACTATACCATAACCACGTGACAAATTGTTTCAGAAAAAGATCCAGAAAAACAAAAGCCTGCATCGGGCACCTCCATTTCGCCATGAATTATTCTTCTGCTCAAGTGGACTCTATTATCCTATCCCGTGTGAGCGGAATTATTTCATCCAATGTTGATAAGGACGGTTACCATTTATGGCATGCAGATAACGTTGTGTATCTAGTCTTATATGCGAATACATGCACGAAGCAGGGACACGTAATCAAAGACATATACAAATGTATATGATATGTAAGAAATATATGTATTTATACAAAATGAAAATAACGCAATATCGTTCACTTCATCAACTTGTCAAGTCATGCGAGAAACTGATTTTATTGAAGATTTTCATCGTTTATAACCCTGATAGTCCTGATCCTACATTTCACCCACTACTACTACTACTACTACTACTACTACTACTACTACTACTACTACTACTACTACTACAGTAATAATAATAATAATAATAATAATAATAATAATAATAATAATAATAATAATAATAATAATAATGTGGTTCACATTTCCGCTTTCATTTTCCTTCCGCTGTTAGGCCACTTTTAAGATTTGGTGTTGCTGTCCTTATATTTCTAGCACTTTCCTCAGTAATCGTGCAGTTCCTAACAGTGCACTTGTCTGTACAGTCCCAAGCCTTCCTTTTATCCCGAGATTATTATTACTATTATTATTATTATTATTATTATTATTATTATTATTATTATTATTATTATTATTATTATTATTATTATTATTATTATTATTATTATTATTATTATTATTATTATTATTAATAATAATAATAATGATAATAATAATAATAATAATAATAATAATAATAAGAAGAAGAAGAAGAAGAAGAAGAAGAAGAAGAAGAAGAAGAAGAAGAAGAAGAAGAAGAAGAAGAAAGGAGGGTGGTTTGTAGACTTTGATAACCAAAATGCTCATCCAAGACAGAAGGAGCAAAGGTTTGTCAGTGAGTAACCTACATGGAGGGTTCGAAGGGATGGATTGCAGATGGGATAACAAAGGGTGTAGATAGAAAAGAGTTGCTGAGGGCGACATGGGAGAGGAAGATATGGAGAACCATGATCGCCAAATAACTGGAAGGGGTGGACACATTTTAAAAAAAGATTCTTCGGACATATTTTTCAAGTTGGGAAAATTCTATGCTGAATTTTTTCTTTATGAGAGATGAAATGAATGACATTAATCTTCTCAAGAATACCTTGTTAATGCACGTACATGCTCGTGGATTTCCATAGATTATATATATATATATATATATATATATATATGTGAGTGTGTGTGTGTGTGTGTATGTGTGTGTGTGTTAGAATGCGCTAAACCAAGTGCTATGTCTAATGATAATTACTAAACCAAATATCCAGCCGAATGGACAGGATAAATTGATGCCCCAAAAGAAATACAAAGATAAATGAATGGAAATCAGATTGGGTTCGATTAAAGTTGTTTTTTAAATTGATTAGATAACATGTTCTGCACAGATAGAGAGAAGGGGGGGGGCAATGTTGAAAAAATCGGGTCCCAATGTAAAAGAAATATGTTTGATTGATATGAAAAAAAGAGGGATGACTGATGTAAAAAAAAAAAAAAAAGAGTGAGAAGGAAAGTTTAAAAGTCGAGGTATTATGATAGAATGGAAATGAAATGTTGAGGGAAAGGGGGTAATGTTGAGATAAAGGGCATTATTGTTAAAAGTGGGCTCCGCTAAAAAATTTGGCAAATGATAAAAATAGGCGTTGGTTGGTTAATGCTGAAGAAGGGAGCAGATCAATGTTGAAATGTTTGTTGACGCTGATGTTGCATAGATATCCCCTAATTTTGACCTCCAAAAGTTTAAAAAAAAAATAGATCCCTTTGAATTTTGACCTCTAAATGTATGGCGAATTCTCCTCAGTTTCTCATAAAAGTAGAGAAAATTCAAGACTATTTTGACCCCGAGAGGTGTGAGGAAATCCACTTTGACCCTCGAAGGTGGAAATGAATTTCGACATCTTAAAGTAAAAGAAGAAAAATTAGCCTAAGATTTTAATTCCTAAAAGTGAAAAGAAAATTCTTCTTGATTTGTATCAATAAAAGTGAACAGAATTTTCAACCTCAATTTTGACCCCTAAAATTGAAAAAATATGCCCACTTGATATTGACCCGTGAAAGTAAAAAAAATTAACCAAAATTCGATCCTAAAAAGAAAGAAAAAACTAAAATCGACATTAAAGATTAAATATGAAAATACCTGTTCGATTGTTTGCTTCAATTTTGAACTCTAGAAACGAAAAATACCCTTGATTACGACCACTAAAAGTGAAAAATATATTCTCTAAGTTTTGACCCCTCAGAATAAAATATGAAAATTCCCTCGAATTCTGACCCCTTAAAGCGGGAAAAAACTTCCTCTTGATGTTCACTCCAAAAAGTGAAGAAATTTTTTTCCTTCCGAGATTGACACCTGAAAGTGAAGAAAATATCTCTTGCATTTTGACCCCTGAAAGTGGAAAAAAAATTACCTCTAAATTTGGACATCATCCCTCTTTCTGACCCTTTAGAATTGAAAAAAAAGAATTTTTTTTGATGCTTAGAATAGAGAAAAAAACTACTCAGTCAATTCTTACCTCTAATAAATGCGGTAGTGAAAAATATTAACATCCAACGGATATATATATATATATATATATATATATATATATATATATATATATATATATATATATATATATATATATATATATATATATATAAATATATATATAAACAAGTTTCACAAATGGGAATATGATGAGGATTCAGCCTAGCTATTTAACCATCAATCCAAAATAGGAGACCTGAATGATAAAATAATCCGCTGTATGTGTCAACTTGAATTTGACTTTTTTTGGATATTTACCAAGACTAAGTCTAGTTTAGTTAAAGTCACATCACTGAGAAACACATTGAAACTCTACGATCAATGGTCTGCAAGAAACCCTACGATAGCGTTCCGGCACTGATTCATGGGCCAAAGGTTGCCAACCCATGCCTACCCATCGAACTAACGTATTGACCACCACACAATTATTTACGAAGCAGAGTTTTTAAGACAAAGCACTAGCAATAGCCGGGCATTCAGTGATGCTAAACCACTCTATACGGCTGGTGCCCAATTGTTTACAATGATTCATTGCAGTAATTAACATCGTATTCAGATGGTATCATTTATTTGCAAATTCAATTTAGCAGTACAGACTGGAAAGACACATTAAAATAAGAGAAAAAAGAAACTTTAAAATTTAGCGAAGGCTATAAATGAAAGATCAGAGCGTTCTGTCAAGTTTGAACAGAGTATATCTGACATGAAATTTTAACATAACCCACTTAATGATATTTTCGCAGCTGATATTTCCAAACAAAATCAATATTTTTCCATTTTATCTTTTTTCAGAAAAATCAATAGAACATGTGAAGGTGTGCCACTTTACAAACTGGAAAAAGAAACTACTTCTGAGAACAGTCGATGTTACAAGTAGAAATAGACCTTACTTTATGTATCACTCAGAATAAAGAAAGTGTGGAGTGGCCTACCTTTTAATAGAAAAAAGGAATTGGTGAACCAAGTTCAAATTCTGGCTGAGATAGTTTGCATTCACTTTACAAATTCCAGCCCTGGCTATGGGTAACCTGGACCTTCTGACCGATCAAACGAACGATCAAAAAGCGTCTAATAGAGAAGTGAAGACGAATCTAAAAATCTAATTTTTTCAAGACATAATGTACTTTTGCATTGCCATGTCGGGCCTCTAATGGCATTTTGAGGAGCATTAGGGTTTATGTGGCAGTGTATATAACTTCTCTTCATAAGATGCAACGGTTATACTTGGGTTAATGGAATTAGCAACGGGAAATAGTTCCTGGCCTTGTGAAACGTGCATTCATGTCTTTCTAATATATTTGTGAAAAGTGGGAGGAATGCGATTTCTCCTGAACTTAACGATTTGGCTAATGCTGCACCCTAGCCAATCACTAACATTTTAAAATTCTACTTTCTTTCTCAAAATAGTTTTACCTAAATCGAAAGTTATTAATGATCTTATATTAACGTACGGCAATACATCTGATCGATCTCAGTTTTATAGTTACCTTTTTAATTTGCTAAAATTGTGAAAAAATGTAAATATTTGCTATTAGAAACCATCAACCAAAACATTCAACATAGATGCTGTCAGTTTTTAGATGAGTTCGGCTATATGTATGTGTATCACCGATGGAGCTAGGGGGCTGGAAATTTAAATATCAACTTCTTAATATGTCTAGAAAAATGTTACTGCGTTTTTATAGAAGTAACTTATTCATCGATCAGCTTTCTTTCATCTTTTTTTATTTGATCACCCCAACACGACCATTTTCTCTTATTCTTATACCAAGGGACCTAAATCATAAATTTGCACTTTTTTATTCCCGTGTCTGATAGTGAATAAGTTTAAATCAGTCAGTGTTGAAGAATATCGAAAATATGTTGTAAGTGGAAAAAAGAAAAGAAAGAGAATAAAACTAAAGAGGCTTGTCATCACAGTCAATCATAATCGTTGCATCAAAATCTCAAGTCATGTAAAAAAAAACCCATCATCAAATAAATATGATCAGAATAAATTCTATTTGTTACATTATTGGTGTTTCCTACTGGGAAATATCAAACATAGAGCGAAAAAAATAAATAAATAAATAAAATCTAGAAACATCTAGATTCAGCAGAATCTAGATGTTATCATCAAATTTGTGAGAATAAGACCGACACCAAAAAGTCAAGAGAAAATTTTGAAAAAAGAAATGACAATCTTAGAGCGTACGGTTGCCAATTTTCAAGTCTGTAGACACAACGGTATGGCCAGGAGTTCTGGTACACACTGGCATATGAAAAAAAACCCACATCAAAATGTATAAACACGCACATATTTTTTTTTAAAAGAACCTTTTGCCATCTCATTTTAGTTTTTCTTCAGTTGAGAATAAAGAACAATACGCTCTCTGCAGTTTTAAAGTTTTGGAGATTTTTTTGAGATTTTTCCTCGGTCCCAACTAAAATGTAATGTTTAGAATTTCAAAGTATGCAGGCCCCGAAAAAAGAGAGAATTCATTGTATTGGTTTGAGGTCAAATATTGACTGTAATTTGATCTTAGAGAATCAGAACATCTCAACCTGTCGGTTGAACGGTTGCTGTTATATATCTTTTTGGTTCGGTTTCATATCAGTTGTCCGATTTTTGCAGCCTTTCACAAAGAAAAGTCTAATGCTGTCAAAAGTTTGAAAGAAAAAACAGCGATATGGGACATAGCAATTTGTGGGTTATGCTAAGTTTATCTCATTATTGCATGTCGGTGTTAGGGGAGGTCCGCAGGTTAGAACTACTGTTTCCGAGAAAGAAACAAAAATATCATTTGGGCTCCTTTTCAAGTAAAAAAAAGACTATGCAACTTAATGTTTTCCCTTCCTTTTAGGCTTCCGTACATTAGAATTATAGATTTTAGCTTTTGGTAGTTACTGGAAAAGACTTGATATTTTTATCCCTATTGTGTAGCATTAATATTCAACACATTTTGTGGCCAATGAACACGCATAATGTACTGCACAATGACATTTTCGGAGTATATCAGAACCACGGAAAAAATCGATCTCTGCCTTCTGATTCAGTGGACATATTTGAAGCCGTGTATCATTGCTATTGATTTCAGATGATCCCATATATTATATGCGTATTGTTTGCTGGTGTACTTCTCCCGACTTCGGGTCATTCAACAATTGCTACTGACTCTATCTGACCTTTCTTTCTTAGCGATAATAATGAACTTGTCTACCGTACTAGTATTGATTTTTTAATATTATTTCTTTCATCTGAGTCTTAAATGAAAGATATACCAGGAAAAAACAAACTTAGATTTAGTTGCTTTTCATCGCAACTTCCCAGACCATCAGTCTACGGCCGTTACTAAACAGCGCCGACCCCCCTCCAATAAGTTTTGGGTGAATCTCGATGATATCTATTACTACTAACACTACGCGTGTACGTAGAAAAGTATCATCTAATACGATGGCCTTGGTATGTTCAAATAGTTACAGTCGATCTTCTGCCAGTCACTGGCTGCTAAACCAAAAAAGTAATTGTCACAGAAAGGTTTTGCAAAGCTAGATAAACGCAACTTCAAGTCCCGCTGAGAACTTACTGACAATCCACGCTGTTTACTAATGGCTAACTGTGATGAAAAGCAACCATAGTTACAGTGACAGGGTTTTTGTTAAATCATATTCCAAGTATAACACTCTCCTCAAAATATATCATTTGCCCCCCCCCATCACTGCCTGGAGAAGTGGCTGTTGATGCTTATTTTTGCAGTATGGTCAAATGCAGTTGGCAGGAAAAGGAACCATCTATGACTCTGAGACCTAATTTTCTGAACCAAACTCCAATTCAATTCACTTAGATTCTAAGACGTTTCTAATAACGTTTCAAATGTTCTACGACTGTCCTCTTTCCAGAAGTTCATAAGACTTTACAGCATTATAAAAAAAGGATAAATCAATGGAACTTAAGTAATATTGGATTGGTCCAATCGATTTAAAATCAATTAAATGGCACGACAAAGAAATCTTTGAAGTTCTTGCACCAGTCGGACCTGCAGGAAATACGGACTCTTTTATTACATTGGTTGGCAGTGGAGCCAATTAACTTTCCACCGGGTGCAATTTGGAATATTCAAAGCAATAAGAACCGAACTGAATTCCAGTTAGAACAGTACAAGCCTTAAGGGGGGAAGTACCAACACATTTTTTAATATCTCGGGAACTGGTCAAGCTGTTTATATATATCTTGGTAGACTATCAGAAGGGACATTACTATGCATGCATGAACATTCACCTTACCTTGTATACACTCAGTCAGCAGTGAGATACCAGTGTGAATGCTAGTCTGATAGTTGCATTCACAATGACAGAGCGAATCTTTCTTCATGTCTTATACAATGGTTAAAAAACTAAAGTGAGTTGACTTATCGATAGAAAGTGTACTCAACATTACAAGAGTAACCTATGAGCCAATTGACTATTTGCATTGGTTATTTTCTACTAAATCTTATCAGAAGGTGAACTGGAATAGATCAAGTATTACTGCTAAGGCATTGGTCCATTCACTCAAGTTTTCATCTATGTTATATTATGTTTTGAAGTTGATGAAACTTTAGAAGTACAGTGTAGACAAAAAGTTGTTTTTTTTAATAGTTCAAGACACACTCCTATGCTTGTAACTGAGTTTAAGCAACAATAATTGGCTCGATGCTAACGATTTTATATCTCGTTCCAGTAACACTAATGAGAAACTGTGAAGACGATGTAGGTTAAATCAAAACTGGAGGGTGTTAGATGAGCAAAAAAGAATGATCATTAAAAAATCAAATAAATTGGTAAGGTCAAAAACACACAAAATATTGGAAATCGAATTGTAAGTTTGTTATTTCAGCAATTAGCAACGTTATTTTTTTTATTTTAGTGTTTAAAATATTTACCTGTATGAATCTCAGTCGATCTTTACAAAGTATAGCTTAGTGTGACACGAGTAAAGAACAGATGATTGAACTCACTACACAAACTTGGTACAGAATAAGTTTATTTAAGTATGGATAGTTAATAAGGATGGAAATTACTATACAAAGCCGTGGGATTTGCTTGCTAACCACTGCTTTACGGAAAGTGTCACTTATGAAAATGGCAGCACCAACCGTCCCAACTACAATACCTGGCCTTGCCCGGGAAAAATGTCTAAACATGACAAAACTGGGGAGCATATGGGATTCTACAGAAATTTCATAGAAACGCCTGCCTACATAACCCCACTCAAAAGCTTGCAGATTATTCCTTTTCTGAAAACTGAAAATTCATTCGATCATTTTTGGTATTTGTGGTTTGCATATCGAAGCGGACTACAGGATTAAAATTTTGCCAATGTTTTATTGTTTTATTGCTATTTTTGAATTTGGGTCAGATGAGGGTGATTGTTTTTGTTTGGAGAAAAAACATTGTGTTATCGTCAGTTAAGGGTTAGTTTCCTGAAAAGAATGCCAAACTTGTATCAGCACATAACGAAATCAATGGTCACCAACGACGAATGGAGAGTAAAGGTTAAGTCCAACATCATTGCTACATAGTGAAAAATCCTTTTATAAAGCCTTCAATTATACCTTTTCTTAAAACTGAGAGATCTCCGGAAAATTTTATGGTGTAATAAATTGAAAGCACATGAAAATGAAAAGAAGAAACAAAGAAGAAAAATGTTCTCCAAGGACCCTGAACTCATCTACCTATCCCGTTTATCACGTTTTTAAACGCTTGTGTATTATTTCTCTCATTGATTGCTTTAGCACTAGAATTAGTCGATACGTGAATGCGAACGCAGACCCCAAACCAAGAGAAATTGACGACTCATCTATATGATCAGCGTGAAAGTTTGATTTGATATAGACCATTTTCGGCATAGAGAGGTCCAGATGGACTTTACAAGGATTCATGGACAAAGAAAACTTGGATCAGACATCCTAACAGGTTACTATTTTATAAAACTTCTCCGTTTAGACTTCTCCCCACCGGAAGCAAAAGCATCAAGGGAGGTAATTCAGCTGTATTTAGAGGTTTCTAGATGTTTTTTCGTCTAGAATCATACAATCTTCAATCGGTAGAGGACTGACGAGTTAATATCTGGATAGAAGTGTCCCAACAGATTATCTCATTATTGCTGTGAATACTACGCACATGCTTTTACGTTCAATCTCTTATGAAATATTTGCATCCTTTTCGTAGATTTGCTTCGCAAACATCTTCTTTACCACTTCAAAATGGAGAAATTAAAACAAACGGGGGTAGGCTTTCTCATCAATAAAGACCTCAAAGTGAACATGGTACGTTTCAAAGCTGTCTCAGACTGCATAAGCTGCGTAACCATACAACTCTCTGTAACTGAATTGATATCATCCAAATCTACGCCCCAACTTTGCAATCAACCAGAGAAGAAATAGACGACTTCAATGATGATTTGAACCCTCTACTGCAAGATACAAAAAGTACTTCAATGTCATCATAGGAGACTTGCACGCACAGGTAGGACAAAAAAAAGTATGATGCGTTGGTGAGTTTGAATACAAAGTATGCAACAAGAGAGGTGAAGATCATGTAAACTTTGCAACTGCAAACGACTTTGAAATCATGAATACTTTCTTCAAGGAGAAATAGACATGGAAGCGACCACAGAATGGTAAGATGCAAGTAAACACCAATAAAAAAAATGTTCCACGCTAAACAGCTACCGCTAAACGTACCAAAAGAGCTCATCAGATCCTTCAAACTTGAATTTTCAAACAGATAGAAATAATTACTAAAGAGAACGACACCAACATCAACGAACTCCACAACAAAATAGCAACCTCTCCAATAGAAGCTGTCACAGTTTTCAAACCAACGAGCACACAAACCATGAATAAAATCTCAGATGGGACCAGGAAACATTTAAAAGCGCAAAAATCTCAAAACTCCGACAACAACAAGAGAGAAAATCGAAGAGACCAAACTGAACAAAACAACCATAGAGAAACAAAGAGTAGACAAAAGAAAATACACGACAGCAATCGTCAACACAATTCTTGCAAAATGTCAGGGCTTCAAAATAATAAGTAAAACTCTCAGTACAGGACGGAAACATAACTTGCACACAACTAAAAATTCAACCGAAAACCGAACTCCCCAAGACATGGACAAAACATCGAGCAGGATACGTAAGGAGCAATTATTCAGTTCAAGAATTTCACCATGGGAAATGAATTAAGCCATCAAGCAAACAAAAAAGCAAAAGACCCTGAACTAGATAACATCACATGTGATCTACTCAAAAAGATTGTCACTAGGGAATGAGCTATTCTAATCAACTTATGCCGAAAACAAAATAAGGTCCCGGAAGATTGAAACGAAGCAATCATAATACTTTTGCATAAAAAAACAAACCCAAAAGACCCCAAAAACGTGGTAAGACAAGGTGATACCAGTTCGCCAAAACTCTTCACAGACTGCCATAAAATGATCTTCAGAAACCTAAACTTTGAGAATAAAGGAATCAAATAGCCAGCAAATATCAAAACAACCTCATATTTGCAGACGAAATCGCCCTTCCTACAGAAAACCTACACAATTTCAAACTAAAGTTAGATGAACTGAATGAAGAAGGCAAAAAAGTCGGACTACACATGAACTTCAGCAAAACGAAGGTCATGTGCAACAACCACGTTGGAAATAAGAGCATAAAGATAAGAATCTATGATGCATAACTGAAGAAAGTAGACCACTACATATATTCAGGACAATAATCTCCATGAAACCCTCAAAAGAAGAAAAAATCAAGCGAACAATCATTTAAGGATGGCAAGCCTTTGGCAGAGCAAGATCAACTCTCAAGAACCAGAAGATCCAATTAATCCTGAAAAGAAGTGTATACAACCAATGCTTCTCCCCGATAGTCATTGATGAAGCTGAAACATTGAATGACGACTCACATCATTGATCCCAACAGATCACAAGCGCGACCAAGGCCGGCAGAATATAAGATGAATGGACGAATTAGACGAATTCAGAAAGTATTGGCTTTGCGATGACCACACCAGAGGTGTGCGGCGATCTTCTGGGAAGGTCTGTGTTGAACGATTAAAGACTGATGGTGATGTTTATGATGATCCAATCCTGTATTCATTTTCAAATATCGAAACCAGCCAAGTATGTTTTTAAACTCAATCTTTCCCATAACCCAGCATTTAGATTTTTTTAGAAATGTTTTCTACTTTTTTGACTCAATTTTACACGTAAAAAAGATACGTACAAAATTTGAAAAATTGCCCAAAGTTAGTTCACCACAATTACTGTTATATCATTCCTCTTCAATTTTGATTTTACGTCTAAATATCATATTTTGCTATTTAGATTTTTTAAACCCAATTTTACATGTTAACGGCTATATATCGGATATTACTATAAATTTCATTATTTAGATTATAGATTTTATATATTTTTGAACTGTTTTTTTCCCTTATTTTACTTATAAAAAGGCTGCATTTAAATTATATTTCTACGTCTAAAAATTATTTAGAGCTATTAAAGTTTCTCTTCCTAAATCATTTTAGGAAAAAAATTCCCAATTTAACATATAAAACAGGCACAAAATTCTAATAGTGTTTTCAGATGATTTTGACTCAATTTTACATGTAGAAAAAACCTCGTGTAATTAAAATAATTGAAATTCAAAGACATTTTATGTCTAGACAGATATTGCTTCAGGTTTCATTTTGTAAATTATATTTCTGTAAGATTTTTCATTATTCTTTAGTCATTTGAATTGACAGGTCTGTGTTTCTCTCATGGCCAGCTCTAAAGAATATTATCATGATTTCTGTTTTATTTTTGCATATCAATTTAGGATTAAAAACAATACAGACAGTAAAAAAATAAGATACTACACTTCCATTCAATAGATTACAACTCGCAGAAGGATCTTGTTGATAATTGTCAATTACCAGCTTCGAAAAACTTCACATATCATATCAGCCTGGAATCAAAAAACTTTTTAGAGGTGCATATGCATTCATATGAAAACAAAACAGAACAAAACAAAACAAACGCACATTCAATTATTTACAGAATATTAACATTAGCAAAAAATAGCTGTCAGTGAAGTCGTTTTAGTTATCCATAAAATAAATGTTTCATATATTTGGCAATACGGCAACACTGGATACTTCGGTTACTTTTTGATAAAATTCGACCTCGATAGGTGCTTTGTAGATACGTTGCGATATGCTGATTCCAGATATGCATTTGTGATACGTCGTTGGTTTGGCCAGCGCACATTCCAAGGTGGACATGCGTTGGCCAGTGCACAACCTCAGACAAACTGACGTAAGCACTGAGGAAAAAAAAAGACTCTGAGAAAGTGAAATTTACATCCATAGTCACCTAACGAATGAAAGTTAAGGTTGCAGTTAAGCATTATAGCTACAAAGTTAATAGAATATCCTTTTATAAAACAAAAACAAAAAAACTTGAAATATTTCCTGTCTCCAACCAGTCAAATTTCCAGATAATACATTGAAAGCAAATGAAGTTTAAAAAGACACGCTATGAATTTGAATCTGTAAATTACAGCCCCAGAAGAAGATTAAAAAAGAAAAAATTTGAGCATGCCCTTGGTTTCCAAGAGCGCTAATGTAGAACCCCTAAATCAACGATATCTCTCTTTGTGAAATTCGCCTTAATCTTTGTGCTCTACGTCATTTGAACCTTGTTGATGCCATACCTTCGTATGTTTCTTATCTTTGATGTGCAGTTTTCAACATCTTAGAGTAGAGACACACACGAATACGTATATACGTACTTGATAATAAGGATAAAAAAATACTTGAGCATATCAGCTGTTGTTTCTCTATGAAAAAACATTAGCAGATTTGCTGAGCGTGGGCATAAGTATCCGATTTTTAATATCAACTGAGCTAAACTTTGGGATCAGTTGTGAAGAAATTGTATGGTGTCAAACTTCTATATCAGGTGAGTCTGCTTACTTTAAAAATAGCATTTGAGATCTGAACTGCTGAATGGGCCAAAACGACGAACTGTTACTAGAGGTAAATGCGTAACTAACTCTACAAGGCAGCTCCGACGAGTATTCTATAAAAGGGATCTCCCATCATACAAAGGTGAAAGATACCAATAAAACTTAACGTAAGCCGTAATGGTGTGATTCAAAGAAGAAATCACCATACATTTATACGGTGAATATTTTTTAGCCGTCCCAAACCCTTTAATAATCTTGCATGAGATTTCTCTGACGATTGCCGGTTTACAGTGATTGCCAAAAAAATGTATGACTGAGAGAACAAGTATGTTTAGAACAGGGTCATAGAATGAGACTGTTCTCCATTTATTTATGGTGTCGTTAATAGCAATAATCGAGAAATATCGGCATTCACCGTCGTAATGATCAAAACATCTAACTATGATTTATTCAATCTCATTCAAAAGACCAATCTTTTCTGTCTCTCTATTTCACAAACACAAGCATACACAGAGATTTCTCGAATGATTGTGGGATTACAAGTATGATAAAACACAAAATTGGATCTGCTAACCGATATTTAGAAATGCGTATTCATGCCAGTCAGCAATATTTTTTCAACTTCAACAAGATGAATGAAACATTTTTCTGCTGTAGACTACTTTTGTGTCCAATTGCCAAAACTTACAGGGACTTATTCCCGAATGGCCAAAGTATATGGAGGATGTGGCTATCTTTACTTTTCTCCTTAGCTAAATGCAGTCAAAAGAAGTGAGTTGATTGACATCTGGGGCTAGACGGTAAAAAGCAATCTAAAAAGAAATATAGGACTTGAACTTTGAGTAATTAACTAAAGAGGTAGCATCTCAGCCAAAATTACTCCGACATCTGGACCTGTAGAGTGGTGGTGTCAGTTGCAAAGTGATCGATATTTAAGTGGGAAAATATCCCAATAGCCTCAAGCGTTGGGGTAGTAAGTGACTTCAGAAATACATTTCTTTGCTTTTTATTCTGTTCTTCGTCACTGTGCTATCAATGATATAAAAAAGAATTCTAATATTAACGCCCATGAAAAGAATCACACGCTGACAATATATAAATGAAAGAGAGAATTTTTTGAGAATTTTCCCTTTAGAAGTCTCAACATTCTAAAGAGATCTCTGAAGTTTCTTTCAAAGATTTGATCGATCGCTTTATTTAAAAGACGTGTCCAGCTGTTACAATGCTTAGCGCAAATCTCCTCGTTACCCTTTTTCTTCATAGACTGCTTTGGAATAAAAACAAGAAAAAGACTATATGCAAAACCTGTGACGTTGCATATATAATTTTTGACAGCATTTGGCAACATTTGTTTCTGTTTTTATCTAATAAGAATATTGATAACATTGAAAGATCACATCAGTAATAAACACTGTTTAGCCTGCTTTCTTTTCTTGTCTTTCATTCTTTCTTTCGGTCTTGTATTCTATTTTCAAAAGGGAACATAAAACACTAATTTCGTTCTTTTCATCTCCTAACATTTCTCATCTTATTGAAATATCAATTTTCTTTCTTTGTTACGATGGCACCTATTACCTATTAACCACTTTCTCTTTGGGTATTCTATTCCCTTACGAAGGCCGTCAACCAATTTAAATCTGTTCTTAACTTTTCCCATTCTTAGAACTGCCGACTTATTTCGCAGTTGAAAAGTGAATTTAGGGAAAGACATAACCAATTCATGATTTGAATAACGTTTATCACTTTCAAAAACGAAGATTAATGGTTATAACATCAATGAATAGAACAACCTTTGTTCTGTCTCTACAGGGTGCATCACAGATCCTGGGATGACGACCCGTCTGAATCCCCCTCCCGACCTTGAATCAAAGTTGTCCTTTAACTATACTAGTGGCTCACCAGGGAGGGTTAAAAAACCCAATCTGTCTTTCTATTTTACCCATAGAAGAGGGGGAAAGATGGGTTCAAGCCTTTCTTTGTAGGAACTGGATATAAACAGCCCTGAGTTTAAACATGCATAGTCGATTCCAGTGTCCACTCTGTTACCAATTCGCCAATCGCCCTCCATTGTTTTAATAAATGATACGATGTTCGAAAGTTGTTTCATACAAAGGTCTAATGTCTTTTATAGGCGTCACTGTGGTAAGTCATTTTTCTGTCATTTGCTGCAGAGTCATAACTAGCGGAACCTGTAGGAATTCCTTAGGTGTTGACCAACAAATCTCGGTTTTTTCTCATTTTTCTGTTATTTCAACCAAAATTCGTTGCCAATCCATATCTATTTCACCCAAGTGTTATGAGAATATACATTAATTACATATGCAACTTCATTAATGAATTGTGTATCTTTTGTTTTCCTCTCACTCTCTTGCTTGGCTTTTATAAAATTACTTTCTTATTAAAATACATCACCTTAGCCTCATATTGATACTGAAATTGCAACCTTCCAAACGCTGATAGAAAGGATCATAATGATATTGAAGATTGAGAAATAACATGATGTCAATGACTTGGAAGAAATACATGTATTTGATGGAGGCAAAGAATTGCATGCATCCATTTATCAATCTATCTATCTATCTATCTATCTATCTATCTATCTATCTATCTATCTATCTATCTATCTAAGAGCCTCTTTACTAGATGCTACTTGCAGCTGATGCCTGAAATAGCAAAAAGCTTGAATTTAGAAGGCTGTTTTTCAAGGTTTAGAGACAGGTCTTCCATATAGCGCAACCCTACTATCTCTATAACAGACATTCTGTGCAAAATCTGCAATATGTACATGATATATATATATATATATATATATATATATATATATATATATATATGTATATATGTGTGTGTGTGTGTGTATGTGTGTGTGTGTGTGTGTGTGTGTGTGTGTGTGTGTGTGTGACAGTGGAAAATGTTTTTAATGTGAGCATCCATATCGCTACGTTTCGTCAAATTACAAGATATCATGACAAAAATGTCGTGTCTCTCATGTTACGCGAGATTTTAGTTAACACACACAAACACACATGCACACACGCACACACACACACATACACCCACGCACTCATTGGACTAAGCAAACTTATGCAAAGAGCCATATTCTTTAAACACCTTGTTGAGAACGAACTAACTAGCCGTGTTCTGAAAGACGACCTTTCTATACTTATATATGACGGATGCTTAGCCGTCGTGCTTTTTGTAGTATGGTAATCACATATAAAGGCAGTGCATGCGGGTACACATGTGCATTATAATAATATTTATAATGAAGTCTGAATATCATCTGCCTCTTGCCTTTTGTAGAGAGTTCATAACAGTTTTTTTTAAAAATACCAAACACGTCAAGAAATTCTGATCTTAACATTTATAATGGCATAAAAAGCCGAAATATATCTGTTAATTTCAGATGTATGCAAATATACGTTAATGTTTATTTATTGAATTCATTTGATTGTTGCAAATTTCAAGTTTTCAATTCGATTCATTTTATTTCATTCTAATTTTAAGTAGATTTATTCCTTAGGTGTGATTTTTTGTCGTTTTTTAATTCATTATAAAGTCCATTGAGAGCCGTTAAATATTTTTGATTGCAATTCAAGCATATTTTACTGAGATGATGTTTGGGAATAAACACTTTCTGTGTTTGTTCCATTAGGAATATCAATTTTGAAAAAAATAATGGCGAATAGGTTTTTGTCAAAAAGAGAGAAGAAAACAGAACAAATACAGAAATAAAAACAAGCCTGGCTGCTACATAGGCAAATTTTTCTACATCCAGCTACACTGATGATGCTAACAGGGGGGTTGTTTTTACTCCCTTAAAGATGATTTTCCTTGGTCTTTCCGGGATTTTCAACCCTTTTTAGCGTCCTCCCCACTTCATTTGGTCTTTTTTCCACACTTCACTCGTATAGTAATTAATCAAAAGAATATAAAATAAACGAGTAATTTTTTGAAAAGTTATATAAAAATGTAAAACTTTAAAAAAACATATAAAATGAAAAACTTTCACTGTTTAATCAATGTAAAGTTATGATATCGAATGTTTCACACACACGAAACGCATTTAAGTATCATCAATGACATCCTTGTCTCGAATGAGATGCAACTAGTGCAGACACATTTGCTTTATATAACATATAATATATCACAGTGCTGCTTGATGAGTTAATCGTAGAAAATGTTAGCGTTGACACACATTTTATTGTCAATTATAGGCTTTGAAACTCAAAATCATACATCGCTCTAAAACATCTAAAAATGCCCACTGTTTTCTGCACGGTTGCTCAACGCGTAGCCAAGAGTTGAAATCGCACACCAGTGAGAGAAATTGCCCAGACTGAGAAGCCCAGCAACGGTAGAAAAATGAAGTCAACTCAAAGCTTCGTGTTGAGTTTCATAGCAAAACTAAAAACAAAGAAAAAGCTGCATCTAGTGATTATTAATCGGATATGCATAATCCAACAAAATCGGGCAAAATGAGATCAAATTTTGACTGTGGGATTTTTTGGTATTGATATGATTTGAAAAGCTATGAATCCTTTGAAATTGGAACCGTATTAATTTTAAAGAAAGTATTTTAACGAGTTGTATTCACATTTTTAATAATATTCTTGTCCATTTGTTCTTGTATCTTCTCGAAAATAAGGATTCAAAACCCTATGAACGTATTCTTCAAAATAAATTTTATTAGCAAAAAACCAGAATCATCAGAGTGAGAATGTATATATATATATATATATATATATAAACTAGGTTTTGGTTCTCAACATTATAAACATTTATAGATATTGGAGAGATTTTCTAGTATCGAAGAGTGACAAAATCTTAAGCGTCAAATCATCTGAAAAAAAATCTGTTTTCTATCCTGTGAGAAACTGTTTTTAAAAGATAAAATTTAGGAACAATAAAAATCCACAGTTTTCTTAATTGTTTTTGATTGCACATTGATTTTTTGTCAAAAAAAAAAGGGATATATTTTTTAGATTTACTTTTTAAAGATATTGAATATGAACGGTAATTTATTCGAGATGAAAAAGATCAAAGTGACTGGAAGATACATTTTTTTTAAATATATTTTGAAAATGTCTTTTATTATTCACCTTTAATGAACATTCAGATTAGGGGATTTATTCGAAAAATAAGTTTTACAATATGACTCATTCAAATATCTACAAACATTTATCTGAAGCTAGAAAAAAACTAGCGATTACACATTACTTTTTACACTGATGACTGATTCTAACATGGTAATGATTATTTTTTATGTCTGTCAGCCATCTTGATTTGGGTTGAAAGCAAGCCAAATGTTCGTTATTAATTTTACAAGTTTGCTTTATCGTGAACAGGCAAACGGACCAATACACTAATACGATGACATTCGTAGTTATATTTATAATGTGTGTGTGTGTGTGTGTGTGTGTGTGTGTGTGTGTGTGTGTGTGTCTGGATGGGTGTGCTTTAATTAAAAAAACTTTTCTTATGTTAACTTGTTGTGACTAAGAAGAACTGGAAATCCTCAATGATGTTTGAATCGGATATTTTAGCAATAGAATTAGGTCCAAGAAAACTTGTTACACGATAAAGCGTGGTATCAGGTTAAATGAGCTTTCAAGTCTTCGGATCATAATATTAACAGCCTACCAAGAGAAATGCATTAGTTTTAAACTGATAAGGATTTTCTGATCAGGGTTTTGACAATTTAACTTCGCTTGTCTGACCAGGTGTAAGTTTGAGTTCATTGAAGTATTACTACCGTACCAAAGAAAAAAGGTGAAATTTGAAAAGAAAACAGTCCCTCCACCAAAAGAGGCTGTGTATTTCTCGATTAGTAGAAAAGCCTTTCATAGAAAAACCGATTGTAATAAGCAAATAGTAGTGTCCACACCTGGGTACCTCTTTCAACATTCAGTGGCGTATGCAAGGGTTAAAATCACCAGACATCGGAGACTACAGCGAAGTTCAGGAATTGGATGTTGGTAAAGATACATGGCAAAATAAAGGATAACGTTTACTGTCTATAATGTTCTTTGAAATATTTTTGTACTTACGATTTACCACTTGAAGATCGAAACTTCTGACGCAAGTAGAATCCGTAGTCCCGATTTGGCTGCCGCGTTTTATAATCTAAAAGACACGAAAACAAGACGGTCATCATTAAAAGGACATAAAATGAAGAGAGTTTATTTCCTGTTCTTGAAATAAACAGAATCTGATTGAGATTTGCACAGAACACCTTTCTATAAACATGTCAGTAAAGACACAGAGATTGGGCAAGTTTTCTACATTTTTTAGTCTTATTTCGAAAAACAATAAAATGTTCAAAAAAGGGGTGATCAATGGAGGGATTTCTTCTTTCAACTTTGGCTGGGAAGTGAAAATTAAAACAATCGAATTTTCAAGAGAGGAAGAGAGAGCGCTACTTGGCACAAACTAAGAGACCTTTTCGGAAAGAAACTGAAATTTTGAATCAATGAACTCCTGGAAAACATTGGGGGGGATTTTCATAAAATGACAAAAGGAATAACGTGCAATTTAATATATATATATATATGTATATATATATACATACATATTTATATATATATATATATATATATATATATATATATATATATATATATATATATATATATATATATATACATATATATATATATATATATGTATGTATATATATATATGTATATATATATATATATGTATGTATATATATATATATATATATATATATATATATATATATATATATATATATATATATATATATATATATATATATGTATGTATGTATATAGTTTCGTGGTTGTTATTCTGGCCAGAAGTCATAATAGATACTAGTTCTGCTTCTATTTTGACTATACGATATTCAATTTCACATCCCCTCTGAATATTCAATCCATTGATTTTTTCGTTGTTGCATCCATCTATTAAACTTAGTATTTCGCTTTTTCTTCATCTCTCCTCCTTCAAATTCAATCTACTAGGGTGTAGATAATCTCAAAGGAGATATCCAACGTCTTTATGCATCCAGCATGAATTAATCTGCCGTACGTTACTAGTGGCTAAATAAATATACAGCGACATCTTTCTGATAGCCCGTATGTATGTTCATTTTCCAGATATTCAGAAGAGGACACCACTGGCAATGAATAATTATTCCAGACCGAATGATAACGGGTTTTTATGATACATATATATATATATATATATATATATATATATATATATATATATATATATATATATATATATATATATATATGTATATATGCACGTCTCATTTCTGTTCTCCATTCCCTTTGTTCGTGGTTGGAGAAGTATTTTTTATTCCTTTTTCTGTCAGGAAATTTTGTTCATTCCCATCATCCATGAATATTTTAGGGTTCAGTAAACACTGGGACGTTTCTATTGTAGCATGTTTGAAAATCTTCATTGGACAAGAATGGAGGAACAAGAATAATAATATCAATAATAATAAAAACGATTGCAATAATAATAATAATAATAGCAACAACAACAATAATAATAATAATAATAATAATAATAATAATAATAATTTCAATGATAACTATAATAATAATGCGTTAGATAAGGAGAGAGAAGGAGAAAAAAGAAATAGGAAAATTAGGAATCAGAAATCTATTGAAATCAATAAGTAATTGTACAAGGTATCAAAATGTATTCTTTCATCAATTACAATATAATAAACAGAAAACATAGTTACATCCATAATTCAAACGTTTGAAAAAATCATACCAATATCGAACGATAAGTGTGAAAGGTTCAGAAATAGAATTATAGATATCGATTAATATAAAAAAATCGTTAATTTGATTGAGTAAAAATTACAAGTACGCGTTGTTTTTATCTATAGTTTTGAGTAGGGTCATCCATATTCAAAGAAATTTTCGGACGATTGAACACCAATATTGGTGATTGTGTTGATAGCATTTCAGCCAACCCGTTCTTTGGCTTTCTCCAAGTGTACTATTCGAATGTGACGATAAACAGATTCTTTCCTCCAATGGTACCAATGATAGTAATGTGTGATTATCCTTTCTTTGTTAGGACTGGATTTCTATACCTTGTCACTGTTGACTAGTGGGTGCTACATCCGGTTGAACTCTGTATTCGTCTTTGTGATGTTCCATGGATTCATCTCAATTCCCAGCTGCGTTCCTTCTCAAATAATCCTGACTTCTTTTCTTACAACATATCCTCAGCCATCCCAGACCTTTGTATTTCGCCTCAGATTATAAATATTTTCTGAACTCATCGAGTCGGACTTTTAGAGGCCTGCAAATTTCTTATGCATAGATCCCCCTACGTTTGCAGAGAATGATGTTAATATAGTTCAAACTCATTTAGGAGAGGGAGAGAACTGCTAGAAGTCTCTCGTATGTTATGACAACTTTAGATTTTCTATATCTTCTCTGCAATCCTCCTTACATGCATTGTGGAGTTCAGCTTCATTTTTTTCTGATTAATACTGGGCTTTGGTTTCTATATTTTAGTCTTTTGCTATCAACAGCGTCGTATGAAGTTGATTATTCTCAAGTGATGTCTTCATTAGATCGTTGTTAATTCTAACTGGCTCACCCTATCGTTGAGCTTTGTTCAGCGAGAAATTTCCGGTGAAAAAAAAAAAAGCTTCTGAGACTTTCAAATTTCTACAGTACCTATTCCATAAACTGGATACGTCTTTCTCTACATATTCATTTTTTTTAAACTGGAAAGTGTACATTATGCCGATAAAGCTGCTTATTGTCTTTCATCTTTAATCAATAAACAAAAAAAAAGCATGTTGACGATGTTCTGAAAAGCGCTAACTGATATATCAGCTGTCATGTCACCACTGAAAACGAAATCTTTTAAGAAAATTCCATATAAAGATAGGAATAGGAGGAATATTTTGACCAACACTGTAAATAATTTGATACAATGTTTGACTCATAAAGCAAATAGTGAAGACAGGCTCAATGATATAAATTTCCATTTCACTCAACTACAATGGAAGTAAATCCTGGTTAACCATCAAAATAATTTTTAGGGAGGGTTCAATTTAAAATGTAAGTTTATGGTAAATTGACATTTTAGTTTGTGAACAGCAGTGTTCACGAATTTTTTCAAAAGTTTAATTTTTAGAAGTCTACCAAAAAGTGAAGATAAATAACTTGGTCGTAAATCACTCCTTTTTCGAGTTCTCTCTAATTGAACACACCCAGGGAGTCATGTCACCTGAAGACGTTGGTCACATTACAGTTCTTATGTGTCGGAAACACGAAGGATTATTATTCTCATCTTCCTTATTGTATTCGAATGGCAAGAAACTTATGAAACGTTGCGATGAACCGTTGTGATGGGAAGTAATTGTCACGGCAACTCTTGGCAACGACTGTGCACAATCGTTTACAACGTCCAAGTTGGTGTTTGTGAATTAACTTGTACAGTTCTCATATACAATTTCTTACAAGCGTGCAATGAGCACCAAACAGGGATTTGTATAAATGAATGGCTGATGCAAATGATCTGTGGCCAGGGGTGACAAGAAGAATTGTCATATAAGACTTGCAGATATCTTAGGTATACTTATAAAAGCAGCTCTAAAAATGTCTCTGTGACATGGGAGAAGAGAAAGTTGCAAGGTTCAGGGTGTGTGACAAAACCTTTCTACATGACATAATCGACGAAATAGTTCGGGAAAGTCATTAGTTTGACATGTTTTGTTTAAGATTCAGTTCAGTGTTGAATGAATGTGGACAAGTGGTTCATTCGATGGTTTACTGTTATATAATGCAAGTGGTCTCTGCACGAACCACTGAATACTGAGCTGCTGTGCTCACCCAAGGAGAACGACACCTCCCGGCTTATATCGCATTTACATTCATTTTAATACCCAGTTTTCGGCCAGCTACCAAATTGGTCAGGTCACTGACCTAATAAATTGACCTCTGAATTCTTTGTTCCATTCTATTTCAGTCTTACTGTTTTTATTTGACCATTTTTGTGGTCATTTTTATTGTGTATTATTTCGTAGTTTGTCTTGATCTCGCCATACGTGAACGCACATTTCCCAACCAGTTGTGATCCAATAGTTCTCTTTAACATCACCACAACTCATAACAAAATGTCATAACATAGGACACTGATTTATCGAATGGAAATAAAATTAACACTTATTTTGATGATATCCTATCACTTCATTTCAAAACACAGTGCAAGGTCTACTGAAATAGCTTGAATTGCTATTTCTGTTGAATTTTCCTCATCATTCGACAATTAGTCGCCTTTGGTAATGTTTATTCGGTTTTCTGAATTGTCATTTCTATCAGCAAAAATATTGATCAGATTAACTTTCCTGCCAGTAATTTCATCGCAACTTGAGGAGGTGAACCTTCACTTTGACATTCTTCTGAGGGCCCTATTCCTTTCCAGTTCCCATGATGGTAGTATGGGACAAGCACGCCTGGTAATCACAACAATAGAAGCACCATGTTGGATTTGAGACCTGTTTCTAAAACCTGGTACAAGAATTGAGTTTTGAAACAGGTAGTCTTGAAAGGAAATGCTAGTTCAGCTGAGACCAGCCACAACCTGTAATTAAGATGAGGCCTTGTTTACTTGAGTTTAATCCGAGGTCAACAATGATTAAAATTCTCTTTGAATAGAATACAAGAATAAATGCTAAAATCCATTATACATACATTTCATTTTAGATCTTTATTCATCAATTCTGGAAAGAATGTGCACAATTTTGACAATACATTATGTATTGACAAAGTGTCTTTTCTGTATATAATATCCTGATAATGATTGCTTATTGCCTACAAAAAAGTCACTTTCATCTTTTTCTGAGTATTTTAATTAGTATATGTTGCATCTTAAAAGCAATTACATCTGTTGATTAGATGGGCATAAAGTAGTATAAATTATTGTAGAAGCAGTATCTATAAAATATATTGAAACGAGTAAAATAAAAAGTGGACAAAACCAATTAAAACGCTGTTTGTGGAACGCTAACTTTTGATTGAATAAATGATTGGAACAGCATTTGAAAAAAAGTTTCGACATTAATTCTTTCAAGTCCTGATCGTAAGGAAGCTGAGACTAAATTGAAATTGAAAATAACAACCAATACCAAAAAATGAATGCTTTGAACTTTATATAACTTTGAAAGCTCCTTGATATTAAACAGCTCGAGAAGTGAGAAGCCAATTCGGAAAAAATAGACAAGATAAGTGTTCAGAAAAAAAAAGCAAAACTTCTATCAAAGTAAAACTTTAGACAAATTGAGGAGAAGTGTTGAGATACGTAAGATATTATCTGAAAACATCAAGTGATAAATCTGCACAGATATAATCAAACAAACCTTTTTCCCTGTGGGATCAGACAAAACAAACAGAAAAGACTTTGCTATTCTTTCGAACCAAACTTTCTACTAGACAGAAATCTGTCTGGATATATGCTCCAGGTCATAAATGATTTCAGTGCAAGTTTATTTTTTCTATCGTTTAGAACAAATTATCAGGTTGATGTCGAAGGATTCAAGCGTTTTTTTTTCTTTTCATTTACTCATCTTCAAAACAACTCTATTCAATCATTTTGGTACACATCCTGGATTTCTCTCAATTTGCACAACAATTTAGATAAATCATTCATTCCATCATAAAAAAGGCAATTTCAATTTTGATTTGATTATCCCGTCGGCGAATGTTTCAATATCTCCATCGTTTTGAAACCACTGACAAGAAAAGTTGTTCATGAAGCGAAATAATTGATGGTTTGTCCGTGGAATACGCCGTGTGTGGAAGAAACTCCGATACTAATTCCCTGATTGTTTATAGCACCACATACACAATGTGATGTGTTTGTATCAAAAAATCACTGGTGTACTCATTTGCCCAGGGAAAAAGAAAAAGTTAATCCCTATTCGTCATTCAAAGCAAATTACACTCTGCAACGTCACGGAGTGATTTTGTCCGGGTCTCAGCAACTTTAAAGTGATTATTCCCTTGAAACTCACCCAACACTGACTGGCCTGATTAGTCACCAAATAGAAACATCGTATGACAAACATCTTTTGGCAGCACGAGACGGATCAATTATAAAAAAAGAGAATGGAAAAGGGATGATCAATGAATACGTTATTTTTGTCTATCACAGTTTGCTCATATACACCTATCTCGTTTTATTACAACTCTTCAGTGTGGCTATAAACTATCCAATAGCCCAGGTAGGATTGAAACCTTTGCTTCAGACCCAGAGGCACACATTTTACCCCTGTCTTATGCAGAACCGGAAAGTCAGTAAAAACAAATTCAAGCAATATATTTACTTATGCACAACTCCTTATCCACCGGAGTGATCCATTCCAAACTTGGAAGAGCATTGCTTATAGCTTATAATGGACGAATTGGCCTACTTAAAGAGTGCTCAACCCCGGAGAAAGAAACATTAATTATAATAAAACGCACAATTCCTCTTCCAACTGAGTACCCCATTCCAGACTTAGAAGAGCATTGCTCTCTCTCTCTCTCTCTCTCTCTCTCTCTCTCTCTCTATATATATATATATATATATATATATATATATATATGTACCTTCGTATGTCTTGGGCGTAAAAGCTGCACCGATGGAGATACTGGGCCAAAAATTTACATATTTATTTCTTGTTGTGCTCAGAGATTCTTTCTTGTTTTTCTTTGAAGCCTCAGCTGAAATTTATTATGTAAGTTTATGCTAACAGCGTCCCTCAGTTCGTATTTGGCTGCGTTCATGATTGTTATTTCTTGAAGATTTAGATTTTTTATCGACTCATCAATCTTCTTTGATCGCCCCTTTTCCCCATCTTTTTAATTGATTCCTCCAAACACAACTTGTTGCCAAAACATATTTTTCGCCTGATGGTGTCTATTGAATAACCAACAAGATTTTCTCTCCCAATCTTCCGATATCCGTTGACAGTTCATGTCCGTAATGCTTTTACGTTTGCATGACTCTTATTTTGTATATCAGTTTTTAAAAAAATTATCTTGGTGTTTTTTGGTTGAAAGTGGATCGTGAAAAGAGCAATTTTGCTCCAAACGCCATTCATATGTAAATTATTTTTTTGTCAGTGATTCAATTCACCTTTCATTTATTTAGCACAAATCTTTCAGAAACATAGGACATTCTAAAATCTCAATTTCAAATGCTTCCAATCTATTAGATCTTCGAAGCAGATGAAAAATTGTTTTTAGAAAAGAATTTTTGCAAGGGGGTCTATTTATAATATAACTATCATTCTAAACCATGCATTACCTTCCTGCCAATTTTGTGGATGTAGAATTTAGATGAAAAAAATTTCTTGTGATCCAGCTTTATTCTATTATGAATACTTTTATTTGCTTCCATCCTTTAAACATATTGTGGCTTGTACCGTTTTTGGCCCGACGTCATGTAATCCGTGAAAATAGTGGAAAATAATGGTTTACTTTAGCATTATAATTACATTATATATAGAATCCGATCGGGATACCATGAAAATATTTTCCAAATGGGGTCATGTATGCCATACTTTAGTAAAAAATGGTTGAAAAAAGAGTCCATTTGAGCATTATAGTCACCTTGTAAATCGAATCCCCTCTTAAAACCGTAAAATAATTTTTAAAGAAACATTTGATTGCTTTGAAATCAAATGTATTGAGAACACGATTGAATGAAAAAAACTATTTTAGAAGAATTACTTCATATAAATAAAAGTAGGAAAAATGAATTCTGTGCTTTTTATCAAAATTAAATGTATTTAACCTTAATTACTGAATAATGGTTCTTGGTTTTTTATTTTCCCGCTTGGAATTCAGGGGTTTTCATTCGCATAGAATCCAACTTAAGATGACTTTACAAAATCATAAAAGATGACTTAAGAATTTTTCTTCCTTTTTATCTTGAAGATATAAAAAAATACAACTGCTACCTTAAGAATATAAAGTCCAAAATCGATTTCAGGTTATTTCAACCAAGTATCGTCCTTGAATCAGGAAATTAAAAAATGTCAGCCTCTACATTTACTTTTTAGGGAAACTCTTACATATTTAAAATGTAAAATAAAGGCAAAAATGGTTTTCATCCGATTTTTTATCCCTTTTTCTAAACCATTCAGGGATTTTTGTAGCAGGAAAATATAAAAGTGATCCAACAAATTTTCGAACGTAGCAAAAAGTATTGGGTAACCCTAAGCATAGATAAAGTAGCCAACAACTTTCAAAAGTATTGGACAGCCCAAATGGCAGAATAAAGTGGTCAATGACTTTCAAAAGTCGGCCAATCTGTTACATGTTGCTCAATCTGGCAACTCTGACTTACGGTGAAACAATGTTTAGAAAATAGTAGAACGTTCCTGGAATGCACTGAACATGAGGTAATCCTTGCTTGTACGGACATAAAATAACCCTGTCTGTATGATTTGTTTGGCTACCGTATTTTAAATCTTTGTAATCATGGAAAGTCATAATGACATATTCAGTGAAAAGGCCATAGTTTCAATCCTACTCAAAACAACGGAACTTGCAGCAATAAAAGGCTATCAATTGGGAGAAAAAATGTTTTTAACGCCAAACTATGTTTTTGCCATCGAGTCTAAACCTCTCAATGCATAACAAATGGATCAAGTCTGGTTGGATCATTTTTTTGAATTTGAATACATCATCGAAGGACAGGATATCGAATGCTCAAAACTGCATGTTTCTATTTCCAATAGTTCTCGAGATATGGGATAGTTCTCTGACTATTGCCTATGATAGGAGCAAACTCTGCTACAGGCTGGTTGTAAATATTTCCAGGTCAATTCACCGTGCATATACAATCTAATATATAGCTATGTACGCCTGCTACATCAGTTTATATCTGCACTTATCAATACCACAGAGACACACTCATGCACATACATATACATATATATTGAAACAGTTAGCTTTTGAAAAGAGACCTGAAAGACCTCAACAGCTGCAGACAAATTCATCTAAAATGCATCTACAAACTTTTCACCAAAAAATCACCAACTGAATAACCAAAATGCTGAATAAAAGGCGACCTAAGGAGGAAGCTGACGTTAGAAGGAGCTACTTGACCATTTGATAAATCAACAAAAAGAGACAAAAATATAAAACACCACTTACTGTAGAATTTATCAACGTAAAGAAGGCCACTGGCCCGGTGGAATTTGCCATGGTCATTAAGGCTATCATTCTACAAGGTGTAGACCATGTATACACCAGAGTACTGCAATATAGACACAGTCACAGCAGCTCCTTTATCAGGCTACAAGGACTCAGAGCTTTTTTAGTCCCAAAAGCAGTTAAGACAGGGTGATAACAGTTCAAGAGACTGACCCTCAAACTGAGCACCATGCAACGTGCACATGATAGAACCATGCTAAACCTCACATGGAGATATCAAAAGACAACACAATATATCAGGGAGAAAACAGGAGTCTGAGGCATCATAGAATCCATAAGAAAAAACAAATGGCGATGGGCTATTCATGTCGCATGAATTGCAGACAACCGATAGATATCACAAATCACAACATGGATCCCCAGGGATCACATACAGAATCAAAGTCGGCAGAATACAATTTTGAGAGACGAGCTAGACGAGTTTCATATTTCATAGAGTGCTCAATATACTTATCTTTAAATATCAAGTTGATATAGAGTAAAAAGCTTAGAATATAATTGAATTAAGATTTGCTAAACAAACACACTTATGTTTCTGCCCTTCTTGGGCTCCTTTAAGAATGAAGAAGCCCAAACAGAGCAGAAACGTAACCATGTTGGTGTACCAAAATCCTCTTTCGACTCTCTCTATCTATCTATCTATCTATCTATCTATCTATCTATCTATCTATCTATCTATCTTAAATTCAGCCTCCAGTTCCGTGGCTCAGCGGTAGGATACCGGGTCTGAAGCGAAGGTTTCAATCCTAACTCGTGGCACTGGATTAAATAATGAATTGTCTATAGCCATACTGAAGACTTGTAATAAAATGAAATAGCTATTTGTGGATGACACAATATATATATATATATATATATATATATATATATATATATATATATATATATATATATATATATATATATATATATATATATATATATATATATATATATCGTTATCCACGGACAGTCAATCCCAGCTGCTACTTATGAAGTTTAAAATAATCTCCATTCTGAGTGTTATTTTGTATTATATAACATGTAGATAGAGCATTAAAATAATATTACACATACACACCACACAAACACACACACACACACACACACACACACACACACACATATATATATATATATATATATATATATATATATATATATATATATATATATATATTATATACATACATTTCAGTGTGTGTATGTATTTTTGTACATCCATCTGTTTTGGTGTTTGTACAAAAATTGAAAAATTGAAAAATAGATCAAAATAGCATAGCTTTCAATACGAAGTAAAACTGATAGGAAGTAAAGAAATAAACAAACGAATGAACGAAAAAGATTGTTTACATCGAGTTATTATTGATTATGAATTAGGACAAGATATCGCTTTACTTTCAACTCAAACGTCCATACTATGCAAGTTAATTTTGAGAAGAAAAATGGGGGAAAAAACATTCGATGAAAAATTGAACAGGAGCTAAAAAGATAGAAAAACAAACTCATGCAATACAAAAACGTGTTTTGAATGTTTTTGATCCCTTGAATAATAAATATCGTCATATACTTGAATTCCTCTTTCTAGACTTGGAAGTAAATCGTTTGTCAACAAGATAAGTCACTGACGAGAAAAAACAGTCTTATTCAGAGTATCAAAGACTGGTTACACGACAGCTTTGGACAACAGAATATATGAGAAAACATGAACCAAAACTGCCGACGTAGGTTTTTCCAGCTTGAGAAAGATACGGACTGGCTTGCTGCTAATGTTCCGTACACCAATTGAGCAAGGGGGCTGAAAATTTCAAGTTACGCTTTATGTCTAAAAAAAAGTATTTTCTCTAAAGAATATCCACCCAAGAAGTGTGTTATTTTCTCTTGGGGGGGGGGTAAATTTATAAAGTAGGTTTATGCTTAATTGGTTTGTTTTTGACAGGTTCACTGTTGTTCTTTTCAAAAAGTAAGGGCTTTTTACAATCAAATAAAATGTGAAGAGAAGTAACTCATTGATTGATTACTTCTTTTCTGTTTTAATTGATCAATCCATAATGCGACATGCTGCCTCAAGACATTGGTCAGGTGACGGTTTTTATTGAGTAACTAACCAGACCTTTTCTGGGGAAAATCTTTTTCTGTATCCAATGGGATTAAAAAAAATTATTGCGAATTGCTAAAACTTAAGCAAACTGTTTGTATCGCTCTCTGAGGCAGTTGGCTCCTTTTGCGTGAAGCTTGGGAATAAAAAAAAACCTTTTTTCATCTGCTAAGAAGTTGATAAGAAATACAACCATTCGTTCTTCTTTTGCAAAAGTGACACATGAATAATCTCACCGTTAGGATAGGCGTCCTTCGACATGCCACGTATTCTACACAGTAGTTACATTCAGTCTATCACTTTCTTCTCTCCTGCACACCTTGTCTGGTCAAACAAGATGAAGCCATAAAAAAATTCTTCAGGGATTGAATAATCGAATCAAAACCGGGATGTGTTTTTTATGAATATGCAATTTAGTTGATCGTTGTTGCAACATAAAAAAGGTTAATGGTTGAATAACAATTTTATGAATACAGAGGTGTGTACTCATGATATGTGATGAACTTGCCAACTTTTGCAAAAATATGTTTGTGTTTGGTCACACTATTTCTTCCACCACTATTGGCAATCAAAATCGAGTCAATTATCACACCAGGTTTTGTGTATTTTTTGTAGAAAAACAGTAAGAATATTACTTCATGCATTATAACTTTGTAAGTATTCAAAGGATATGGTTTACAAGCATTATGTAGAGTGTTCAAGCTTCTGCGATATAACAAATGAACATTGGGTTGTAGAAATAACGAAAATATCACAAGCAAAAGATTGCCAAACTTTGAACACGAAGTTCTTTTTTCTTCAAATGGCTCGATGGGCACCCATAAATATATATTCATGGGATATATAGTTAAAAATATATTTGCCAATTTGCCTAAGAATCTTTTATAAATCCCAAACACTGAACAGATTCCAGTTAATGAAGGTGGACGGCTGGTGCATTATTCTGGTCTTCCGTATGCAAAGATTTTATATCAAATTATCAAGTATTAAGAGATAAGTATTAAACACAATTCAAATATGATTTTCTTTTGTTTATGCAGTAAGACAATGTGCATTCTGCTCAAATAAATCGAAATTCTATTTTTTGAAAAATGGTCTGGTTGGTTATTCAATAGAGACTGTCATGCTATCAGTGTATTTTGGCAACATGCCATGTTGAGGGTGAGCAATTGAAAAATTTGAAAAAAATTGTGATCAAAGAATCATTTACTTTTGGGGTAATGATTGCTAAAAAATCCTCATTAAAAATAATTGATGGGTACAATTTAAAGGATCAGTTTCACGGAAATACATTGTAAATTGCTCCTCACCCCCGAAAAACCAATTGAGGGGAGATTTCCCTCGAACAAAACCGTTCTTTTCTTGTAGACTTAGTAAGGAGAGAACACTTTAATTTACATCTGTTTTTCATTTATATCTACTGGATCAGTGAGGCCTCACCAATGGCCTGACCAAACAGCCAAGTGGATAACTGATTCATCCCCCTTTTACAGTCTGTATCTGTGTTGGTGTCTGTATTAATGCCGCTGGGAGCTCCCCAGCATAATTCTCTGGCTAAAACCTTGAAAACTTACATAAATACACTATTATGCAACATGTAAAACTTTTTTCTTTTTCTATATGTGCATGTGTACGTGTATTCTAGTGCTCCTAGCCATACCGTTTCATCTACAGACTTGAAATCCACTTGGTCCCTTCTAAAAACATTTTTCATATTTTTTTTATTAACTTTGAGTAAAAAAGCTTCTTTTGACCTTTTGTGGCCTTTATTTGACGGGTTCATCAATAACATCGAGGTTCTCCATAATCAACATGTTTCTAGATCCTTGTATTCACTCTATTTTAGTCCGTTTATCAATTGAATGACCTAAATTCATATCTAGCTATCAATATATCCATCCATCTATCCCATAACTCACTATTTATCGTCAGATTCCTGAAAAGCGATTTATTGAACATTCGTACAATGTACTTATTTTGAAATCGGGTTAATTTTCTCAACTTGAAATCATGAACAACTTTCCTGTTTTTGATCATTAAATATTGATTGTTGATAAATTCATTTTTAAATCATGATATTAATTGAGTTGTTGAATGTTTGTTCTTGTTCGAAATATCAGTGAATAATGATACGGGTAGGATGAAAAACCGGCATGTTACCAGCGTGTTTTGCAGCATGCTGTGTTGGGGATAATCAATAAAAGAATTGAAAAAAGTCAGGGTTAATCTTTTCGCCTTCTCCTGCATGGTGATCACTAAAAAAGTTTGAATTATAAAAAAATCATGAACACTGTCAAGCACAAAACTACAGAACAATTTAGTATAATCTTACATTGTGAATTGAAACTATTTTTGTAGACATGATAAGAAGTGAATATTCAAATTTTCAGTCCTCTAGCTCCATTGGTGTGGCATGCACATGCGATGTGTACATAATCAGCGAGTTTCACTTGAGAAGTGTAATAAAAGTTGGCAGTTTCGATTGACGATTTCTACTATTCTAGCCAAACCAATATTGTACATTATTGGTGATCAATTTTATGCGATTGTCTTTATGAAATCGATCAAAAGTGAATTTTTTCCCCCAAAAATCAATGATTAGTCTTCCATGTTCTTTTCGCCAATGTTTGTAATATGTTCGCAAGACGCCGATCAATTTCAATGAAGTTTGTCGTCTTGAGAGTATTGTATTCTATTCTTGTGATCATTTAAATCATATTCGCCAATATGTTGATCAATACTTCGGTGATGTTGTTACTTCACCGAATTCTGAATGTTTTACCGTTTGGTCCAGGTTTATAGCATTGTTTCAACAACAATTCATCAGTTCGATGAATATTATCGTTCTAAATAATTTTAAAGAATCTTTTTTTATCGAAAAGTAAATCCTGAACAGTGTTAGAGACTGTCAACCAAAACCGTCAGAAAAATTACATTTTCTGTTTTTAGGTAGGTTTGGCTGGTCAGCTGGTTGGCTGGTGAGCCGGCTAGTTATGTATCACCAACCACACAAATGGAGTAAAGGACTATAAATGTAAACATTTAGTCCTCACTATATCCACAAATAACCTTTTTTTTTCGAAAATCTACCAAGAAAGTTACAATTCAAGTTCAAACTGAATAGAGCACTAGTTTGAGTCCAGCAGCATACATGCTTTTAGTTGTGAAAAATTAATTTTTCTAGTGATAACCGTCCAGAAGAATTCAAGACAATATATCCATTGATCATTCCTTTTATTTTCTTTTTTTCAATTAATCACCCCCAACGTTGGCCATATAACAGTTTCTATCGAGTAACTAACCAGGCCTACTTTTACATTGAGGTTGATTAATATACAAGCGAGTTTTACGTCGTGATTCGTCTAATTGATCAATATACATCTTCATGTTGAGGCCATTGGTTTTCACATGATCATCAGGGTTGTTCGATCTGTTTTTTGTACTGAATCAATTTTATTTAATCGATCTATTTAAATCTGTTAAAAGGGAAATATCTCTTGTTTATTAAGTCTTTTTGTATCTAAAATACACCCAACCTGTGGAGAGCACCACACAGACACAGACACACAGACCCACATATATATATATATGTGTGTGTGCATATATATATATATATATATATATATATATATATATATATATATATATATATATATATATATATATATATATGCACAGACACACACAAATATAAATATATATTACATATAGTACAAATCAGGTTACCCATATAGCATAATATGATATAATATAAAGCGGCCTCTGATAGGTGATGAATTTTTTTGCAGAGTGCTCGATATTTTCAATTTAAAACTCAAAAAAATAGATTCGAGCCTGATATATATATATATATATATATATATATATATATATATATATATATATATATATATATATATATATATATATATATATATATATATATATATATATATATAAATATTGCACATTTTTTTAATACATCCTCCATTTGAAATGATGGACCAGGAACCCATTTTGATTTTTTTTAGTCATATTTTCTTCTTTTCGTTCAAGTGAACAGATGTTTGGTTAGGAAGTATTTATTTACACTAAACCAGGGATCCGTTCATTTGTGCAAAATATATATAAGATGTGTGTCTGTGCATGTTAAAGTATATGTTGCCAAAATAATTATAGCCTTTTTCTTCCTTTCCTTCCTTTTCTTCTTTTTAGATTGACGTTATTCTGAATCAATGTGTCATGGGAGATGTTATGCGCCCAAACAATCAGTATTGGTTTGAAAATATTGATCGGTTTAAGGATATTTTAAAACGATAACACTCTTCGTCTATATTTATTTTCATTATACTGATCAATATGACATCAGCACTCAAGCTAAGAAATACAGGAATTGGATGAATTAGAATCTACCCATATGTCTTGTATCATAGACATCGTCTTTGATTGTGAATAGAAACCGATCAGTGCTTTTTAAAACTTTCTTCATGAAATGAATGAATGAATACATGTCTCCTTTAAGGGTAATTCCATTATTATAATTTTATTTCTCATTTCATTACATTTTTGAAATATTCATTTCGATTGATTTCACAGTGTTGCAATTTTTTATTTTATTTTTTTTGTTTATGTGCCATTTTGTGATTGATTATGTCTGAAATGTAAAATAACTGTCAAAGCACAGAAACTATCAAAGTAGAGAAAATGTAAATAATTTCTTCCTAACTTTGCTTTTGCAATCAGGACAGTGATAATCTAAACTCTACTTATTTTCAAATGGGCGACGAATTTTAACATTTTTAAACAAAGATTAGAGAAAAAATTACATATGAATATCACATTTCTGGTCTCAAAAGCAAAATTTGAAAGGAATAATACCTTTTTTTTAATATTTCACACTTGAACAACCAGGAAATAACACTCCCTAACCCCGAAACAAAGTAGCATGGTGTTATATTCATACCTGCCACCATGCATTGTTGGTTCTAGCGATACTAATTCTAAACCAAAACAGAACATCAATCAACGCAGATGTGAATAATCGATACAAAGCTGATAAATTATTTCACAGTTATTCCTTTTTTTACTCATACAAACACCATGATCCAATGATACACAGAATTAAATTCCCTACCTGATCGGACCTGCATGAACACACACATCAGCCAAGCAAAAGTGATCTCATACACACACACACACACACACACACGCACGCACGCACGCACATGCACACGCACACACACACACACACGCACGCACGCACGCACGCACGCACGCACACACATACACACACACACACACACACACCAAATGACCATAGAGAACAAATCCTAACAACAATGGAAGAAAATGAATTCTCCGACTACACTCAGTTACACACAATCCACTGCTAATGACCACTGTAAGGTGATCTCATTCAGACACACACCAGAAGATTATATCATATTAATGATGACCATGAGTGGTCAGTGATACTTGCTCCTAAGCGTGAATATGACAACGATTATTGATAATACTGTCAAATCAACATCCCGTATTCGGTATATATGTCTATTGATCCCTACTGGTTTCCATTTTTCCCCTGATGACGCTTATAAATAAGAGGATCTTATTGAACCTACAATACATGATTTATATGTGCAGAACTACTTCCTTTTTTATATCCATATTGTCAACTACTAATATATACACACACACACACACACACACGTACATATATATATATATATATGTGTGTGTCTGTGTCTGTGTGTCTGTGTGTGTTTGTGTGTACCTAGGTTGTAGAACAATTATTATTCAAAAAGAAAAGCAGGATAGGTTTCCTTTATCAAAAAAAGAAAAAAAAACAAATAAGGAGATTATTTTGAGAATGATTACTTGTGCTCTTTTCATTATCAAAGTACAAACGTGTTTAAGTACGAACATATTAAAAACTGTCAACCAGAACTGTCAGCATCAACATCAGTTTTAACTCATCATTTTTAATGTTGGTCTGACTGGCTGGCCTGCTGTATATGTATTCCTCGGGCATACAGACAGTACCAAAGGAGTTAAGGGTGAAAATCCAAATATATACTCGTTGTCCTTCCTGAGAGAAATTTTTTTTAGGCTTTCCGAATACATATATGTATATATATATATATATATATATATATATATATATATATATATATATATATATATATATATATATATATACACACACACACACAGTATATGTGGTACAAATCAGGCTAGCAGTATAACATAATATAATAATATATCATTAATATAAAGCCACTTCTGAAATGCAATGGATTTATTTCATAGAGTGTTTGATACATACAGCATTTTACTCATGGAGTTCAGTTGTTTTAGAGTAGAGCTGAAAATAAATAAATAGTAGGTTGTGGATTCGCAAATTCACAACCTACTATTTATTTATATATATGTATATATATAAATGTATCATCATCATTATTATTATTATTATTATTATTATTATTGTTACTTTATTCCTCTAGCAATTTTAAGAACAACCCAAACACCTCTTCATAATTATATATATAGTAACACACCAAACGTAGAATGATTGAACTAACTACTAAGGTCATGTTAAATTGAACCCCAACGATAAGAAGCAGATGTGAGTTAGAATCAAATACTCTCAGAGAGGCAACATAACACAAAGAGTTGATGCTTTAAAGACACACTGGTGAAGAAGGTGCCAAAAGAATTCCAACCAGACTCTGAAATATATCTACTATGTGGAGCACAAGAACAAAAAAAGGCAGTAACCAACGACTAAACAAGGAAAATAAAGAAAAAGAAAAGATACGTAAACAGAATAAGCAAAATAGACATCTCACCCCGAAAAATGTCGTAAATGAGGGTGGGAAATAAATTGGATCATTTTCCCGAACGAGCCCGAATAGGGTAGAAGTAAAAATGTGGTTGTTTGGTGAATCCTTCATTTCATCATATCTTAACTTCTATTCTCAGTCAACTTGATGTTCAATGTCGATTTACCGAGCACTTCATGAAATAAACTGACCAGAGATCAGATAATGCATTTTATTATATCATTTCGTATTCTTGATTTGTATGTAAATATAGTACTTTATATACGTACTACACTATAAATAATCAGCGTAATAATTGACTTGATATCAGAAATCATGTTATCATGAGTATGATTGATATCATTTCTGTGTTTAGAAATATTAAAAACATTCCAGAAGGATACAATATTGGGATTTGTCTCTCAAAGAGTTTTCAACAATTGGAACAAATGGATGGGTCAACTTCCAAGAATGAGAGAAGCTAGAATCATGGACAGCTTTGAAATTCTTGAAAGAAAAACAAGAAAACTTAAAACGAAAAGCAAAACAAAAGCACAAAAATGCAGCACAATTTTACTCGTTATGTAGCTTATTTGATAACTGTTGCTTCAACCTAGTTGCTTGTGTATAAAGCAGACATTGTTCCTCCTGCTGAACAATACAAACTTAATTATAGAGGCACAGCAAAGACATGTTACATTGATTTATGAGAAACTCTTAAACTGGAAACTTTCAAATAAACCTAGAGTGGAATCGTTCTGGGTTTCTTTCTAAGTCAATCGAGCGGAATGGCTGATAAGAATTTTTCCCTCTTGAGACGACTGGTCTTCTTAGTGGATCACTTCTAAGAGATGGGGAAGACTGAATGGTATTTGTGAAAGTGATATATACGAAAAATGGAAGGGAATGGAATAATAAGAAGAAATGGATAATGAATTGTAGAACAAGGAAATGAAATAAATACATATATATATATATATATATATATATATATATATATATATATAAATATATACTCAAATATGTGTGTGATTTTATATGTATATATATGTATATGTACTTAGATATATGTGTATATATATGTGTACTCATATATATATGTACTTAGATATGAATATATGTGTACTTATATGAAATTATATAGTCTATTTTCTTAGACAACATATTCTTACATATATATATGTGTGTATGTGTGTGCTTGTGTGTGTGTGTAGTCTAGAAAGCTTCATAGTTTTAAACACTAAACATTTTTTTTTTGTCACGTCGGTTACTCCTTTCCCAATGTCTGCCAATGCAATCTATGTGACCTTCAAAAGTGTTTTTCCGCATCTCCCCTATATTTTTTAAATCATATTATTGTACAATGTGTAAATTGTGTTTTAATGGGATCATCAGTTGTGTACCATATAAGCCTTTTGGGGATTTCAAAAAACAAAACAGTTATGTTAGCATGGCATTCCAACAGTGTTCATATATATATATATATATATATATATATATATGTGTGTGTGTGTGTGTGTGTGTGTGTGTTTGTGCGTGTATATAGGGATTCGATAAAATAATAGAAATACCGATTTTTGGAAAAAAATTCTCAATACGGATCTGGCCCTCCTTTAGCATTAACGACAGCTTCAATGCATGAAGGAATTAACCTTTTGGATAATATGAGGAGGAATTTCGACCTAACGACTCCAACCCCTTCAGGAATGCTGGTTGAGGGAACAAATGCTTGATTCTATTAAGATCGGATGATTGTAAAGGACTATTCGAGTCTTTACTTTTATGCATTTCAAACCAATTTTCAATAACTCAAATAGTGTGAATGGATGCATCTTTGAACTGAAAGACAGCCCTGCCATTAGGAAAGTGTAACCAACAAAAGAAAGAGAAAAAAAGCAAACAAACAAGAAAACAATTTGAGGCTTCGGTTATTGCATAATATATAATGTTCGGCAACACATTTGAGTTTTTTTTTTCAGTCTGTCAGAATATCAATTTAACATTATATGTTTACTTTGAAAACAAAAACAGAAATCATGAATGAAGATCCATGTGAAGTCATGGCAGTGAGTCTGAACTACTTTATGTCTGTGAAAAAGCCCGTGGTGGTTTGGTTGGATAGTTTATTGGAAGTAGTAACGGTAATTATGGGTATTCTATTGGTTGTGCTGGTTCGAAGAGGTGGGTATGTGTGAAAATCGATTGTTATGGATATTTGTTTGGTTTCAAAGTATTTGGGTATTTGGTAGGTTAAGATTTAGGCCATATATTGATGTGTATGTGTGTATATATGTGTGAATATATATATGTATATGTGTGTGTGTACGTGTGTATATATTGTATATATATAATATATGCCAGCTGCAGTATACAGGCAAGTCTGAATGACAAATCAACATTAGACTTGACCATGGGCAGTTGATATTAATCAAAGTAATGGGGTAGGTTAGAGGGTTTTTTGTTGTGTATGATCAGATATCCATTGGGAAATGTATGTTTTGTATCCGTAATGGTCATTGTAGATGTTCTGAATTGTCACATGGTTTTGAATAGTAAGAGTAAAAGGAACCATCCATTGGTATCAATAGGTAAGGGTAGGCGTGACATGTAAATTCTCAATGTTAGATATACATGAAGGGGGATTAGATAATGATCAGGTAAGGTAAGATTTCAACATTAGGATTTTAATAGTGTCGGGAGGTGTACTCTCTTCTCTATTTTTCAATGATTTTGAAACGTGCTTCTGTGCTGGAATTCTGGCTGGAATAAAGGATTGTACTTCTACTGGGAGTTGGTTGACTAGATACGCTGATTCAATTCTGTGCCGATGATCATTACGTCCAATGATTGATCGCCATTCAGACTTGCCTATATATTGTAGTTTGCATCTATTGATTATATATATATATATATATATATATATATATATATATATATATATATATATCGATATATGTATATATATATATATATATATATATATATCGACATACACACATATATACATACATGCACTCAGTATATATATATATATATATATATATATATATATATACATATATATATATATACATATATATATATATATGTGTGTGTGTGTGTGTGTGTGTATTCCCGTGATAGCAGGTACATACCAAACAAAAATAAGTACGAAGCACATATAAATTTACAACATATTCAAGACACCAAACAAAATAATTCCTGGAATGATTCATTGATTCTGATTTGAAGAAAATGATCACTTTTGGCAGCATCTCGCATATATATATATATATATATATATATATATATATATATATATATATATATACGGTGTTTGATATTGTACACATAAAGGATTCTAAAATTGTTATTTGTAGAGCAACTTAGATTAGTATCAATCTATCTACCTATTTTCACTAAAATGAAGACTGCATGATATGTTAGGCGTCCGATTCTGTTCATTAATCAAAATTTCAATGTTTTCCATCATGACTCAATGATTGATAACATCTTTTATGACACACAGAACCAAGAGTTTTCTTTATTCAAATCATCAGAATATAGTCACAAGAATCTGGAAAGTAAATTATCTGGCGTGAATTTAGGTTACAACAGGATTGATTTGAGGTAAGAAAATTATTTTCCCATAATTCCGAACCCTGGAAGATGAACATATCACATGGTTGATCTTGAAAATCATGCCTGAACAGTCGGAACATCATATAAATACTTCTTTCAGAATAAATGAGTCACAAAAATAGACTTTATACCGTAAATAGATTCATAGAATAAAGTTTGGTTAGGCAGCAAGAATAATAGATCAGTCACCGAGAGATATTTTAGAGTCAAATGAACAAATAAAGAATCCATATTTAATCATTTTTTTACCTCTTTTCTACCCAAAGTCAAACTCGGAAAAAAGCCTTACCACTCTAGCTATGAAAGCATTGAACTAATTGTAATGGAATTGATTTTACCAAAGCTCACCTTTGGCAACAAGCCAAAATTATGGACTGTTCTGTGACGATTGGATTTCACTACTCCGTAGTAATGATTTGCGTGACTAGCTTAATAATCCTTATTGATTGATAAGGTGTCCTGGGACGATGGTATTGAATATAAACCATTTTCGTTGTTTCCTGGGCAAATGAAATAAACTGGTATATTTCACGACTTGTTGGGCAGTTATCATTGAAGAAAGTTCGAATTTGCAAAAAAAAAAAAAAAAAAACAACCTCGGGATCAATTTAACATAAAACTATGTTGCAGACTGCACCCTGTCTAAAATCTTGTTCATGGCAAGGGGGTTGAAAAACAATGATTTTCTTAGTCATAACGAGGAGTAAATGTTTAAAATTAAGCTCTCTAACTCTATTGGATCAGCCTGTATGCCTGGTAACTACATAGTCAGACTGCCAGACAGACCAACTTAGTAACTGGAGAAACTTTTGTTAACAGTTTTGTTGACAGTTTTCGTTGACTGTTTCTGATACACAAAGCAGTAAAACCACATAAATCCTATGTTGCTATCTCGCTTATCGACCCCTTTGTATTGTTGTTTAGTGCTTACCGCTTCTTTTTCTTACCACTGATGGGCTTATGGGAGAAAAAAAAATCTTCAAGCGTTATTGTCTTTAGGTCTCATGAATAATTTCGGTCAAATTCTAGGACGGAAAATGAAAGCTACATATTTTGGAAAAAACCTATATGATTGAATATATTTTATTAGATGTCAGTATGGTGTCCATCTTGAAGTTTTAAAAATGTGACTTTCAAATTCTAAATTTTCGATATTGAATATATAATCGAGATCAAAACTCCAGAGGTCATCTTTTTTTACTGGGGAGAAGAATCTAAAAGAGCAAGTTAAAATGCGTATAGATGACCAATGACCCATGAAAGGCTGGCCATCTTGATTTTTTCTTTTTGCCTAATTGATTTTTTGACTCGTATAACACCTAGGCAATTCAAATAATTCTGCTGCAAGTATTCCAGTTATATATAGTAAAAAAAATATAACTTTACTACATGATCACGAATGACTACAAACCACACTAGTAGTTCCAAGGGTCTTGCATGATGACACTAAGCAGAAACTGTATAAAGACAGATACAGACAGGATCAATGCCTCTGGGCATCACTTAACAAAGACATTGAAAAATTCCTCCCGACTGCTCTTATTAACCCCCACCACCAATTGATTTTCGAAAGTCAGTTTCTACCTTTGTACAATATGACGGCCAATGGGACACTTTAATTGAATATTTGATTTTATTCTCTAACGTTTTATTTTTTCTTTTGAATAACATTTTTTTCGTTAAAGATTTTTGGTGAAGTATACTTGAATACTTGATCAATGATAAGATATTACAGAGAAACTCTTTCCAGACGCCTAAAAGGACAAGGGAAACATCTTTAGTAGATTTATTGACGAGATAAAACGTAGTTGCTTGGAGCCCCTGAAGATAAGTAGCCATTCACAGGTACCTAATTAAAAAGACATTAGGAGAAAAAAATAAAAAAAGGGTTGATAAAAAGAGAGACGCTGTATGAGGATTTTGAAATTGGCTGCTAGGAAGATAGGCAATAATTTTAGTTCTATGTGAAACGAAATTAAGCTGGAGGAAAATACAAGACAAAAGAGTTGGGAATCATTCAGTTCTGATTTTAGGTAGAAGACAACAACTTGGAGAAAAAGAAAGCAAAAGAAAAAGACCCTCTCCTTTAAAGAAGGAGACCAAAGGTTGGTCACCAGAGACTTCAAGGGTAGGCAGGCGAGAGAAGGTGGACGGTTGATCTACGGGACCCCACTGACCTCTAGCGGTAGAAAGTCATGGAACTCTCGTTCTCTCTCGACAAGCTCTTTTTCTCACTCTCCCTGAGTGAGGATTTTGTTCAGTTTTCAAACGAAGACTATTGGTATACTTTCGGTCGGCCGAAGAAAAAAAAATTATAAAGGTTCCATATTCGTTCCCTCCCTTACTGCAGCTTGGGTGCCCCTACAACGGTGCATCGTCTAAAAAAAAATCACCACGCCATTACCTTTTCTCCTACATTTGTCAAAATATTCCAATCAAAGACAACAATTAAACAATGCAAAGGGGAGAACATAGGTGAACTAATCAGGTTGACCAGATCTGATTGTATCCGCTTATTTGAGCAATTTAAAAATTTTGAAGTTGTACGCGAACCCCATCCTTATTATGAATCTTTGTGAAACAACTTAGTTTTCAGATTGCATTAGATTGTATTGGTGGCCATAGTTTGCTTCCTTGTCCAGCTTATGCCAACCTTCATCCCTTTAATTAATTGTGACAAACAGGCCCCCCTGCTTATTCCGACCCCCGGCAATTAAGCACCTATATCACAGAGTTATGGAAAAAGCAGATTTTGGTGTGTTTAAAATCTTATGAGCTGTACCTTTTATTTAAACAGAACATTGTTTATGTAAAAAAAGTACTGCTAATAGGTATCTGAACAAGAACAACATCTGTTTTTATTCCTCAAGATTGAAGGAGCAATTAACGATTTCGAGCAAGAGTTTGAGAACTCTTTCAAATAAAAGACAAAAAAGATTAAATTTTGTTTTTGCTGGAAAAAAAAAACCGCCTAATATTGTGTCTTTATCGTTGTATTTTGTTTACGTGGTTGGGACTATCTGGAAGTACAGCAATCCTTCAAAAACCTTTCGTGAGCCGAGATGGTATAAAACAAAGGGACATTTACCATTAATCTATATTGGGAAATTGTTGTAGTGCCCCCCCCCCCAATAGTGATAATGATATGTTAGGCTGAATCAGTGGAGGTACTGGTTGTGAGCCGTATAGGAGACTCAGATGTTGATGACGGAAGAAGACGGTGTTTGCTGCCTCTATAACGGGTGCTCAAAAACAATCAGTTAGCGTTATATTCGGTTCTCGCTGGAGAAGAAGAAGTTGCAATAGCTTGCAAGATATCAGTGCTGAATAGAGCTTCATGACAGGTAATCTCCAGAATGAAAAGAAAGACTAAACATAGTTGGAGAGATATTTTAAAAATTACCATTGCAAAATAAATCCCCTCAGGGGCCTGCATTAGTGTTTCCTCAGAACCTAACATTATGAATCTTGTGACAAAGAAACGCTGTCATCCATTGCACAGCTATCAAAACATAATGATCGCACCAGTATCACTACTAAAATTTCAAAAATCTAATTTTCACATAATTAACATAGATATTATTTTCGAAGATCTAAAATTGTTTTTTGTTCCAGTTCATCAATTAGTTTAGAAACGGAGCGCTAAGAATAGGGGTCCGTCATGAAATTTCCCTCATAGAAGGGATATTTGAATTTTCAAAGCTTCTAAACCACGAGGCAATCAAACATCTATGGCAGTATTATTATTGACGTCTGTCGGTGCATAATTCATCGAAAATGTTTATACGCAAAGATTGAAGAAATGCTATTTACTTCCATCATTATTAAGCGGCAAAGGATTTACGATAGATTGATGGAAACGACAGGAAGCGAAACATTAAACACGGTTCTCTTATTCGCAATGCAATTTACGCAACACAACCGTAATTTCAATCTCGTACGACCCTCAGAAAATCAAGCGTAAATAATAAGTTTGGTTTACGTCAATAAATACTACGAAATAATTCAGTAACAACTAATGGGTCCGAGACGCTGGCGGCAAAAATAAAAGGCGCGCCCAGAGAATAGTTTTCTTAATCAAATCTCTGTCATCTACTCGACACGATTAGATTGTTATCGATTGTTGAGCCACGCGTGGTTGGATATCTCATATATGAAAGAAATGGGACAAAGCTATACTTTCAAACACATATTTCTTTATAAATTCATTTTCTGAAGATAAAAGAGAAGTGAATAAACGTAAGAAAAATAACTGGTGCACAAAGTTACACAAAAATAAAGTTCACCATCATAGCCAATAACTGAATAACCGTAGCATCAAAGTTTGAAGTCTTGGAAAAATAAATCCCATCGAAAAATACATATGGTCAGGAAAAAATTCTGTTTATGACATCAATGGGGTTTTCCACCGGAGTACTCGAAAAAAAAAAAAAATCTAGATTCTGGATATTGATAAAACTGCCGAAATAAGAGTCCAAAGAGTCTAATAAGATTTTTCTCTAAAAATAAGAAATATAATTTTTTTGGAGTTTAGTGGAGAACTGACAAAATTTCCAAGATGATAGACGAAATGCAATAGCCAGGAGTGTTGGAGCACCCTTATACATATATGAACAAACACACACATATATTAGAGAAAAGAATTCTTGGCCAACTTTGGTGGCTACGGTTGTTCAACATGGCTGGTTAGTTAGTGTATTGAAAAAGTCACGTGGTGAACGTCATTTGGTTGCGTGTATTGTCAAGGGGTGATCAATTAAAAGATCTGAAAAAGGTATGATCAATTAATGATTTAAATCTCTTGATTTTTCGGGGGGGTAGTTAGTGATCACTAAAGAATTAAGAATCTTCAAAAAACGAGCATGATTGTTGCCAGGTACAAACAAAGGGGATAACTAACGACAAACCCAGATTTTGAGTTGATCCCCCCCCCACTAAAACCTAAAACCGTTTTTCGTGACGAAGTAAGTACTAAATGTTCAAATACCGAGCCCTCTAGCTCCATTGGCGTGACATGTGCTACATATACATACATAGTCAGTGTGACATTTGAAAACTTAGGTAACATATGTCAACAATTTTGACGACAGCTAAGGTTGACGGTTTCTTATAAACGTACCAAAAAAGAATACCTGGAACAGAAAGCGACACAAAATAAATATAAAAAAACTCTTCACCTTTTAACATGGGTTCGATTTGTTCATTTTTCACTATCTCAGATCCGTTATACCAACAAAGAACACACTATTTTATATAAATAATTCAAAACGAACAATCTGAATGTCCGTTGGGTCAATAGATTGTCTGGAAAGTTATTGAAAAGGTTTCGGTGTCTTGTTGAGAATAACTATTGAAAATAAGATTTTAATCAGAGATTTTTGTTTAGCAGCGTTTGGGGATTTTTTTGTTATCTGAAAGCCTGGAAATATTCTTGTATTTCAGTATGCATGTGTGGTTAATATCGAGGGGGATGTTCCATTTTTGGTCAAAGGCGTATTTCGTGAGATCAACGTAAAAAGTCTGGGTCAAGTCTTTACACAAATACTTAGTTGTATCATATTCCAAGCGTGGTAAAAGATTCCTTTTCATCGAAGTACAAATACATTTGAACAGTTTGACGGCCCTGTGTATGGGAGGTGGGTATTGGGTTCGATCCCAACACCGTGACTGGAATAGATATGGGGTAAAACCGCACACACACACACACACACACACACACACGGATATTTGACCCTGCGAAAGCATTGACACATTTAAATGTTCACACATATACATATATATACTGGTACTGGAAGCCATTCCTAAATGTGTGCGAATATATACACACATATATATGCACACTTCTCTTACATCGCATGGAAACACAAGAGAACATACACATACAATTACGCACACGAATACACAGTTGCCCACATACTTTCTCACGAACATCTTCTCCCTAATACATATGCATATACACAGACAATCTCTCACACCTTTAGCTTTTTCTTTGTTGCTCACAAGCTGATGCAGACACGCATCCACACTGTTTCGTATACACACGTTCTTTAACACAAATACACATATTCACTCATCACCTTAATGATTTTCAATTTATCAGAAGCCCTGAATTAAGAAAAGAATATTTCTTAGCATCGAAAAGACGTAATAATAGGTTTGTTTACAACGTGAATTTCATTAGCTTGCTTGCTTGTTTTGTTTAAAGACCTTAGGGGTGAATAGATTTTATTTTTAACGCAATATAAAATTCTTTCAAGCTCTGGTGTCATTGCCAGGTTTCATAGTCTATTGTTGGTCGTGAGATTCTGTTATAACGCATTATTATCATTATACAGTTTTATCCACTATCCAAATGTAGAGCATCCCTATAAAAACCAGAATCGTGTAAAACGAAGAAACGATTAGAATTCACGAACGTACAAGCATTCTGAGACATTAATAACGATGCTACTAAGTCGGCAGAGGTTTGCATGTTGGACGGTAGAGGATACTGGGGTATGCAAAAGAGAGAGAGAGAGAGAGAGAGAGAGAGAGAGAGAGAGAGAGAGAGGGGGTAGGGGGGTAGGAAGGGGGTACTGGCTTTCTAATGGATTGCTGCAAAATATTTGGAGTTAACAACTTTTTCTCTCATTCATTTTTGCCACAAGATTTGTTCGAGACGAGTCATCCCATATCTTAAACGCTCTTGTTTTATGGACAACATCTTTATCAATTAATGGTAGTATTAAAAGAGTTGTTAATGACATATAATGAAAAATAGTTTAGAAATGATTGAATTGCTTATTGTTGTTAAAATTGTGTCGTCGAAAATTCTAAAACAGGACACGTTCAGAATGAAATTGAGTAACGTGGTCTTCTGACATTCTTTCATTATAGCCAGCCCATCATAATTTGAGGTTTTAATATTATCTGATGTGTCTGACACATATTCTTTTTCAATCATACTGTGCTTTTTTGTGATCTCTCCATGTTTTTCTACTGTGTACATTGCAAAGTTCCAAGTTTGAGATCGAATCTTTTGGTTTGCTTCCACGGTTAAAATCTTTGGGTGACTATCGGCCGGACACATTGGTTATACATCTTCCTATTCAGGACTAATAGGAATTATTGCTTGCAATACCAGGGTGATATTTTGTTTGATATCTTCTTGCAGGGATTTCATTTGGAGTGGTTTTCTTCCTTTAGTTCTGCTATTTAGTTTTTGATATATTTGTCTCCGTCCTCAGCATTTGCTGTTCATAACTGAAGTTCGTATGAAAACTTACTTTCTTGCTTCCCTCATTTAGTTAGTCTAATGTTATCAAGAGTTCAAGAAAGCACCTAGCAAAGAGTATGACGTGGCCAACATATTTTGAGTTACTTACGTGGCTTTTTACTCCTTTATGTTCCATATTCAGTCAGCAATATCCAATCTAGGGCTGTGCTTATTTTATTTTATGATAATTAGTTTTAGTTACTTTTCCTGGATGAAATGCCCCGTCTTATATTATCTTCATTATTATTTTTTCAACTAAATTTTCACACAAACTTTTAGTAGCTTTTCCTTCGAATCCATTAGAAATGAATTCAGTGAATATTTTAGTATTAGCCTCTGTAGTCTTGTTGATTTCAAGAATGCTTTTGTCCGTAGAGTTTCAATTCTTTTTCAAATATTCAATTCTTTTAGATATTCCATGAGATTTGTCAAGATCGAGTCAAGTGTCCCAATTCTATTACCCAACGGAAATACCTTTATGTTCATTCTGATTCCCATCTCACTGTCGTCCACTGGAGCAATCGCACCCAATATTTGATAGAATGTTTTAGTCCACTGGGGAAATTGCAACCTGTATCTGACAGAATGCAGTAGTCCATTGGAGCTGTTACTCCCTGTATCTGATACATGTCCTTTTTTTTCTATTTACAATGACAGCATTTGGCCCTTATTATTTCCTAAGGCATCTTCTGGTTTGTGCTTATATAATTTTTTACATGACCGAATCCGAATTGCTTGTTCTATTACAAGTTGATAACTCTTCCTATTTGGTTATCTCAGCACAAAATCTTTTTCCAGTATATTCATTATTTGTATTACAAATTCCATTGAGAATGCAGGAAATTTTCTGCATCGAACTGCTACCACAAAAAGAGCTCACTCGATAATCCAAGCTCAAACTTAAAAATAGATATGAATTTCTCACCGAACAAGAAGATAACTTCAATGAGCTCTATATAGATAATGCCTAGAACAGATTGAAGTCCCTGAAGATTCGAACACTGTGATCATAATATGATTATATAAGGAGAACCCGAATGATCTAAACAAGTACAAATCAATAATCCAACTCAACTGCATCTAAATTTTTTCCTTTACCACAATGACCATCTATTGAATCAACAAAAATGTTGGATAAAAGTCAGCTATGAGAATAGGCTGGTATCATAAGAAGCTTCTCAACCATCGACCATATCCATCAGGTAAATCAACTAAAAGAAAAACAGAAGAATATCAAATGCCAGTAGCTGTAGCATTTGTTGACTTTAAGGACGCCTTCTACTCAGTATTAGTCCTCTAGGTTATCAATGCTATCGTACAAGGTTTTATAAATCGAAGTTCTGCAGCATATCTACTGACACAACAGCTCTTTTATGAACCAATAAAAACTCTAAAACCGTTTAGATAAAATAAGAAAAGAAATTTTTTACAGCCAGCCTCGAAATGATCTTCTGAAACTTAGACTGGGAAAATAAAGGAACAAGAATAAGTGGCGAATGTCTAATTAACCTCAGATTTGCTGATGGCATCATCCTTTTTTCTGAGAACTTTGATATTCAAAAATATCTAAGAAAAACGGGAAAAACCAGCACTGTGACGCCCATGATAGAGAGATCTTGCAAATCTCATGGAATATCCGACGACGGACGCTAAAAGTCTGATGATGTCGAGGAGGAGATTGACCTAGATCCAAAAGCAAAGTTAGAAGTGAACAGTTCACATATTCTGTACTTTTCAGACATAATCAATCAGAGAATAACGATTATTACCCCGGGACAAAATAAGTTTCAGTGTAATGATTGGTGCAACGGCCGATTTTATGTTTCACAATGTTCGCACTTTGTCTGAGAGAATTCATAGCATTCATTTTTTGTATGATTGACAGCCCCCGCATATTTTGCCTTCATTATTTTGTGTCCGGTCTATTTGGGCGTTATTATAGAATTATTCTGGGCTTCCATTAATAGAGATTGGCTTTCATTCTTTGTTATTTTCTTCGTAACCACGTCAATGTCATCTGCAATCCCTATTGTTTGTATCTAGAAATGTCAGTGCATTTGTAATTGTCCTTTTTTTTTTTTACCACTCGTTTTGGAGTTTTCTGATCTAAAGTTTTTTTCTTTTATCAATTTCACTGCAATTTTTATCTGTCATTACCAATATTTCATTACTCATCGAAGTGTCTCTTGATATTAGAATCAACAGAAGATTCAGTGCTGATGAGTCTTCTTCCTCTTTCTTTTTTCACAAACAGTTTATTGGCATTATCCCGTAGGGCGCAGAGCTTTTGTTCATTGTATTGAATACGTTGTTTTGTGATTCAAATTCATCGCCTTTTCTTTTCTCTTATTATTCATTTTGCATTGTTTATTTTTGTTCTTTTTGCTACATTTGCTTATCACATAGTTTCCCGTATCATCTATATTTCCGTATAATTTATACTTCCATGATTGCTGTGTTCTGCCTAGCCTAGCCTAATTTCTTTTTATAGAGTTATTCTGAGCTACCATCTATTCGGGTTCTGTTCTTTTCTTTAAATGTCCTCTGTTCAACCATTTCTATGTTGTTTTATCAGCGATTTGTTTTTATTGTTTCTTGTTGAAATATCTGAGAACTCTCTTTCTCCCCATATTGACAACTTGTTTTTAGGTTTTCTAATTCCACGAATACCCTCTTATCAATTTACTGCAATAACCAATATGCATTTATTAATCCGTGGGTAGTTTTCAAGGTAACAGAGTTGAGACAACTCAAGGAGTCCTCGTCTTTGCTCTTTCTTTCCCATGCTCTGTCCATCAGCGCTATCCATTGGAAGGATGCAAGGTTTCCGACATTGCCATTAATTTCCTTGTTCTTTGAAAATTAGAATCAGAAATCTTAGCTTTTTACTCGAGCTTGGACACCGAGGATTCGTGCTTGTAGGCAATTTGTTACTATCTAACGAACCAAACAGGCTGAAGGTGGTTAACTTCGCAATAATTCTTTTGAAATGGGCATAAATTCACCTGTTCATAGTGCTTGCTCCAAAGCCGCATATCCTGATAAATATCTCTTTACTAGCACGCTGTTATAGCTGACAGATTATTCCTGTTAATGATACCATGTAAATCAATACGATAATTTCTAGAAGATCAGATGAGGGCTGGTCAGTACCTTTCCTCGCCTTTGTGATAACACAATTGTGCAGATCCTTGGACCACTAAGCAACCGATTCTTTTTCTTGGTCTTTCTAAGCAAGGCCACTTCTTACATCAGAGGGTTATCGAACAGTGACTTATTCGTACCATAGAATTAGCACAATAAAACATGCTTATCTAGCTTAATAGCTCATCGATGTATAAAAGTTAGAAACACTGAAAGATGGATTTTAAAATGTAAACTAAAAAGCAGTGATAAAATCAAAATTATTTACCAGCGATGAAAATTGATGCCATAGTTATAAAACTGAATATTAGTGTTAGAATTTTTTAAAGTTGGAAACGATGATATATCACATTGTAGTTCGAATCTTGTTCATGATGACTGTTGCTGCCGTCATTTTTTAATTACATTATTAGAAACAAAAATGTCACCGAAACTGACAACATAAGTTTCTTCAGTTTTTAAGTTCTTCCGGCTGGCTGGCTAGTTTACTACGTATACATGCATAACGCATACTGACTGCATCGAGTGAGCTATAGGGATCCTTATTAGGTCTACAAAATCTTTTCTTTGGGGTTTTATCCCTCTCTCTCAATCAATCCTTAGGGGCACTTCAGTTTGCTATGCAAGTTTTTACTGAATTGATCCTTAGTTTTTTCGTTTATTTTTAAACTGGAACTTTTTTTTTTAGTGATTACTGCGTAGCTTAAGGCGAGAGAAATAACGTATCCATTGGTCACTCCTAGCTCAAATCTTTTAATTGATCATATACCACACAATATGCTGCCAAAGGACTGGGGTCACGTAAGTATTTCTATTTAGGGTCTGACCAAACCCGTTGTTTCTTTCTTATTTATTCATAACAGGGATTTCAAGCGTTACCAAGGGAACAAACCATATCTTTACACTCTGAGCCGATCAACATACACTCCTGCATACAGTGAAGCATTATTTCTTTGCTAATAATTTGAGATTTGTCAAAGCTGGGATTCCATTCGAGTACTTTAATATAAATATTTGCTGTTGATTTGCAGCAGGAATACTTGCATTGCCTGGGAAAGAAAAATAGCTACACATTTGACAATGCAGAATTAAAACTTGTTTGATAAACATTTTACCAACGCAATCATGTGAATGATGGTAGTGAAAGCCGAAAAATGATTTGAGCGTATTAGGTGTACAAACAAACAGGTTGAGTGATTGAATTTTAGAACAGTAGTCGCACACTCGCGGGGAGCTTCATGCAGACTCCTGGGTATACCTGCATGGGTGCCAACGAACCATCGCACGGGTCAACATATTTTGCACAGCTTTTCCTGCAACTGGTTTTCAAATATTCAAAAACGGAAGTTTGTGTTCAACATACCAAAAATATGAAATTCATTTTAGAATGTCGATCAATTTCAAGTGATATTTTGTAATCCTCAGTTTCATGAAAGCAAACATTTCAACTAGTGTCATCATTGACCATAGATGCATAATAAGGCAAAAATTAATTGTGATTGAAATAGTACAATAACTAATTGTATTAAATGACAATTATGAACAAATTTTAAATGTTGTTTTTTTTAATTGAGTGTGCAAATGTGTGGAAAATTCATGGAGGAAAACCATAAATCATATTGTTAATGTTTCAAATATCATCCAATGTACCAACGATTTTCCCTTTGAAGATATGATGAAAGAAAAGATTTGCAACACAAACACGCTTATATTTCTGTCCTGTTTTGGCTCCTTCAAACTTTTTTTCACCATAGGTCTAGGTTGACTGAAACATCAACCGTATAATGACGACAGATCATTTCCATAGAATTTCCAATAAAATAAGGCACAATTCATTATTCAAATACAGGTTATTATTACCATGTATGTACATGTCATTACCATATATGTACAGGTTATCATTACCATATATATATACAGTTAATTATTACCATGTATGTACATACCATTACCATATATATACATGTCATTATTACCATATATATACAGTTTATTATTACCAAATATATACAGGTTATTATTACCTTATATGTACAGGTCATTATTACCATGGATATACAGGTTATTATCACCATATATATATATATATATATATATATATATATATATATATACACAGGTTATTATTACCATATATATACAGGTTATTATCACCATATATATATATATATATATATATATATATATATATATATATATATATATGTATATATATATATGTGTGTGTGTGTGTAGGTTATTATTACCCTGTATATTCAGGTTATTATCACCATACATATACAGGTTATTATTATCATGTATATACAGGTTATTATTACCATGTATATACAGGTTATCATTACCATGTATATGCAAGTTATTATTATCATATATATACAGGTTATTATTACCATGTATATACAAGTTATCATTACCATGTATATACAAGTTATTATTATCATGTATATACAGGCTATTATTACCATGTATATACAGGTTATCATTACCATGTATATACAAGTTATCATTATCATGTATATACAGGTTATTATTACCATGTATATACGGGTTATCATTACCATGTATATACAAGTTATTATTATCATGTATATACAGGTTATTACTACCATGTATATACGGGTTATCATTACCATGTATATACAAGTTATTATTTTCATGTATATACAGGTTATCATTACCATGTATATACGGGTTATCATTACCATGTATATACAAGTTATTATTATCATGTATATACAGGTTATTATTACCATGTATATACAGGTTATCATTCCCATGTATATACAAGTTATCATTATCATGTATATACAGGTTATTACTACCAAGTATATACGGGTTATCATTACCATGTATATACAAGTTATTATTATCATGTATATACAGGTTATTATTACCATGTATATACAGGTTATCATTACCATATATATATATATATATATATATATATATATATATATATATATATATATATATATACAGGTTATCATTATCGATGCTGTTGTTGCTGGTTCTATGTAATCAGCCCGCAGGAAGTAATGTAGGCATTTCTTTTACATCTTGTTTGCTTTTTTAGATTTCTGCTTCGGGAGAGAAACAATGTGATATAGCCATTAAAGACATTGATAAGATAAATGAGCTCTCAGGTGGATGAATGGAAACTTTGGATTCAAACAAGGTCACTTATGTTCCTAGCATAGTTGATAGTTAGTTTTTGACTGACATACTTGACCGATTGATGTCAAAGTACCTATTTTTATACACATGACTTACTAATGACCTAGTTAAATAAATAGGTATAATGTATGTCAGAACCTGGTTAAAACTCGAGTTTCGTTCCTGTTTTTTTCCCACCAAAATCTTATCTCATCCAACAAGTTATACTTCCAGACTATAAGTAATTTTAGCTTTCTATAAGGCTTTCCCCTTTAAGAAATAGGAAGTTCGACATAGTTTTTGACTGACCACTTAAATTTTTTCAGTACGAAAGTTTGACTTATTTTTTTCCAAATTAAGTACCTGTTACACTATGAAAAATAGTTCGATACAGTTACACATCATGAAATGCATTTGCACGCATCATTCAAAATAAATAAGAGTGGTAGGAATTGCTTAACTGCATAAAGTCGGGCACAAGGCCATTTTCACCGAAGACTTAGTAAGAAATAGCCACACTATCGATGGCTGCAATTATTATACTTATAAAAAGTAGGTCTTGCTAGTCACTCAATAGAAAACCACCTTGGTACCAAGGTCTTTTGGGATCCGGCTGTGTTATGGATGAACAAGCAAAACATTGGAAGACAGGTTGATCAATGAATAAGTTATTCCTCGTGCCCTTTGTCTGACAGTAATCTCTTAAAAGTCTGAATTTTCCGAAAGAAACAAAGGGTAAAAAAACTAGGAAGTAAATGTTTGAATCTTCACTTTTTTAGTTCCACTTGCGCAGTCGGTACGCGTGATAGATACACGGTCCGGCTGGCTGGCTGGCTGGCTGGCTAAGTTGAAAACTGAGGGGAACATATCGTTGATGGTTTTAAATAAAAATTGGTTTAATGTTGCAATACATAATTATTTTACAATAGTAACCACATGTCCTGGAGCTTATCATAAAATTCATGAGGATTGGAAAATCAATTCATAATTCATGCAAATCAGGATGCAAATATGTCCTTGAGAAACTTCAAACTACGTCGAGTTAAAGTTGGTGGATCTAATTGTTTCTATCTGTAGATGAAAGTACCATACTATCTCTCTCCAGTCGACGCGTAAAAGTGAAAGAATCTTTTTTCAAGCTTAGGTAAGATGATCAGACAATCGATTCTACGATGGGCATCGAATTTGATCACTCTGTCCTCCACCCATCGCCAACTCAAGCCAGAGGTTATTTTGTCCGGTAATACATTTGATGACCTCCCCTTCCATGGGTTTGACGTTTCAAATTCAAGAATTTCTAGTCTGGATTGTCCTCCTTTTTTGGAGGTTTGGAGATGGCCAAGCTAAGCTTAAGATTAGTGTCACATATAAGTAGTTGACCATTGTACAATAAAGTGACAATCACAGGTAGATGGAGAGTTGCAATGGGGATAGGAGAGACTAGTTAACCTACAATGTGGCCCACCAAACACATATCTGTTTTAGTGAATATTTATGCGTGAAAATCGTTACATAGATGTGCCTCGAGGTGCCGGTTTGTCTCAGCAGGAAAAGAGCAGATTATCGAAAATAAATAAAATAGGTCGTTTCTTCTTTACTCTGCTGCCAGCATAAATCCCAAACAACAATGCTCTACTTATACACCTTCTCTAAAGGAGGCATATATATATATACATATACATATATATATATATATATATATATATATATATATATATATATATATATATATATATGTTGAGATTTTCTTTTTTTCCCCGACCTACAACTCTCACTGATTTCTTTTAAAAGTTTAAATACGTTGCATTTCGATTCTTAGAGTGTTCAAACTTCAGATGGAATGGAACAGACAGAGCATTGAAGCTCTAAAAATAACGAAAATGTCATTTTTTTCAAAAATGGCTCGTTGAGCACTTATCATATGTGGCAAGGTATATTTCCTTTAGAGTAGGTTTATGAATGGAGCAGTATTGTTTGGGATAGACGCTGGCGGCAATGTGGCGAATAAACGATCTCTCCAGTGCACTCAAAAATATGATCAGCCTTGCATTATGTACGGAAACATTGATGTTCGGGAAAAATATATATAACAATACGCTGTCGGTTTTCGGAAATATATGGAGACATAGAACATCTGACGCTAACAATAGGTCGGATTCATTAGAAAATAACATATTGGCAGACGCTTCAATAAATGGAAAGCGAACGACCATGCCGTCGAGGAGATGACAGTACTTACTGCCAGAGTTCTATCTCGCAGAGTGTAAGAAATCTCAACACCGAAGTGGGCTCTTTGCTGCATGTGAGAGACTGCGTATATCGTTTCTGAAAACACAAAAACGTATACATTGGCCTCACACAAATACAGGCATATACATTTTCATACTTCTGTACATGTAGGCGAATGGAGCTTCGTGGTTGTACGGAAAATCGGGATTTATTTTTTCTCGGATAGGTACTCGGTTGTCGGAAAGGGATTAGTATTTTATGAGGAAAAAAACAACACAAAAATAACTACTTGTGGTCAATCAGTAAAGAAATTGATCGTATTAATCTGAAGCTAAATAACACAATTAGAGAATTTAGGTACTGTTGAGAACATTCAAAGGGCGTTACATACCAATTAAAGATATGTCTCTATTGGGATGTAACTTCTCAATTGAACTATTTCTAAGGGAATAAAGATGATTTGTAATCAAGTTGATGACAAGTAATTTCACACGGTCTAATTAACTTTTAGACAAACCTCATATATACATGAGGTGAAACCCAAAATTCCGAATAATTTTTAAGTGCGTACTCCGAATGTAAGTATATATATATATATATATATATATATATATATATATATATATATATATAATTAGCATTTTCACACCAGTTGCCAGGTAGTTACCGCTGGAGATCGAGTGACAGTAGGTCTCCTCGAGTTTCAGGCCCCCTCTCTACACTCTCACAGTTCGCGGCAGTTTCACACCAATTGCCTGGTTATCGCTGAAAGCTGAGTGACAGCAAGTCTCCTAAGGCCGTCAGACTTGCTCCCATCTTATCTCTCTTCACCTATCATAGCAGGGCAGTGGTTCGTACTTCCGTCGCTTTTTTCCCTTCCCCACTGTTAGGCCAGTCTTAACAGCTAGGGTCGTAGATTTCATTATTATTATTATTATTATTATTATTATTATTTGGAATCTCACACCAGTTGCCTGGTGGTAACCGCTGGAGTTTGAGTGACAGCAAGTCTCCTCAAGTCTCCAGCCCTCCTCTCCTAGTACTCATAGGTCGCAGTAATTCTACGATTTACAGTTTCACACCGGTTGCCCAGTGGTTATCGCTGAAGGCTGAGTGACAATAAGTCTCCTCAGGTCTTCAGCTAACGTCTCCTCTCTCTTTCGCATATCATGACAGAGCTACGATTCGTTGCAGTCCTTATATCTCTAACACCTTCCTCAGTATCCGTGCAGTTCCCAGCAGTGCTGTGGTCTGTACGGTCTCTATCCTCCTCCTAATCCCGATCTCCTCCAGTCTCTCCCTCAGCGTTTTGGGGACAGTTCCTAGTGCTCCCACTATGACCGGTACTACCCTGGTTTTCATGTTCCACATTTTCTTTAACTCCCTTGCTAGGTCCTGGTATTTTTCCCTTTTTTCACCCTCCTTCTTTTTTACTCTATGGTCTGCAGGTACAGCAACGTCTACTATTTGGCAGGCCTTCCTTTTTTTGTCTACTATTACTAAGTCCGGCCTTCTTGCCTGGATGAGGTGGTCAGTTTGGATGTCAAAGTCCCACAGTAGTTTGTGGTTGTCATTCTCCAAAACTGCCTCTGGCTTGTGCTGGTACCACTTTTCCCCATGGTTGAATCCCATTTGTTTACTTAGTTCCCAGTGTATCATCGTTGCTACTCTATCGTGTCTATGCTTATACTCCTTCTGGGCGAGTTGGCTACATTCACTAGTTATGTGGTTTACTGTCTCATCTCTTTCACTGCACATGCGGCATTTGCTGTTTGTCTGTGTTCTGTCGATTTTTGCTTTTATGTAGTTTGTCCTTATGCTTTTGTTTTGGGCTGCCATGATGAGCGATTCTGTTTCTCTCTTAAGGTTTCCCTTTCGTAACCATGTCCATGATTTCTCGTCTGCTATATCTTTTATCTGTCTTTTAAACTCGCCGTACAATTTTTTCCCTTCCCATTTTTCTTTTCTAGTTTGCTGTACTGTTCCATTGTTTTCTACTTTATTGTTTGTTGCACTATCCCTCGCGCTCTTTATGATTTCTTCACTATTTGTTTGCACATATCTATCTAGGACTACTTTAGCTCTCTGGACATAATCTTCTATGCTGATGAGCCCCCTACCACCTTCTTTTCTCTTAACGTATAGCCTATCTGTATCATCCCTAGGGTGTAATGCTTTATGCATCGTCATAAGTTTCCTTGTTCGCCTATCCATTGATTGGAGCTCTTCCTTTGTCCATCCTAGGAATGGTCCTGTATACCTAACTACTGACACAGCCCAGGTGTTCATTCCTTTTATTAGATTTCTGCTATTTAATTTGGTTTCTAATATTTTCCTTATCCTTCTGAGGTATTCTCTCTTAATTTTCTCCTTCATCTCTTCCCGTTTTATCGTGTCACATTCAAGGACACCTAGGTACTTGTATCGGTCTTGTGCAGTCAATGCCCTAATCTTGTTGTTGTCCGGAAGTTCTATTCCCTCAGTTATTGAAAGCCTTCCTTTATGCATCACCATGATTGCACATTTTTCTATCCCAAACTCCATTCCTATGTCCTCACTATATTCCCTTACTTCGTTGAACAGGGTCTCAAGCTCTCCCCTGTTTTTTGCAAACAATTTAATATCGTCCATGTACATTAAGTGGTTGACCTTTCCTTTTGTTTTAGAGAAGTGGTATCCTTCGCTGTTTTTCAGGATTCTGTTAAGCGGTATCATTGTTAGAACAAATAATAGTGGGGACAACGAGTCTCCTTGTATTATCATTGTTATTATTATTATTATTATTATTTAGAAATGGATATATAATCAAACAGAATGATCATAAATGCGTTATTTTATTTGAAACACTCTTTGGACTGATCATCTTTTATTCTATTAATGCTGTCTAGGCCAACTGACATATTTTCCAGTTAATAACAGCAGGTCAGTTCAATAAAAAATAACGAACATATGTGTGTGTGTGTATGTGTGTGTGTATGATAAAAGGATCTGATATAGTATACAGCCATCTGTATCCAAGCCGAGGTAAAAGCCAGGATTTTTTCTGCTGATTTTAAAGGTAGGTAATTAGAATCCTTGTGAAACTCAATTTCCTGATCTTCTCGCATTCAACAGACATGTACACACACACATACATACATTCATCAATATTGATTTTATAGAAATAGATTTTGAAAGCTTGGAAAGTTTTTTTCTTTCAAACTGGCACGTTGATATTGATTTGAGTTCTGCGGCTAAGTTTTCTTGCGACAAATGTCATCGGTCAAACCAGTGCTGATTCAAACGATTATTTTGACAAATAGCCGACCTCTCAAAGATGATAACCCTTTCTCATCTTTTGTTACATTTGACATCATTCAAAGGTTCATCATATATTCAGTACAGGGTGAGCATAAAGTCTACAATCCTTCCCTGGCCATGTACAATCATATCACTGAAACGATGCTCAAGGCATTACGCTCACTAGTTAATTAAGATGTTTATTTTCTCTTTGTGTTGACGTCGCTGCAATCACCAGCTTCAAAATGGCATCTTTAATTCTGAAACCTTAAAAAGACTTTATACTCTCCCTGTATTTCAGAATCATTTCATGCGGAAAGGAACTTGATATCGAATTTATGGTGCTTTACTCTGCCGTAGTGTTCGGCTTTTGTTTAGCCACGAACCATTGTAGAGATAATGTTTAAGTAGTTTTGAATTGTTCAGTGATAAAGTTGAAAACGACAAACGTCATACTGCGCTGCACATTATGCATCGGAAGTGGCTTCATTGTTGTTTTTGCAAACAGAGATCTGAAGACGTTCTTCTTGAGTAGGAATAGCTCGAGTCTTCTTTCCAAACATGGTACTCAAAAGCCATTGGAAGTGCATCCGATTCTAAAGTTGGCCTTTTCAAACAAATATCTATTTTAAGTAATGGTCTAGGATTTTACGTCATCGTTTTAGACGGAATAGGAAAAACAAAGCAAACAGGTGGAATCAACCATTACTAATTATTAATTGATTATTTGGAGCAAAACAGAGAGTTAGTCCCGGAACCCATTTGAAAAGGGGGTCTGCACCATTTGTAGTTTCTCTCATCGGAAATGCCTCCACGATTGCCGGAATTACATCAAATTTGTTACCAGAGACTTTAAAAAAAACAAACTATTTTATACATCGAACAATAAAACGTGGCCTTACGCTGGCTCTGCTATCAGATAATTCCTGATTTGGAAATTGATCCAACCACAGCACAGACGAAACCGTCTCTAAGTAAGCTGAAATATTTGAACGTACAGAAATAATTAGGATATATTCCCTCCATACCCAATGACGGGTAAGAGAAATAAAATTTCGGCATATCAGTTGACTCCGCCTGTTTGTTATGATTAGAACTGTTATACAAGGAAGTGTTTGGTTAAATCAATAATTGAATTATGAATTAACTTGATGGGAGATCTACTCTCAATCCACATTTGACAAAGGGGTCTGTACCATTTGCAGTTTTGTTCCAACAAAGTTACTTCATAGATGTCCAGATCGAACTTAAATTTGGTACTGTAGACTTTTGAACCATGAAGGAATCTTTGCATACGTCAAACTATGAATTTCTCTTTACGCTGGCTACGCCACCAAGCCTTCCTGCGTTGGTCCAACATATCATATTACAACTCACTTGTTTCTCGTTTGCTATATGTAAAATAGACTTAGACATGATGATCACCCAATGTGGGTGGGGGGTCACTCATTTCACCTGCTATTTTACCCACAGTTCGTGAGAGAAATGTATATGCATTCCTGAGAGGCAATAATGCAAAGTGAATACGAATTGTCCCAGCCTTAGTTTGAACTCCTTTCGTAGACTTAATTACCAGAACTTTTTACCCCAACGGCTCAATAATTACTCTGAAAATTGAAAACAGTTGCAGGTGACGTAACAGTTACCGGTACAGAAACCGGAATCGTCGATTTGGATATGCTATGATCAAGCCAGGTCCGAATTGCCGCAATTAGAAGAAAAAAAACAAAAAAAAAGAGCAAGGAAGAAGGGAAGTTGTGGGCTTCTAACTCCAATCCTGCTCGGGGGCCATGTCTGAAGACTCTAGGTTTGCATTTTATGGACCGTCGGAGCCCGTTTTTAGAAACTGTAAAATGATTAGAACCCAATTTTAGTAAAGATTTTGCTGCTGACTGATCTTCATTTCATATGAGGTTATGGCTTGCTTACTGATTATGCAAACTGCGATATTACCAGAGTTATGGGCGCCTACTTTCATCTTAATCCTTATTGCTAATCGTCACTAGTTTTACAGCTATCAGTAAATAGCACGAATCTGACATAAAACATAAGCTGTCGGTGAGACTCGAAACCGAAGTCCCTTTTATCAATGCTTGCAGTTTCTTTACCGTGATCAGAGGTAGAACACACATATACTGTGATCCAAGGCAGATGTGCCGAGCCAGAAGTGAAAAATTCCGTCATTTCAACAGATACCACTACTAGTTTATATACTTAAAAAACGTATCCATCAAAAATGGCGAAGGGTTCTTTTTTTTTAGTGTTTTTGTGTGTTTAT
>OY735203.1:1432500-1455000 GCA_963457665.1 Thysanoteuthis rhombus | reverse complement strand
AAAAACAATACTATCAGAGGAAAACAAAGGTATATCCAAAATCAGATCACAATTAAAACAGGTTTGTCAGAAAAAATTCTTCAAGTTTTTTCCATCTACGGATATTTTCATAAACTAATTGACTCACACACACACACACACACACACACACACACACACACACACACATATATATATATATATATATATATATATATATATATATATATAAGTATAATCAGCCTCATTAAGGGAGTTTTTTTCATTATTCGTTTAAACTACTTTGCAAGTGAGGAAGATCAAATATGTTCCTTAAAGCTCTTTTTGGACAGTGATCTTTCGTTGCAAAGTCATGGTTGGAACCTTGGAAAATATAATGAGCTGGCCAAGTTTCATATGCTTCCAGACTATTTGACCTCAAACTCCACAGGAGTTTTTCTGTTTCGACAAAATGATTTCCCTGGTTTCAGTCGGTTGGTCAGTTTACGATGTAATTTTCAACGTGTTGAGTAGTTTAGGAGCGACAGTGTTACCCGAAGGAATTAACTTTCAGTTCCCTCTGCCTTCACGTGCGTGAAATACGGTATTTTGAACGGAATTCGGTTAAAAGATGCCCAAGTTCAAGTTGACTTGGTATTTTTCCACCGTAAAAAGAACAGGGGCATTCCTCACCTAATTTTAGTGGGGTAAAGACTTCGCTGTTTGTTTATCCTGTCGTGTTAAACAAAACCCACATACATTAAATAGCATTTCCTCAGTATGATTTGAAATCATGGCCGAGTAATTATTAGGCAACTCCCTACACACCTGAGCCAAACTGACAAATCTTACATATCTCCGATTTTTCTTTCATTATAAATACAAGTTGCAGTCATCACTTTTAGTTTGAAAAGAAGTTGCAGCGAAGATTGACTTCGAAAAAAACAGTTTTGTTGCATTTACATTTACACACACACACACATCAACACACACACGCACATATATATGTGTGTTGTGTGTGAGTATATACATACATACATATGTATATATATGTATATATAATTATATATATGTGTATATATATATGTATATATATACATATATATATATACGTATATATATATACATATATATATATATATATATATATATATATATATATATATATATATATATATATATGCGCCTGTGTAAGTATATTTCAAAGGAGATAATTCATTGAGACATTCTTTATGATCCTCTGAAGTTAGATTTTATGCGAATGGAAACCTTTGGATCTTGAAGTGCACTTGAAATACGAGATCTAACATTCGATAGCGAGTATCTTAAGGTCATTTATATTTAAAAAAATTGAGGTTCAACATAAAAATAGTTGACTTATCATTTCTTAGAAGAATCTATTTCCTTTCAATTTCAGGTGCCTTCTAGGCATCAGAAATCTTATCCATCTAAATGTTTTACAACAGGAGTCTTTTTTTACGATCAACTATAATGGGAAGTTGATTTCTTTCATTTCTACGGCAGTTTTAACGGTTGCTTACGTGGTCCTATGTTAAAATGATGAGGGAGATCCATATCGTCACAATTTATTTCGTGGATGAATATCTATATCAGATTATTGAACGGGGATCCACTATGAAGAAGGCTCAGATAATGAGGATGGGAAATGAGAAACCCCACCACAGAAATGACAGAGGAGTTGTTGCATCATCATTCGTTACTTGAAATTAGGGATTTTCCGTCACTTTTAACATCAAGTGTATCATTTTGTCAAAAGAATATATCTGTCAAATATGGCAGCGATATTTAGGTACAAATCTGCACTAAGGAGCATAAACCTGATATCTCAATCGATTTGTATTTAAAGATTCAGGTTTCCTAATTTCTAGTTTGTATAAATTCAATTCAAGCTGTTTCAAAGGGTGATCGGACATAAAATTTTGAGACAAAATGTTATGGGAAAAAATCACAACTGATATTGTGCAGTCGGAAATAAATCTGTGACTGATTTTGTCGAAAATATTACCTACTCATTATAAAATAGAGCTGCAGATTATGTGTGTCACGTTATTACATAGTTGGCTAAAACTGAAGTCGAAAGAAGGGAAGGAGAAAGAGAGACTAAACAGATCACTCTTCTCTTCCTTTCACCGACTCACTTAATAAATCACCCTTTCTTCCTTTCATTCACTCACACATACCTTTTTGTTCTTTTATTTTAGTTCCTAATAATCAGCATTTCTGTGACATAATTGTTTATGAAAATATTAACGTATTTTTTATTGTTATTTTTACTATCTTTTCATTGTTTCCCTAGCTTTCTTAATGAATTTCACATGGACCAATCAATTATTACTTCTCGGTTCAAACAGTTTGTTAAAAATAGAACAGACTCCCTTTATCTTATTATATTAGCTTTATATCTCGAAACATTCATTTTCATTATCTTCAGGCATCTTTCAGCCAACTGCTTTTGGTGAATTTTGGAGTCTTGAGAAGTATTGTTTTTTTTTTCTTTTACACACAAGAATTTTGTGAAGACAAGAATGAGTCGTGATCCAAAGGTTCAATATCTGGTGAATACGATGGGTGAGAGGAAATCCAAACACAGAATATGAGGATTATATAAAAATTAAAAACCAAACAAAATGTTAAGCAATCCTGACGAAAGAATAGAGAATCAACAGGGATGGGTATATATTACAGTAAAATCACTCTTGACTTTTTTTAAACCCCTGAACGTTTCAGTGATTTATGGAAATTGCAAGTTTCTAAAACAGTGTAGTAATGTTTAACAAGTTTGTGATGCTGACTATTACTATTGTTATGATCAATCCTGACTGCGTGCACAACTAATATGTCATTTTATCAAATGATATATACTTGTTTGTGTTGTGAGTGTGTGTGTGTGTGTATATATACATATATATATATATATATATATATATATATATATAAATATATATATATATATATATATATATATATATATATATATATTGTAAATAATGGAGTAGAATATGATCGATACTAATGAAGTTTAGCTTAAGTTGACACTAGGTAACGGAAGTGCAGCACCCAGTGAGAATCAAACTCCTAACAGTAATAAGGGTCAGCATTTCAAACTTGTTAACCCATTACTTCACTGATCTCAACCATTACTTGACCGATTGTTGAACCAGGGATTTCATGGAATCCTTATTGGTCCCAGAAAATCACCAAGACGTTTCACGTAATCGCTTGCTTTAGCATAATGAGCGAAAAAAACTTTCCGGTAATGGTTAATGATATCACAGCATAAAAATTCGCTGAAATCATTACTCCAAATAGCACTAGTGTATGATTACAAATATCGAAAATGGGAACCACTTAGTGATTAGGGGCAGATGTGCGTTGTGTTCATGCAGCCTAAGAATGACGATTTCGAAACTAACGTGAAGATAGAAGAATTATTTGTTGGAACAATTAACTTTGAATTATCTATTGATTCGAGATAATGTTACAAAAAACCCCCCAAAAAACAAGCGTATTATTTCTATACTCATATTCAAAAACAAAACATCAATCTTAAAAAGGTTGTAACAGAAATATCTTTTAGCATCCAGTCAGAAAAAAAAAGATGCTGCCATTTCAAAGCGCGGGGGAAAAGAGTAGACAGGAAATAACCTTCATTCGAGAGTCCTTCTATTTTATATACTCTTACAAAGGGTAAAAAAAAACACTCACCAAAACTGTCATCATTGTTTTCTCTCTTTCAAGTTTGTCCAGCTAAAAAGTGACCAAAAAGGGGCGAGGAAAGTAACTTATTCATGTTTTTAATTGATCATGCCCAACACTACGTGCTATCAAAATATATTGGTTGCATGGCAGTTCCTATTGAATGACTAACCAAATCTGTCTTTCTCTTTCCCAGAATTCAAATTTATTGGCAGGTAATGTTTTTAGACCGCTGTTGATACCTGAAGTAATGTACTTTTCAGGAAAAAATATTAGATGAAAATGTATTCTAAATCAGAATTTAAAATTTCCCCAATCAAAGAATATGATAACACCTTCCGAAATTCGTTTAAAGAGAAAAATGCAAAAAAGAGAGAGCTGAGCTTATTTGCAAAGTTTGATGGTGGGGCATTTAGAATAAGTGTCCGGTCACTGATAATTCAGGTGTGTTTTTGCACTTTATACTACTTGGAAACGACACTAATCTACATCTAATACATATGCAAGAGGTAAAAATAAAACGCGAGCGAGCCTGATTGGAATTCTTATCACAAAGGTGTTTTAAATATCTTTTGCTTTACATTGAGCGAAGGTTTAGAATATTGATTTGTGAAGTACTCACTGAAGATTAGTGCTTTGCATTCTAGTCTGGCAAGCCAATGACACATTATCCTCCAAACTGGGGTGAAAGTTTCGAAGATTGATTAGTGAAGTGCTACTAGCTGGAACATACCTAAGACCCCTCCAAGAGTGGGGTGTGCCTTTTGCAGAGACTAGCTGAAAATCCCCTGATTGGGCGTCGTTCTGCTAGTTTGATATACAAAATTTGATTATGGTACCAAATCCTGTGTCGTTTTTCTTTTTAATTTCCTGCATCATCGTCTTCGAGCTTGATTGATCTGTTGAAGCCTCGCTATAGCTTCATAACATACATTTTGGTTTACTCTGTCCGTTGTCAGACTCTAACAGCGCTAGACAAAGAGTTTGATTTTTCCACTTCGAGTTCAGAATTGTCAATCTCTTGAACTTTCTTCCTTCCAAATCCTCCGGGCTGGACAATGTTTGCATATTTCAAAACATCTGACTACTTCTGGGCCCCCTCCGTCGAGATTACTTGATGCCGGGGAGGTGGAGAAAAATCCTGCTCACAATTGTTCTGCACAAAATATTCTAATTTTGGGAAATCTTAGGATTGATTTATGCACTTGTTGGGGAAATTCGCATCAGCATGACGAGTTCTTAGTTGGTCATGTGACCTGTACCCGGTCACCACCAACCACTAGCCTCTGTGGTCAACCCAAGTTCTTTAATATATTACACGTACTCAGTACATGCCAGATACCCAGTTTAAGAGAGTAATATATTTTAAGCTCAAAACTATGTATTTTCTTCTGAACAAAGGAAGAAAAAAAGCATAGATAGTCCATTGGCTTTAATCATTCTATAGGTATCAGAGAGTTAGTGTTGATGTTACAGTCAAGTATATGGCCAAATAAACCATCCAAGCAAAGAAATACAGTTTTTGCTCAACGTTTTGCAAGAAAATGTAACTAACTATTGCCCCCATTGTATTTTCATGCATATTCTTCAATTTGCATCTGAAGCGTGTTGCTGAATTTTTGATTCGTCTTCCTGGGATCTGTATAGTTCAGAAAGATTATCCTTCAGCTATTTTCCATTGCAATCATATGCACTGTCAAATTATCAGCAACCACCAGAAGCTTCCATTTATCTTTTATCTGAAAGGTTAGGCTTGGTACCTTCCGTCTACATCAACAGTGAACACATTTTCCTGCGCCAAAAAAAAAAAAAAACAGAACAAAAGTTCATAACTTCAAGAAACCCACCTTCAAATCCCTAATCCTGTCAATGCAGCTAACACACCTTCTTCTATATTGTATCACCATTCATATCATTATTCTCCCAATTTACTCGCCTTTTGTTCAACACATACACGTTGGTTACTCGTTTCAGCTCGGGGAGACCCAAAGTTCTATCAACCATTCTTGTATTCACTCAGATACACACAAAATAGAGTGCATAGTAAAGTTTAATACCACCTACGGTACCAATGAGCCACATTTAGGCTCATGGCTCATGGAACGTGACTCGCTCTGGGTCAGGGCCGCTCTATTAGAGTACCCAGCAAATAAACTAAATTAGCAAACGTTTGTACAACTACTTTGCTAACCATTTGTCTACGGCAAGCTTGCAGTGCAATCACATTGTTAAGTTCATTCAGTATAACATTTTTCTGAATCTACTGAAGTATTTATATTAGGTGTGGTTATGAACTCAGGAAAAAATTCAAATTATATCGCAGCTAGGTATACGGCAGCTAGCCCCTGATATGTCTTACTTGGTAAATTACACAGGATTTGACTTGAAAAAAAGTAAACCCAAATCATTCAGCCGTGAAAATGAGTGAACTGGAATCTATTCAAAAGCATCAGATGGCCCAGTTAAATACAAACTCCGAAAATGAAATCAATCCAGTCGGTTTTGGTTGATAATCAAAGCATTTTTGGCCATAATGCTCTGGAATAGGTTTCTATTTCTATCCACGTCACGTGGTTTGCTTCTTCAATTTGTTGCGACTTTTTCGTTATTCCCCATCAAAAGATGGGGCTGAGAAGTACGGAAGCCCAGAATAGTAAAAACCTACACTTTTATTTCCTCACCGATAAGAAACTCAATCCATGGTATGAGTGTGTCAAATCTTGATTGCAATTTGATAGTGGAGAGTCAAAACATCCCAACCTTTTTCCTGAACAGTTAGTCTTGTATATTTTCTTAGCTCAGTTCCACATCTTTCAAGTTGACGGATTTTATGACTTTGTCGAAAGTGAATGCTGTCAAACGTTTGAAATAACATGAAAAAATTAAGACAAAAAAAAAAAAACAAACCTTGACAATATAGGGCATAGAGTTTTGGGGCATTCTTGTTAGTCATCACCAAACCAAAATTTTCACAATCTGAGTCAGGGAATTGTAAGTACCTGCCATGGTTTGAGGCTTAGCTTGGTGTTTGATTTTGTCAAGAAAGAGAGAATGCAATTTTGTTTCTTTCCTTCATAAACTTCCGTTGTTTGATATTATGGGCGTTAACTTTGGTGAAGAACAAAAGGAACAGACTCATATTCGTGCATCATAATAATACGTATTTCACAATCCTCCCAAAAGCAAAGAGAGCTGATAGTCACTTATGGAACTGAAACATGGCACCGAACAAAAAGAATGACACGAACTGAAAACCATGCAACGATGGTGAGAATCATACTCAACATCATATGAAGAGACCATTATACGACATAGTATATTAGATAAAAGAAATAGGAGCGATAGATATCATAGACTCCATCAGAAAACTTAGATGGCAACAGACTAGTCATGAAACAAAAAAATGTCATACAATCTGTGAACATCCCGACTCGTACCATGGATTCAAAGAGATCATATGCAACATTGTGACCGGCAACATATAAGATGGCACGACGAACAAAACATGGTCAGGAAGTAATGGTCGCATAACGCCCATGCTAGAGAGGTGTGTCAAATCTCAGGAAAAGTATATTTCCATCGACGGACGCTAAAATACTGCTGCTGCTGCTGATGATGATGATGAATGAAGCTTGGCTATATATTCTTATAATATCTTTGTAGACCATATTTTTGTGGGCTTTCATAACGGAATGAAAAATCTATGCATTCACTGAACAAGTTACATCATTCCAAGTTTAGTCAGTTTTCTTTTGTTATTGGTTCGACAGGACGATGAATAGACACTTTGTTCTTATAATAGACAAAGCATTCTGAACTGAGGCTATCAGAAATCCCTGATGACTAGTCTTTTCAAAGTCACTTTGCTTTCCATGTAGACATCTTTTTTTTGTATCTTTTTTCTCGAGCCATTTACTTGTTCGGTGTCTCTTATACATCACTTAAGCAGAGTTATTAGATCAGATTCATAATGTCATAGTAGTGAACGGAGACATCCATAAAATTCTGGCATCGTCTTTTCTCCGATAAGTACGTCTGTCTGTCAGTTAGGCGAGCGCAGATGGGGTATTTTTGACATCTTAAGCTTGATTACTTTCCTTGGGCGAGAAGTCGATCTTCAGAGCTTAGGAATGTGGGTGTCTTTTGCCCATTAGTAACAATACGTTTTAACACACGAAACGCGTAAAATGAGATAGATGCAGCCACAGGCGTAGCTGACAGAGGGATGCTGGATCGATTTTGAATCGCCCCAGGGTTCCCAAAAGTGGGGAGCCCCCCAAATGCTTCATGAATAAGAGTTCACCAAGTACATTTCTACTAACATTATACAGTAACGAATCTCCCTGAATATTTGAGCTTCCTGCTCGGGTCCTCTAATGTCTAGCTATATCACAGATTCTAAAAGAAAAGGAGCTTACAGGCCCTTTTGATCATAAATGATCTGCTGCCCCAGGTTACAAATCTATTCACTACATGTTATATTTGGGAGACCCTTAAAGGGTAACCCCTGCTGAATAAGAATCTAGGTTTTCCTGACTGAAACAGCTTTTTGTTTAGATTTGTAAGCAAGATTAAGTCTCTGTATATTTAAAATCTAAAGTCGGGTCCGTTTAAATTGGAATAGTTATTTTCGAGTCGAATTCTAATGCTGGATATATATATATATATATATATATATATATATATATATATATATATATATGTGTGTGTGTGTGTGTGTGTGTGTGTGTGTATGTGTGCAACTTCATCAAATGAACGAAACAGACACATGACTCTATCATTATCCAATTATTTGATGTATATCTTATTGCATACTTGAAAAGCAACGTTTATTCTTTCGTTTATTCAAAAGTAACATAACAATAAGAATTACAGGAGTATGATTCAAAATGCATTGTCTGGTCATAGATACATAATTTCTTTAATATTTATTGGTTGATATTGTTTCCAAGTTTAAACTAATATTGATCGTGGTTGTTGTACGTTACAAAGGAAAATATATTTTCAACTTTTACTTTAAATGCAATAAACCTTGCTAATTTTCGACATCATCAAATAATATTTGTTTTCTTGATAGAATATCCTTATAGGAAATTACACAAAAATACGCTTTGATTATTTGGAAGGATTCGCTTTTGTCGTTTAAAGGAGTTTTTCGAAGAGTTGATCATGTAATCGTCCATATAATCCTTAAGAACAATTCCAAACACTGATAATATATTTTCAATCCCCCACGTTGCCAATACATTGATCTTCCTATAGTTCTAAGAAACACCCGAAGAGTTTTGTTGGGTTAATTTTTAAAGATTTCACGTTCAACATTCGAAGATATTAGTTATCCATTCATTGTACTCTTTACGTTCTAAGCATTAATACGTCACCACTATACGTCACTATGTTTGCTGAATATTTTCCAACCAATCGTTGCACATTGTTTTATTTTGCTTTCACAGTATTTCTCCAAATATAACAACGGACTTAAGTCTATGTATTCCTTAAACTCTTCCAAATTTCCCTGGTTTATTCTCATTTGTTTACTGCTATACTTATTTAAGGTCAAAGGTGCGTGTATGAAGGAGAAGTCAAAAAAAGAGGGAATAAAACAGATGCAAAAAGGACTGGATATTTGTAAATATACGTTTTACATATTCAAAATAACATTGGGTTTATTGGAATCTTTTAATTATTATCATAAGTAACGCATATGTAGGGGTAAGATTTAAGAATAATATAATAAATTAAAAAGAAAAGCCATCGGACAATTTATAGTTGACTAAAAAACAACGAAACATTTCTTTCACCTAAATATGAAGAGAACTTCAAACAATTGAAATAATACAAATATTATTTATCTGCTGATAGATTATTATTTTATTTTACAGGCAGTATTCATAGGGCCAGACTGTTACTTGTTGAATAAATTCTTTCAAAACTGTTTTCATTTTTACATAATTCAAACCTTACTTGTGAGGAATGGGAATAATTCACGATATGTTTTCTCCGTATGATTGCTGTTGTAATGATCGCTAGTCTCATTGTGAGACATGATTCTATATCATTGAGCTGATATTACTTTCCAATGTTAAGTTTGAAGGTTGATATTAGTATTAGTTACGCCTATCAAATCAGGCTGCATTCAAGATTAACCCTTTTTTTTTATGTTTTTGATACATTCGATTGAGCGCAGTCGTCTCAACTTTGATTTTGTACCGAGTAATGCCATATTAATGAGGAATGTAGACACCTTTAGTGATTAGGTACTTTATATTTAATTAGCTTAAGCAATATTAGTAATGTATCTGAACTCCATACTGAATAAAGCAATCACTCGATCGATCCAAACTGCATACATAATATACTTTCTTAAACAAGAACATTTTTGTTGATATACTATGAGGGAAAAGTATTCAAACTCTTTCAAAATATCCTTTTAATATAGATTCGACGTTCACATAACATAATTGATGTATTTTGGTATAAGATTAAGAATTACGAAAATCAAAAATACATATTTGTAAATATTCAATGCAGAATTAATATAAACAAAAAAAACGGTGGATCAAAGTATTTTGGAACTATCTAAAACCTGCCATAAAATGCTATTCAAGACCAGATGAAGGTCCACATCTTCCTGTACCTGCAGAGAAAGTATTGGAATGTTCCATCAATACTTGAGACATGATTTCTTCACAGTCGTCATTCACTACTTTTACCTTCGTGAAATGAAGCAGTTATTATTGGTGTAAAAGAGCTCTCAACCGAACAAAAAAAGTCGTAAAGCAACATAATAAAGGTGTGACCTACTGGGCTACTGCCAAGATGTTAAATATCTCCGTCAGTTCCATTGGATCGAGTATTTTGAAGTGGAAGTAAATTGGCACCACCAGAAACCTCCCCCAGATTGGCACTCTGCAGAAAATTTTTTCACGATGCTCAGAACAATCAAAGCAAATCCAATTGTAACTCGAAAGGAGATCCAAGATGATTTGAGGACGGCTGGTGCATTGATTACTAGAATAACTTCAAGTAATGAACTGTGAAGGAATGGCTCAAAATGCCACAGAAAACTTCAGAGTTCTTGAAATAGGTTCATTCGTGACAATTCAGAAAAGCCCAATTATTTTTGGGAAGAACATTCTAACTGGAATCTAGCTCGCGCAACAGTTTTTAGCTGGATGGAAGTTAAAACGTGATAACGATCCAAAGCATGTAGCAAAAATAACCTGAAAATGTTTTGATTCATATTAAATTCGACCACTCAGCCAATTCCTTTAGTTACATGTCTATTCTATTGATATATTTGACTGGAATATATTTATTACATCCAAACGAATTCAAATCTATTCCTGTTTCTTTAAAGCTTTCTCAGGAGTATGCTCTATTAGGGGCGATCCTAGTAGTGTACAACAATTGTTCAATTTTCTTTTTGGTTAAACCAATCTAAATTGCTACTCAAAAACAGGGTATTTAGTAAGCACCAGGATAAATATATAGTGTAAATTCTTATTTGTTGTTTCATAGAATGATTTTAGATGAAATGCTAAAACGGATAAACACATCTTTCATTCGAAAATATTTTAGGACAAAGACAGCAGAAATAGAAGCAAAAAATCTTGAGAAAACCGTTTTGAACAATAAACTAGATATTTACTGTTTGTTCTGTAATCTGTTTTTCTTCGTCGTTGAATTATCCATTCTACGTTTCTGCCTAATAACAAGCTGTATCTATGTCCGATGAAATTAGATTTAATCTCATACAACTTCAATGTGTATCTTGACCTGTTGCACAATCACCCGTGCCTTTGGTGGGAATGGAGCAGGCACGATCAAAAGTTCGTTGTGATTCAAACAGGTTGAGAAGAAACCGAAGGACAACAGAAAGAAAATGATTTGAAAATACAAACGAGATGAGAGATAAAGGAAAATATAAGAGTGCAGAAATTGCATACCTGTGGTCTTACAGGTCTTCCTTGTATGTCGCTGGAGAAATGTAATCTCGCATGCTCATGTTCTTGTGAATGAATTCACTAAATGGAAAATACTAGATAGTAATACTCATAGGTGACTTTCAAACTACATTATGGCTTAGTCTACTGGTATTGTCCTTCTGTCTTTCTTTTTTCTTCCACATCGTTGAATTTGATCATATGACCAAAACTTATCTAAATCTATCTGTTAGGCTTTAATCAAATCCATTTGCCCCAATTATAGATGACATAAAAACTTATCAACTTCATTACCACCGTAGTCTACAGCTTCATCTCCTGGAGATAGGCTTCGTGACATTTTTTCCTGATGTTGGTCTGAGAGATGTCACAGCTAATTAATGTATCTGCGTATTATTTCCAACTCTACCTACTTACACGGGTGCTCTCGCTGTGACCACTTATATTAGTACACACACATACAAACACACACATGCACATATATATATATATATATATATATATATATATATATATATATATATATATATATGTGTGTGTGTGTGTGTGTGTGTGTGTGTGTGTGTGTGTGCACAAGTGTGTACTAAAGACGACCAAAGATCAGCAGATTTCAAGTGACAGCTCAGCCTGCCACTGGCTAACATGAACCTGGAACCTAATTCCAAGAAACAGAAGCGTTTGAAGTAGGCACCATACAGAGACAAAAGAACACGTTGTGCGTAGAATTCTAACTCATTCAATTCAGTAAAATGGTTATTGTTCAGATCCCGACTGATCTTGACTCTATATCATAACAAAAACAGTAACAAAAGTAAGATATGTTGAGAATCTATTTTCATGTTTATATATTCATATATATATATATATATATATATATATATATATATATATATATATATATATATATATATATATATATATATATATATATATATATATATATATATATCCAAGAGAATAACTTACAAACCATTTGAGGAGAAACCTTTATTTTGATTGAGTTTTTGAGCTCAAATCTACCCATCATAATCATCATCATCATTATCATCATTAAGAAGATTGTCAACGTCTATCTTTTCGATCTCCATCTGATCATTGCATTCATGATCTCCCCCTTCCTATCCACAGTCTCCGAGTTCTTGTCTTCGTCTCAAAAGCTTGTTCTCCTATTGACTCATTCTAAGAAAGAAAGATAGACACATAGAGACATATTGTAATGTTATTGGATAACCAAGAATGCACTATTACTACAGAAAAAGGAGCCATTTTCAGAGAGTTTTCAAAAGGAAAGCCCCCTCAGCAGAATTTAATCTTTTTCAAATCAATACTCAAGTGTTTTTTTTTTACTATTAGATTTCTCTGAAATTCAACGTCTCCTCCTTCTCCCCCTCTCCTCTGTCTCTCTGTCTCTCTCTCTTTCTCCCCCATTCTCTCTGTATCTGTGTGGGTGTGTCTAAGTATTGAAAAACTTCACCATTAGCCTCCTTTTACTTGAACATTACGCTTCCTCTTTAGCATCACGCTCACATTTGTTCAACATGGACCCTGTTCCATTTTTAAGCAATCAACCCGTCTTACATTGGTCCCTACGAATTCTTTTAAAATTTTGCTTTCCATTCTTATTTCGGATCCCAACGCTCCCCTCTTAACTCAATAGCCAACTTTTTTTAACACCATTCCCCACCCCTTTCCTCTAACCTTACACCCGTCTTTTCAACGTTAGTCCCCATTTAGCTCCCCCCGGACATTAGCCCTTTTTTTTTTTATACCATCCCATCCCATGTTCACAAAATTAGCCACTTTTCTTCCAAAATTAGCCATTTTTTATAGCATTTGTCTCCATGTTTCAGAAGTAAACACACCTTCACTTTCTTTGATATGCCTGTTTTCAATATTGGACCACTTTTAACGTTACAATTCTTCTTACACAACAATTTTGCATAGCAGTAACCACTCCCGTCTCCTACCATTACCCCTTTCTTCTAGAAGAAAAAAATTGTGTCTATTTCCTTTAATAAACAAAACTAATCAAATTGAACACAATCTTATTCCTATCTGTGTATCTTTTTTAGTCATTTTGAACACTAATTTACCCCGCCCGTATGGGGAGGGAATTCAGTTCAGTGTATGTACTAAAGCTGCATAAAATTGTGATTATAAAGGTAGCAGATCCAGATCTGTAGCTTCAGCCCGTGACCGACGGTTGATGCACGAGCAAGGGAAGGGACGATGTGACAGTTTGCAGCTAAAAATGTGTTTCTTGGACAAACGATGAAGTCTGATATGTAGACATAGCAGTATCTCCTCTGCCCAGTTTTCTGTGTGACATTGTCTTAGTCATGAAAAGGGAAGACGAAGGTTGACGAAACACTCTCTTAATCCTTCTATTTGAATCTATTTAACGGAGTGATTACACATCAGGACTCAACATCAGCTCACACACGTGCACACATATCAACACAGTATAGAGTGGGCGTATTGGCTATAAAATCAATACACGTACATATACACGTCTCACACACACACACACATACACACGCACAAAAGTGTGGTGATCAAATATGCCGAAACACGTCACTTACGTCCATAGTATTTAATGTTGTTTGTCAAATGTCTCCACTGATTAGGATATCTTATGTTGATACTTTCAGACCTGTGGATATTGATTGTGTCAGTGCGAATACGGTTGGATGACAGGGCCGACAGAGACTCATATCGCACGAAAGGTCAGACACTTGACATGATTCCCCAAATAGCATTTCGGAAAGAACAACAATACGTAGTTTTACATGCATACAGGCACAGAAATCTCTAATAGCTAATCACACAGCCGCACACACTCTAAAGCACAAATACACACACATACACACAAACATACACACACATACACACAAACATACACACACATATGCATTATTATTTACACAAGACGCAACTGGTAGATTTCACTGAGGATCAATTGACAACAAGTTTCCTCAATATTCCAGGACTCTTAGATGGCATTCAGTCCTCAAAGCTCTAACATTCATCTAAGAATTTAATCAGATTTTATCAATGCTGTCGACTGAATTCCACTACGTATCTCCAAGTATTCTAATCACTTCATAATACTTTAGTAACTGTTCCAAGCAAACCAAAACTAAAGAGTTCAACCGTCACATTCATTTTCCATATTTTTTTTCACGCAATGCTGAGATCGTTTTTCAAGTGTTGAGTGAACTTGAGGTCAAGAAGTTGGTCAGAGTTGGTGGCGGTTCTCGAAAGTGGTTCAATTTGCCAGGATTCAGGCAAGTTGACAGGTGTTGCAATGATAATGAAGAGACAGTAGCTTTATTTTAGTTGGGTTGAAAGTCACAAGCCTTCCTTTCACTCAATAAGCAGTTATAGATAGATGGGAGGAAGATTCAGATGGCATGTTATGATGGTTGAAGTCCCTAGAAGATGGTTGAAGAGCTGGATATAATCAGCATAGATGTTAAGAAAAGACCGATAATATTGTCGGACAGGTCGTTTTTAAACATTAGAATGAGAGACCCAAGATCAGAGCCCTGGGGTACACCAACATTGGTATCGGGATCTTTGAAAACTGGCTATTGAAAACTATCTTCATTATATCGATCTATTTTAATTTAAATGATCCATTAGTTATTAGCATTAGTACTAACGTAAGTAGTAAGAATGTTGGTAATATTTACTTAATTCCGGAATACAGTCATTTGCATGAGGCCCTGGTGAGAATCACTCTCACAACTAATGATAAATTCACTAAGCATTACACTAGACTGGTTGACCAATTAGCTGTTGTTGTAATACCAGTTGTTACTAAACATATTTTGGTTCTGGTACAATGCCACAAGTATGGTACTCCCAGTGAGGATCGAAATCGCCAATAGACTAGCTTACTAAATATTTGGCCCCAAGAAGGGGTTAAAGTAAACGCTGCTGTAATTCTACTTATTTATTAAAGATAATAAAGCTTGGAGGGGGCATAAGGCCACTAGTAATTGACCCCAATTGACGATCTAACTTGTTATACATAATCAGCGAGAAAAACTTTATAACTATTGCACAACGCCAAGGCCCCCAATTGACTGTTGGTGTAACTGTTGTGTGTATGAATTTATTTTCTTGTGTAAAGAACCTATGTAAATCTAGTATAAAGTGTTTCGCCTCTCGTACAAGAGTAGAGTGATTTATATCCTGGGTATAAGGACCTTTTTTTTTTTTAAATTTGGTAATATCAAAACGAAGAACACTAAACTTTCTTTACCTAAATTCTTTTCACTTAAGAGAAAATAGGCCATTAAGAACATCATCTCAACGTGGCCGAAAGTAAAATCGATGCGGGAGTTTTCAAGTCATTGTTCGATGACTGAGATCTTTTGATAAGTACTTACAAGTAGATGTAATCTTGGCAAAGAGTCAGCACATAAGCACCGTAAGAGGATATGGTCTGCTCCAGTGTGCCAAGATGAGATTCTGCCTAAAAAAATTAAGCTTCTAGTTGGAGCAATAAGTGTGACGAGACCAAAGAATGATTTCCAGAGGGAATGCAATCAAATATAACTTATTTTCCCCAAATGCCAACGCTATACCATTTTTCTTAACATACACAACTAATCATACTATCCGAGGGTTGCGATGAAACAGGAGAGATATAAGAAGGAACGAGATTCTTGTTAATAACTATCAATAATTGACAATTCTTCATTTAACACAGTAGGGTTTTGTCCATGTGTTCCTCCAATCAAGTTTCAAAAGGTTATATCTGCTTTCCAAGATTGAGACAAAACATGTATTGTATATTTGTAGTTTGTATAAAGATCAATATTACAAAAGTTTGAATCTGACGGTCTGTACTCCAAATATCCCAACCGAATAGATAGAAAGCAACTGAAATCAAGATGAAAGAAATACATATTTAAATGAAAATAACCAATATGAACCACGTTCTTCTGCAAAATGTTCCAGAATATCCCTTTTGTTGGGATGTGATCATTGAAAAGTCTGAAACGAGCGTGAATACCCCTGACATAAACCAACTTAGTATGAACATGTGTAGTATAATTTGGAACTCCCTTGATAAACTATTAGATGGATTTAAAAATGATATGAGTTATTTTTCGAATGCTCAGACTTATATATCTCTATTAATTCTGCTCCTATACATCACACACTCACACACACACACATACGTATATATATATATATATATATATATATATATATATATATATATATATATATATATATATATATATATATATATATATATGTATATACATATGATCAGATGACTGGATTCTAATAAGCGACAATGTTTCATATAATGAATTCGAATAGTATCATAGCTTGAAACGAAATCAAGGGTCTTTGAACATCATTATTTCTTTGAATTCGAAAAACGAAAACAGTAATACAAACTGTCAAGTGGAAATTGTCATTTATGATGTATTCGTCTCTGAGATGTCACCACAACATAATTTACTGGATTAGACAATGTAGTAGTACATACGATGCATCTATGACTCATCTGGAAATATTCAAAAAATGTTCTGTTTGAAGTGACATAAGCGTATCAGAAAGCTTTGATTGCTTTACCCAGACTCTAACAAGTATTTGTCGGAAGAACACTTAATTTTAGGGAATTTCACACTGTTTTGTCTCCTAGCTCATATATCTATGAGAAATGATCATGGCTACACCGAAACCAAATTTATATAAAAAACATTGCATAATAGTTCAAGTCATTTGAAAAATGGGCGTCTGTCTATTGCTATCTATCTCCCTTTCACTAAATCACTCATTTTCTCTCTCACTTTGTTTATATATATATATATATATATATATATATATATATATATATATATATATATATATATATATATCACCGTTGATTAAAGCGAATTATAATTATCTGACAATACTAGAGCGAAATGACAATTCAGAAGAGCTTGTACACAAATGAAATTTCTTAGTTTATTTTGACGTTTTGCCAGTTCATCCAGGTTACTTCAGAAAAAAGTGACAGAGATACAAAAAGATGGTTGAGATCATGGTGAATGATAAATAATTGAATCGAGCAGGTATCAAGTGTTTCAAATTGTCGAATTTTCAGATGATCAAAAATTTAGAACTTGAAAAATAAACACTCTGCTCACATTTGAGAAAAAATGTAATATCCATTTAATCTATGAACCCACGAACAGCCAGACATGGATTGCATATTATAAACACTTTCTTATATCTGCATCACTCTGTTTTAAAGAGGTCAGAGTGAACTGCAAGACGTAAAACATATATGGCCTTGCGGCTGAGATGGTTATACAAGTCTTACACGTGCCTCTGGCTAATGTAAAAATCAGTATTTCATAGACTGATTTTCATGGTAGCCTGGCTACCCCACTTGGAAGATTTGTTAAACACACTCTTCTAAAACCTTAATTTAACAATCAATCGGACTTTTGGACTAACCTAGGTTAGCTTAGCTCATATCTATAAAGAAAAAAACAAAACAAAATAAGACGCCAGAAATCACAGAATCTAAATACTGTTGCTATTCATAATCTGTAAAAGGCAATATACGCTTACCGTAGCGTGTACTTTGTAAACGCCCAAGAGGACTATGGACAGACAAAGGTCAGCTTAGCCCATATTTATAAAACGAAAGGAATTTCAGGAAGCCAGAAACCCTGCAAAGAAAAAAGCTGATGTCACTGTCAATATCTGTGAAAAGCAATATACGCTTGCTGTAGCGTACACTTGATCAAAGCCATATTTCTTTCTAGTTTCAAATCGCATTTATTTAGATCGGACAAGGATGCAGCCTTGATCAGCAGGGTATAAAAACTTAACCGCCCTCGGTGTTACCTGCACCTCAGATGCCAGTATAATACACACAGTTATAAAAGATGAAGGGTTGGATTTACGCATACCATCGTATTTTCTTCAAATAAACATGTCAATATTGATTTCTTTCATTCTATCATTTTCCTTGTTCTTTTCTCCTTGCACATTTGGAAAGGAGTTCTGAAGGGAAGAAATACAGGTTTTCCCCACTTTATGAATATAACGCTTTTCATAGGCCAAAATCGCCCAAAGCAAAGTAGTAATTACCATCTGTTCGTATAGGAAATTTTTCGGGTTGTGGGACCAATAAATTAACTTTTTTTCGGATGGTTTTAGGCTAACAGTAACCCCGTTGCAAGATCTACCAGACTGATATCTCATGACAAGCATCGTTAATGGGTGCATAACAGTGATGTATAGTGTTTTCTATAATAGGTGTGCAACGTGCTACGAATGCTCAAAAACGAAAAGATATCTTAGTGTCTGTAAAAATTAATGAAGAGTTGAAGATTTTGGCACCATGTGAAACTTTACAATTTACATTTGGGACCACCTTTCCAACATTGAGAGACTTTTACTGTCAGTTTTTTTGTATAGACACTAACAAACTTTTGCTTATTAGTGCACCAATAGCTCACATCAAACAATAAACGTCATGTGATTTTCAAAGTTTTCAGTTTACTTCATTTTTTCTACCATAGTAACAAAAACAACAATAACACAAACAATTTTTACCTAATTTAGGGTTGTAAGCTCTTCATTTGTCCGTCCCGTCACGTTAGACCTGATCAGTATTTGAAATTAACATCGTGATTTGAAATTACAACATAGTTACGCAGAATGCACAAAAAATATGATTATTTTTCATCTTTGTAGCCCAGAAGAAATAATCGAAGCATAATATAGTACCTTGGAAAACCATTCATCATTTTTCCTATTTGGTTGCCTCACAACAGGGGATCAGAAAGGATTTTTTTTGGAGTGTATTATTTGGTTTATACAACTTGTCTATCACTTTGGAAATAGTTTTTATCGTAAAGCAAACAAAAAATGCCAATTCCTCAAGACAGTACTGCAACATCTCTTTCAAGTTTGACAGGTTCTTCTAGTGTACTGCAATCTCGAGGTTGCATATGATATCCTCAAATGGATTTCTGTTTGATCTTGAACCATTCCAGTATCGCTTCAGAAGATTGTTTAGGATTTTTGTTTTGCTTGAGGGGGAAACTCCGCCCCAGTCTCAATCTTCTCGACGATTCGAACATGTTTTCTTCTAAGTTTCCCTGTATTGAGCTACATCCACCATCTATTCAATCTTAACCAGTTTCCAAGTTCTTGTTGATAAAAATATCTCACAGCATGATGCATTCATCACTCTACTATACAGTGATGATGGTGTTCCCGTCCGACACAACGTTTTCTTTAATAGCCGAAATATTCAATATTGGTCTCATCAGACTAGAGCACCCCGCTTCATATGTTTGGGGAGTTTTTCACATGCCTTTTGACAAACTCCCAACATGTTTTTCTGATGTTTTCCTTTGAACAGTGGCTCTTTCTCTGGTCATTATTCCATAAAGCTCAGATCTGGAGTGTACGGCTAAATATGGAAAATAATAAATGAATACTTGAACTATTCCAAATTCAAGATTTCAGTTTGTCTGTTTTCATTATCGGTAATACATCAGTATGTGGCAGTTGATGATTGACAGTTATTCGATGAGTTGGTAAGTAAATGAACAGTTTGACAGGGAAATAGTTTATTTATTCACCTTGAATAAAATGAAATATTAATATTTTTGACAGAAAATATATAGATCCATAAGTTGAGAAAAACAAAATCAAGATATCTTTTCGATAATAAAGAATTCCAGCGAAAGATCAGTCGCCGAAAAGTCCAGAAAGGTTCTCGGCAGAGCATCTGTGTAAGAAAATGACTTCAGGGTGATTGTGTGTTATTCGATGAAATGTTTTTTTCCAGAGAAACGCCTGGGCACGGATCAACTTTTTGTAAAGAAGAAAGGAGACTCACAAGAATCGAACAATGCGTCGATTCTACAATCTTCGGGTCAGAATATTTCAGAGTTAGACAGGGAGGGGAAAAATTAATTTTGAAAAGCCAAAATATTGCAATGGATTTAACGGGAGGAGTATTATAGAGATTCAAAACACGTAAACAAGCTTCCAGAATTGGGTGAAAGACAAATGCAAGGGTATTTCAAAAAACAGCACCAAAGAATCACGGGTGAATCAAAATGAAGACAAATACGCAATATAATCTTCGATAGAGAAGTGTAAGATTGATACAAGACGGGAGCATAAAGGATGTAGACAATGCAAAGATCGGGCAATCGATCACATAGTGAGCGAGTGTAGCACATTAGCCCAGGAATGCAAGAAGAGGTATAGCTAGATGGGGAGGATGATTGACTGGGAACTATGGAAGCAACTGCATTTCGACCATACAAACCAATGGTAAATGAGCGGACAGATTTCGTCGGAGATAACAAAGAAACATCCCCTGGGACTTAGGGATTCAAAAGGATGACTTTTTTCAAATCTGATTTAGTATACCATATTGCGCCTCAAAAGGACTCAAGAATTGATAGATAGATAGATAGATAGATAACTAAAATTCAGATAAAAATGAAGAGATAGATAAATATAAACAGATTGAAATTGATGGATATGGACATATTGAGATAGATAGATAGATAGACAGATAGATAGATATGAACATGTTGAGATCGATCGATCGATCGATCGATCGATAGATAGATAGATGGATAGATAGATAGATAGTGCAACACAAAGAAGATTAGTTAATAATTGATTGAGTAATCTCCGAATGATTAAAAAGTATCATGGGGGTATAATTGAAAATTATATAATGGGAATTGAAAATGAAAGATAGAAATCTACAAGTATAAACTAATGATACTGTTTAGTTCAGTTGATCCCCCTCCGGAGAGGGAATATGTTAGTTTTAATTATAAACAATGTTGATACAATTTGGCTTTGGCGATGGTTAAGAAGGTCAAGTGACGTTCTGGTGACCTGTTGCCCCATAGTACTAATGATGTCTTATTGTAAAATATGCTTGTTACTAAAATCTTATGCGCAAAGTTATTAATAAGGATCACATAGCATTGAGTCTTCTGCCAGACCCTCAATAGGGATGAGCCGGTGTAGCATACAAGATTAACCCCCACAAAATATCATCATCATCATCATCATCATCCCTTTTAACGTCCGTCGGTGGGTATACACCTTCCCAAGGATTCGCCACACTCCTCCATCGTAGGCATTCCGGGGCTACTTTCTGAATTTGACTAATTTGTCTTCCCATCTAGAATTCTGTCGACTTCTGTTGTCTATGTGATATCTGGAGATCCATTTTGTGAATCGTGATGTCCATCGGTCGTCTGCCATTCTTGCAACATAACCAACCCATTGCCATTTAAGTTTTCTAGTAGATTCTATGATGTCTCAAACTCCTGTTTTCTTCCTGATATACTTTGCTGTCTTGTTATCTCTCCGTGTGGAGTTGAGCCTGATTTTCTCATGAGCACGTTCCATGCTCCCCAGGGTTTTTTGATTAGGTTCCATGTTTCAGCCCCTATAATGACTATCGGATGAATGCATTGGTTGTATACTCTTCTTTTCAGGATTCATGAGATCTTCTTGTTTTTGAAGGTTGATCTGCCGAACGCTTACCATCCTAGAGTAATTCTTAATTTCTTCTTCTTGTGAGGGTTTCATCCAAGGAGTATTCTATATGTGACATATGCGTGTGTTTACGTATGTAACAGGCGTGTATGTGGTATATATATATATATATATATATATATATATATATATATATATATATATATATATATATATATATATATATATATATATATATGCATTTGTGTAAGGGCATGTGTGGTATGTGTTTAGTATATAGTTGCAAGGTTTGCCAGTCAATACAGATAATACAGTCAATACAGTGGATAACGTATGTCTGCTAGCTTTGCCAGATCATGAG
>OY735203.1:1312500-1427500 GCA_963457665.1 Thysanoteuthis rhombus | reverse complement strand
CGTAGACAACATAAAGATGTAATTAAAAACACTTAACAGAATGATTGACTAAAGAGAAAAAAATAACAGCCAAATAAATAGCAACTGCAGAAACCCTAATAAAAGTCCTACAAAAGAAAACCATTAAACTCATGCATGTATGGAAACGTAATTAAATAACAGAATAAAACACCCATAGTAAAAAGTGAAGTATAAGGGTATTTTAGTCTGGTATAGAGGTATGAAAAGGTAGAACTTGAGTCACCGATGAGAAATACACAGTTAAGGCACCTATTATACCCTGAAGGGCTCTACGTAAGATAGAGATCATAGCAAAGCTGGTAGGATTGACCTTTATTAAAAAAAAAAAGCATGGTGATGACCTTTGCATAAGAGGGACACAAAGACTGAGTTGAAAGGATAAATATCGATGCAATGCATCTAATAAAATACATTGGACCAATTATGGAGTCCAAAGATAACTGGGATATCTTTACTAACTCAAAGTGATGCCCAGGATTTTGAATTATTATAATAAAATGAATTGAACAGAGTAATATCTTGTGAATCCCACTTCATGTGGATAGCTGTATTGAGATTGAATATTCGTCTGAGAAAGAACTGGAAGATATCAAGATTTTCTCCAGTATTTCATTCAAAACCAAAAAGGTTTCACGTAGAACCCGGATGTTTGTGACATGACAGAGTCAATATAATATTAGATTGTAAGACAACTAACCTGAGATTACAATATGGAGCATATGACTATAACCGTGATCATGGATATATGAGAGCTATTTTTTTAAGGGAAGAAAAGACTTGATTTGCCTCGAAATTTACACTGATTTTCTTTGAGTTGAACACGTTTGTCTGAATTTAGAGGAGCACTTGCCCCTCATTCTCTGGCTCGTGCGCTTATGTCTGTAATTGATGAGCTAAGTTTGAATCCAGTTCACCCTAAGGGAACTTTTCAGCAAATACCCCCTGAAAAAGGGCATGCAAAAGTTCTACGAAGGGATACGTTTGAAAAATATTAGATGGCTATGAAAACCTGAACTTGGTCGAAACTTTCAGATCATTTGTACCAGTATTGATAGAGATGTTTTATCGTCAACTTCCAAAACTAGAGTTGACTTAATGTTTCGACTATACCAAGAACAATAAAAATTATCTTCTTTAATTCAGGAGAGTAAACCAATATATAAAATACACATTTTTGTTGTGTTATTTAGATTTAAAACCAACTGATCGTTCAAGGCTGACGGAGCTAAATTGAAAAATCATAGATATTTCCGAAGATTCATCATACAGATATACACGGGCTTTTCAAATAATAATAAACATATTCATGTTAATGTATTTTTTATATTATTTGATTCATGCAAAAGTTGCAATAACCATTTTCAGTAAAACTAGTGGTTCGGGTTGAGTTTAAGCCTTCAGCAGCGAGTCTTGACAGAAGTAGTTGAGTTAATCCGTTCCACAAGACTGAATATCTACTTAGATATTTCAGAGCGAATTGCGGCAAAATTCAGATATGAGGGAAATATGGCTCACAGGATTGTGTCACGCACACACTATATGCAACAAAGTGATGCCTGCAAAGAAAATCAGCATTCGATGGAATGATTCCCACGAGGGTTCGATCAACACCCTCTGTTATATGTAGGCAATGCGTACAAACAATGTGGTAAGAATTGCTGTGATCTGCCTGAGGGCCCCATGTTCAGTTCCATAACTGGTACAAGTTGGCAGAGTATTAGTCCTCTAGATAGCCAGCCCCATTGGTCACTAAACAAGTCAAGACCGATATTTTGGTATTCAACGGGACATGCACAAGTCTGACTGTATCTGTGTTATTGAATGGGTATCGATCAAACCGAGCGGGAGGCATTCATTCCCAGATCACTATATTGCCTTGAGCAGACCAGATTAATTTTGGACGCAGTATCGATTCGAAGAGAGAGAGAGAGAGAGAGGAGAGAGAGAGAGAGGGAGAAGGGGGTTGAAGTGATGCTGCTTGATCTTGCCAGTATCTCTAAACTCTTATCCTACAGTTTCTTGATGTCCCTGACCCTTTTTTTCAGAGCCCACTGAGGTGTCAGCGATAACCCTACATGATATCAGTATGGTTGGGTCTATTATAAGTGGAGTGTATGGAAGCATTGTATACCTGAGGCCAGTTAAGATACTCTGTATAACTACTTCTGTTTCGGTATGCAACCAGAAGGATTATCTGCTGTAGAAAGAAGCTCCACAAATTTTCCAATTTTTGCTTCTGATAATATCACATTCTGATAATGACTTTTGTACTAGTGTAACAGTCATGAAACATTCGAGAGTGTTTTTATACAAACTTCTAACAGCGATTACTGTATCCCTAGGGACTGATGGTGATGATGATAATTTGGAAAAAAAAACAACCCTCAGCGCTGCTGTGACAGGTGAAGACGATATGAGAGGAGGAATGAAGACTTGAGGAGATTAACTGACTCTCAGCATTCAGGGATAACCACCAGGCAATTGGTGTAAAGCCGTAATCCACAGCACCGTTGGGGACTTTTAGAGTGTGAAGAGAAGGGATGGAGACATGAGTAAACTTGCTGTTACTCAGTCTCCAGTGGTGACCATCGTGCAACTGGTATGAAAATACAAATAATAACGATGATGAAGATGATGATGGGAAAGGTACCGATTTTTTAAGGACACTACTTATCACTCAGAAACCTGTATATACAAGTGCAACTCAATTGTCTATCATGAATAGATAAAGAAAAAACCTCATATATTATTATTATTATTATTATTATTATTATTATTATTATTATTATTATTATTATTATTATCATTATTATCATCATTATTATCATCATTATTATTATTATTGACATCATCATCATCATCATCATCATCATCAAGGGATGGATAGATAATGCGACAGAATATCCATGAATGCGTAATGTTATTTGGAACAATTTGACTTTGTTATACGGAGAAAGGGTCGTTTAGTCTAGACAGCGCAAATAGAATAAACAATTCAAGAAAAATGGAGTTACTGCAGGAATCGAACCTAAAAACAATACATATATATATATATATATATATATATATATATATATATATAAAAAAGAAAAAACATTTTCAGGAGCCGAATTTTGTTTGAATAATAATGATTTGTTTTCATGCAACACACACAGTCATATATAAATATGTATATATTTGTGTGTGATTTTGAATTACGATATATTATAATGAAACGCTATTTTAAATGATCATCTGTTATTACACGTTATTACACATTACGTCATTTCAAATAGAACCTGAATATAATATAACGCAATTTATAATAATTTCTGTTTGATCATATATTTCGTTATAGTACATATATATATATATATATATATATATATATATATATATATATATATATATATATATATATATGGGAAGGGTTTGGTGTGTGTGTCACTCTCTATCTTTCTCCCTCTCTCTCTCTCTCTCTCTCTCTCTCTCTCTCTCTCTCTCAGTCTCTCTTCCCTCTGTCTCATAGTGTCAATACCTACCCATCTGGGCCAATATCTAACAGTTCACGAAGCGATCAACGTTCATATCTATTTAGAATATCACACGAATTTATGCATATTTCTTTTTTCCATTTACGTTCAGTTGGATGAATCACTTCCTAAAGCAGCTTTGTGAATGACTAGAAACAGCGAGATTTAACCAGACTTATCATCGATTATCAATGATTATTGTCCTCATCACTGAATGAGCCTAACCATAGCTGTAAATTCTTCAAATAAAAAGCACAACCCTGAATAAAAAATTTCATTAAGACTTACAATTCTTTGCTTCATGTTATTTATAATATTTCCCCTGAATGTTTATATCGGAGCGAGCAAAAATATCTGTTGATCCAAATTCTTTTCTCATGACTAAAGTATGGAAGCACTTTTGAATTTGACGTTGGGAATCAATATTCTTTTCAATAAAATAAATAAGCTAACTTAAATTTGAAATCTTTTGTAAACACAATAATTCTACTTGTGTGTTGTTTGCCAAAGGTATGTGCGCAGATATACCTTTAAGGGAACTATGCCTACGTCTTGTATATTCCCAAAACCAAAATGAAATAAAAAAAAAATCGCCCTGTCTTACTTAAATGTACCGAGTGTCCTTAAGAAAATGAAACAGAAATACTTTCAACGTTCAGCGTTGAATCCTGCAAGTGTATTCGGGAAATCTAATTTACGTACTTCTCGATAATTTCATTTTCGACATAAAACAGTGGTTGTTGCTGGCAAGTATTTTCGTTCTTTCTATTTGCAACGAAGGGGACTGATATCATCCACTGCGATCTTTGAACGAAGTTAGGACACAAAAACATACACATACAAACACAAACGCAAAGACACGCACATATATGTACACATATATCTACATATATGTCTGTGTATGTACGTGCTACAAGTCTACATGCGTTTATGTGTGGATGAGTGTGTACTTACATATGTGTAGCATACATTATAGTTCTCTCTATTTGCAAAGAGATGGAGCCATCATGCATTGTGGTCTTTGACAGACCCCGAGAGGAAGTGTGCTACTTTCAATAACTTCGTTCGCAATTAGGCCCTTCCGCTCGAAATTTTCTTCATCTGAAGGTTCCCTCTTGCCTTCCCCATAATTCTAGAAACCAATGCCTTTTACTGTACAAACATATCCTGGCTCATCCCCGTAGACACACGAACATGATTGGATAGGCAACTGCCATAGAGAAATATTTGGTCGGTTTAGGGGGTTAATCGTTGAAAATGAGTTCGATCCTCATTTCGGAGCCTCATGATTGTATTTTGCGCCCTGGTGAGCAGAGCTTAGTAAATGTTTACAAAGATTGATGAATGGACACCTTCTATGGAGCAGATTTATTCAGGTTTGACCGGTATGCTACTGATAGTTAGTTCAAGGTGGTGTCCGATCCATGCAAGTACAGGCTCAGCCAAATCTTCATGACGATGGATATGTTTGAAACTGACAACCAAACTGTCATTCAAACTGTCAAAATAGGGTTCATCAGATTGGACAAGTTATGTACGTATATATGGACGAGTATATCACACTTACATCCACACATATTATGTATACCAAAAAAAGTTTTTATAGATATTTTCGTATTTTTTTCTGAATAAGTTTTGGTGGCTTCAGTTGGTAGAATAAGTTTATGCTAAATTGGTCCTTAGTATGAAGTTAATTTTTTCTGCTCGAGAGTGCAATCACAGATCCCAAGCAGGGTAGATCCCAATCTCGGGCAAACTTGTAAAGAAAAAAAATCTACATCAGTAGCACCTATGACGAATGGAAATTATTGAAGCAGCTTAGCATAATAGCTGCATTGTAAATAGAACCTCCTTTTCATAAAATATCTAAAGATTTTCTAAAAATTTTAAAGCTCAAATGGATTGAAGGCACGTAAAATTAAAAGCGAAAAAATGTTTTATCAAAACCCAATTTCTATCTTGTTTAAAAGGTCAAGTAGTTTGAAAGCGTAAAGAATTGAGAAAAAAAAACATTTTCCTTTGTCGAAGCTTGAACTAGGTCTGCCAATTTTATTTTTCAGGCATTAATCACTCGGCTATTGAAACGCCATGACTTCGGAACTAAGAATCAATGCCGGCGAAGAATTCTTTTTCATTCATTGACCAGCTCACATGCCAGTATGTTGAAAACGATGGCAAATCCTTCCACAGATGATGTTGATACAAAATTCACATTCATGTACACATGTACACACACACACACACACACACACACACACACACATATATATATATATGTATATATGTATATATATATATTCCATCGATCTGAATCTGATACTTGTGAAAATCTTTGATAAAAAAAAAAAAAAATAAACAGAGCAGAATTTTTTTTACACTTGTTCGCTGAGAGCGCGAACGCAGACTCAATTGGAATCGACAAATTTTTTCAGAAGTCTTCTGCTTATTCCAGAGACATGGTTCCATTACTCTTCTGAGATGCACAGTACTTGATATCTCAGCATATAGAAACACATGCACACACATGCACACACATGCACATATACTTTTGTACTTTATGATATATATATATATATATATATATATATATATATATATATGTGTGTATATATTTATATAAATATGTATATATATATATATATATATATATATATATATATATATATATATATATATATATATATATATATATATATATCTTAGCAGGGAATTCTGGTGTTTCCTGCGAAAAATAAAAGACGCTACTGAAATAAAACATTCTTGACTAAATGTAGAGAGGTAGGAACAGTTGTTTCAGTGTACTCAGCAATGTAACGGACAGCTTTTGTGACCGACTCTTAGTATAGTTGACCCCGGGTCAGGTTCATGCACACTCCCACGCATACCTATACAGGCCTTGGATGACTAGTAGCCCAGGTCAGTCTTGTTCAGGCAGCTTTTCGTTCGACAGTTATTACAAACGTTTTCAAACAGCTTGAGATTCTGATGATGTGAAATTTATAATTCAATTTCTCTCCACCGTAAACAATTATATATATATATATATATATATATATATATATATATATATATATATATATATATATATATATATATATATATATATATATATATATATATATATATATATATATATATATATATATATCAAATGTTAGAATTTTGTCTATAACAATAACCTTCGTTCTGCTACTTTCAGCTCATTAGACAGTGTAATCAAGCTAAGAAATTATTTGTATACAATGAAAAATTTCTTTCACTTCGATTTGAAACGTGACGGTTGAAATAAACTATCATTATCTAACTGGCAACACTTTATATGGTACTGCTTCATTTGAGGTGTGATTATCCTGACTATATTACCAGTAACTTCTTATATTAATGGTTAGAAAGGTTGTTCTCTACACTGTTTGTGTATACAGAGTTTCATTTGTTTCTTTCATTAAAACGTATCATTCCATCTTTTCCACATTATTAGCCTGTTTATAAGCATGAATATTTTGTTTCTTTTTTAAAAAGAATCGTATTTTCAAATTCGTGTTTTTTGTCGTTCTGGTGTAATAAAATGTCTAATTACACTGTCGTATTTAACTTCCTTCTACGACTTAAACTTTTTTTCTGTTTCGTTTTTGAACAGAGTCCATTATTTGGTCAAGTTATTTCAACGTCAGTTCCTACAACTACTTTGTTTTTGATGTTTTTAACGAATCTTTCTTTTTTTTCACATTTACGGTTGTTCGGCAATTTTTAAGGTTATTTTGGTGTTTGGGGACCTGTTTAGGGGGCTTAGTATATTTTACTATATCAATTTTTAATGTTTTCGAAAGTATATGTGGTTTTATGTCGGGAAAAGACACCTGTTTTTGCCTCTGCATTAAATGATATATCTTTATCCCCAATTTTTGAAGAGTTCAATTCTCCCTAAAAGCACAAATTATTCACTGAATTAAGGTCATGTACACGTTAGTTCATTTCAAAATGTCCCTGTCTATCATTAGATTTTTTCCTTCATTCCTGAGTTTCCAAAACTGAACGGAGAGGGAGATAAAAGGAGGAACTAGAATTAGCTAGTACATCTTTGAAATTCAATTTTATTCCTATAAAGTAGATGTTTTTATAGTAAATATCAAAATGATTCTGAATTCAACACATTTTACACACTTAGATGTTATACGCCCCCCCAATTTCCAATTAGACAAATGCATTCTGAAAAAGTGAAAAAAAATTATGAATAAAACTTTAAAAGAAAATCAGAAATAGGAACTGAGCGTAAAAAAATATAACCAAATAAATAAACTTTGTAAAAAACGTAACAGAGAAGCCCAAAGGAAATCAAAATAAAACAATACAATGCCAAACTCTTACAACACCATAACAACCAAAAAGAGAAATGGATTCTTCTTAAAAAGTAATGAGATTGGGAGAAAAAAATTCAAAACGTGCATTGAAATTGGCCACTTATATGAAAATGAAATTACTTAAACAAATGAAACCTTTGAATTAAACAGTTAAAACTATATATATACACAAAAAAGCATAAAAAGCCTCCTTCAAATAACCCTTGAAAAATAGTAGCAACCAGTAATGCAGTAAATCTGTGAGAACATACCTTATATGAACCAGGATCATTTAATGCGTTACAAAGCAAATAAGTATTATTTACTCAAACTCTTCTATAGATTAAAGTGAAAGTATTTCCCTGGAGTACATAAATAACATTTCCTGTCTATCTGATGAACAGTATCAAAACAAGGGTCCAACCATTGTTATTGACCGAATTCACATATTTAATCGACATATTGTTTCTACTTGTGGTATATATTTCCTTTATACATACATATATATATGTGTGTGTGTGTGTGTGTGTGTGTGTATGTGTGTGTGTGTGACCTCATATGTCTCCTTCCATTGCGTATGACTTTCGCTAAAGAAAACTGACCTCAAATGACCTTCACAATGCGTAGTGCGTTTACCGTGAAAATACTAACCCCTTAAGGCATATTTCAATTTTAAAGGTGCAGAGTTGCCGCTATCAACTTTGGAAATCGGATCAAATTGATGTTGAATGCCTTCAGAGGCCGACTTCGCATTGCATATAACTCTATTGATTGAAAGATCTATTCAGTGACTAATTCTGAATGCCAAATTGTTGCACAAAACTTAGTTGCTTTAAAATAACCCCAAATTATCACTAGTGACCTCGAATGATCTGAAAGGTTAAAAGTCACAAACAGAGCAGCCACGGGAACACCAAATGCTAAATTTTAGCAGCCTTGAAGCAAATTTATGGTCCACTACTTCGGAAACTTACAAGAAGGGACTAGAAATGACCGCTGAAAAATCTCGGGGGTCTACCTTACATAGCTCATGTTGGAAGTTGACTTATTAAGAATTTATTGCAGGAAATAGGTACAAAACAAAGAAACAAAGAAACAAAGAAAAATCTCAAATATCTATTTAAATACGTATGATCTGAGCATCGATGTAGATTATAATTCAATCCACAGGATCAATTGTTTGATTTTACGTTTCGTTAGACAAAGCTAAAGGTAGCTTTGATGGACGAAACGTTTAGGTGAATAAAAAAATTTCATTTGTAACACAAGTTATTCCTTACAATATAGTCACTTCAATCTTAATATGCGAGTATATATGCATATATACACACACACACACACACACACACATATATATATATATATATATATATATATATATATATATATATATATATATAAAGTATGTAAGTGTGTATATGTGTACGTACGTGTGTACGCATGATTATATATTTATATATATACGTGTGTATATTTATATATATATATATGTATATATGTATATATGACTATAAATTGTTTTATTATTATATTGAAACTATATTTGAAATGATCTCCCAATATACATAAACAAATAGTTATATATGAATATATTTTTTTTAAAATCATACACGTGTATATGAATATGTTTATGTAAATATATATCTAAGTATATACAGGCAATTATTCATTTTTGCTTGTGTATGCATGCATGAATATATATGTATCGATATTATATGAATAAAAATGTCTTTCATATATGTTTTTGACTCATTCCATCCATATTATTAGAAAATGTATTTTTTGTGATAACCATATCTATCATCGTATTTTAATCTTGGTTGATCTTGTAATTACAGGGGAGTGGTTTGCCTACGTGTTAATGACTCTCTGACTCGCTTTATTTTCATCTCAGCAAACCTGCAATTGGATTATCTATCAAGATGTTTCCTGAAGGATGTGTTTAGTGAACGTGAGCCTCACTAGCTTTGATTTGAACCAGTTTCACCGATTCTGTTTTGCAGTTGGTGATAGAATTGATCAAAATAGATGTTACACCTACATCATACCTTCTAATGAAATCACAGCTCACCTTTCCTTATTTTTTTTTCTGTTTAACATAACTAGAACCGATTGACTGACTGATTGACCAAACGACCAAAAAGTGTCTTATTGAGATGCAAGCGTTCAAATATTCGAGGGAGCATCAGGCGCGTTAACAATATCATTCCAGGACACATTAGAAGTGTAACATCTTCAGATGCAACGGATGACCCGATAATAAATACTTATTTCCTGCAAGACTTGTAATATACTCTACTGAACTGCGTGCTCTCCAATGAAAATGCCTTTTTTGTGAATAAAAAAAATAACAGAAGGCAATGTATATCGCGTAACAGTAAATGATCAAAAGTATCATTCACAGAGAGGGATAGAACTTACTCGGCTAAGTTCGTTCAAGCAAAAAAATTATCACGTTCCCATCAATGACCATGAAAAAAGTGTTATTTTATACCAGTAAAGCTGCAAGCAATTACGTTGTAAATATGGAGTAAATCTTAAGGTGTATAGTTGCAGGTGATCTGGCAGTTAGCAATTCTTAGAACTGAAGCTGTGGTGCTCCTGGTCTGTTGAGTACAAACATCATAATCAAGCTATAAGTTTACTGACCATGAAAAAAGAAAGTGCTATTATATGTCAGTGATCGTACAAGCAATCATATTGTAAATATGAAACAAGTCTTCTAAACACGTCACAAATATATCCTTGGGAAAGGCATGAGTCTAAACATCCTCAGCCCAGTAACCAGTGTTGGTGAAGTCCAGCTACTCACCCCCATTAGACTCGGTGTAATGCACAGAGTGAACCAACTGTTGATTTAATGTACCGATTAGCAACGATCAATTATGCGTTATGCAGTGCGAGAGGCAAAGCCTCACATGCGTCCTCTTAATCGACTGAATCCTGACCCATCTACCTATCGTTCTCACTGTGTCTTGCCCCTGGAGATTGGTAGATAAGGACGAAAAAGGGAAGCTGTTGACGTGCACAACACTCTTTCATTTCAATCCAAGTCATAGCTTCGGACCCTGTAGGGCAACTGTGACACTCAGAAGTGAAGCCATTGCCTTCCTCTTCTATCGTAGACAAACGTTCTAAGCTATGAGCTGTTAAGTAGTTATGGTGTAAAAATCCTGTAAGCCTTCAGGCAATCTGGAAGTATGATGTGATTCTTCAGATAATCCATTCAAAAGTATGACGTAAGCCTCAGGCAATCAATTTGAACGTATGGTGTAATCATTCAGGTATTCTTCCTCAAAGTACGACGTACGCATTCAAATAACTCTTCCTGAAATATGATATAAAACATCATGTTGTTATATCATGACGTATGTCTTTACCTGATTATTCTAAGAAATGTTGTGTGTCCAATGTAAGAATTCTTAGAGTATTTGATTACAATTAGCAACATATATTCGATGCAGCGATTCAATTGCACAAAATGATTTTAAAACTTTTCATTCACCTGATCAGCAATTCTAGATGTACTGTTTTATTGGCCGTGTCATTTTGCTCCTTTCAAAACTGATATCATACACACACACATACACACACACATACACACACACACATATATATATATGCGAAATATCAATATTCATGTGTATTTATATTGATATTTTTTCATAGTGCACACTAATACATATAGGAAGTATATATCTATATCCATATGTACATACATATATGTATATACATATATAATTCATTTATATATTACTGTACACTGTCAAAACCGACTGTGATCTTTTAATATCTTTTTATATCCCTAATATCTGCCACTACATAATTCATTCGTGTGTGTGTATTTATGTGTCCATGTTTGTTGCGTGGATCTGTTGTAAGTTAAACGAATATTGGAATGCGAAGTGAAAGATTTAGAGAAAAAACTGTTACATCGCAAGCCTTTTTATTATTGCATGGGCATATTCAAATGTATTTTGACGGTTACCAGCAACCTTTCTCAGCGAACGTGCAGCAGTTGCAGAGAAAAGAGTATGCAGTTTATACGTTTGAGATCTGATGAATGGATCTGAAAGACCACAGCAAATTATCTGGAAAATGTGGCTGGCAACCATCGAAAAGCATCAGAACATGCCCTTGTGAAAATAAAAATATTCGAGGTGTAACACATGCTTTTTTTTGCCACCTTCCAATCGTGATTCAACCAATATATCTATATATACGTACGTATGTATTTCTTTATGTATATGAACGTTTGTGTTCGTAAATGAAACAAACTGAATTTCAAACTGATCCATACACATTTCAATACATTATTGTAAAATGCGTTTTAGGTTCATCGTGCACGACTTACCTCTTAATCTTCGTCATCTGTGATGGTGCCTGGGAAAAGAAGAAAGAGTAGTTCAGTAACGTAATGATAAGTACTGGCAGAATCACATGGACATTTTACAGTTCAAAAAATCTAACAAAATAAAAAGAAGATTGACACCGATTTATATAAGAAAAATTCCCTTCTATATAAACACATTAGAAAGTTCTCCAATTTTTTCTGTCGCTTCAGTCACTTATTTCCAAATATCTGTTCATGCAATTTACGTAGTTCTCTCTCTCTCTCTCTCTCTCTCTCTCTTTCTTTCTCTCTCTCTCTACTTATAAATGAATGAAATCATTTTTTGCCTTTTTTGGTAATCCACATTCTGCTGTCTGATAAAAGCAGGTAAATTAAACCGGGCTTCCTGAGGAAAAGTGACGCAGCACTCAAATGACCATTGAACTGATATGACAGGTAAGTGACAACCACCGAGAGCAAATTTGTTTTTTATTATATTTCAGGAAAAATATTTCTGAAAGCTGTTTAATTCTACGCTTAAAAATATTACTTCAGCACAAATAACCATGGTGTTCTTGAAGTAATGCTGAATGACTCAATTTGACCAGACAAAATATTAATTTCACATCAAGCTAATATCTGCTGCATGTATGTAACAACAAATAATCATTATTCTCACAAGAATATTTGGCAAAATTTTTTGTTTGCCGATCTATCAACTGACCAATTTTGTCACTTGATAGAATTACAAAAACACTTCTTTACTTTTTATCTACGAACATCTTACAGTTAGTCGTATAAATTATGGAAGATCATATTATTATGCAATAACAATTAAGGATCGAACCTGCAAGCTATTGATTCCCCGATCCATGTACAGAAACTCGACAACAGTTTAAAACCTGCTTTAAATATTTTTCATCATATCATCCTACCATACCTTGGAGTTATGAGCGCAAGTATGAAAAGTTCAGCTTGAATAAACACTTAGATATGAAGGACAATATCATGTGACCAATTTAACGTTACACAGCACCAGCCATTAGGATTTATATGTAAAGATACTCATTTGAAGCCCATCTATAAGAAACAAATAACCATATACTGAAATTTCTAAAGCAGATTCTTTTAGCAATATATTAATAAAACTGTACATTTACTTCCATTTAAACGTATTAAATTTAATTACCCATCGTTGATGTTTATTGGCTAAATTGGAAAAGATCGACGGCTTTTTTGAAAAATGGCTTATTTGGCGACTCATTATTTCTATTTTCTTCCTCCTGCACACTCACTCCCCTCGTTCATCTTCTCCTTACCGGTATTTGACAGCTTCTCTCTTTCCTTTACGTCTCATTCAATTACCTAACCAGCCTTGCAGAATATTCAGCAGGCAGCTACTTTCTTTTCTACACTGTCTTGTTAAAGAATGAAACCAGCAGGGCATCATATTATAGAGAGTGATGTTAATGCTTCTTTTATGATATAGATGCTTATTTCAATGTTCAACAGGTCCTGAGCATTGCAAATGACGGACAGAGAAAGAAGACAGGGAGGAAAGGGAGATGCTTATGCATTCACATGCTCTAGCGTATTTTACAAATAAAGAAAACACGTACTCACAGAGAGAGGGAGAGGAGGGAGTTGTATGAAGGGAGTGGTGAATGGATTTGAATTGTGAGAGGGAGAAGTAAAAGGATTTATGGAGAAAGAAAGAATGACATTTAGAGCGAAAGAAGATATGGAGTGACGGAATACGCACACAGAAGAAGAAATGAAAGAATTTGTTCGTGTTCTCATTTAGATGAAGGCTTATAATCTAAAAAAAACACACCCATATATATATATATATGCACACACAGACTCATATATATATATAATGCTATAAACATGACAGATGTTTTGAACTAATCAAAATCTGTTGTGACTACTTTTCACCCTCATTCCAATTTATTACCTGCTTCGTATATCCTCTACTGGGAGAAGCGTTTAGCAATTCGTATGCCTTCGATCAAAATAATTTTAGTCTAGGAGAGGTTTATCAAGTTGGTATTCTTCTGTATGAAAATGAAGGAACTTGGGAATTCGGACAGAAGTAAGAAAGACACAGATTAATTATGGATGAGAGGAACACTGGAATAATTAAAACTGGGAGTAATTAGCTAAAAAAGAGGGTTGAAATGGGATGCTAAGAAGTGAAGTAAAGGCAGTTGGGATGTTGTTCGTCAGGACATATCGCTGATTAGTGTTAGTTTAACGGGTATGAAAGGCGATAGGCAATTGGCCATAACTAAGAAAGCAGGAAACGATACTTAACCCTTTGCACTCAGACTTCCCATAATCTCACTTATTACGGCTGATATAATTGATATTTAGCATTTCTAGTTCGAAGTGGTAGAAGGAAGAAGAGGAAGATAACATTGGTTCACTGAGTGGTGTTGGCAAAGTTTGATATGAATCCAGCATGATAAAGTTGATAATATATTATGGACCGACAGACTGACTGACTGAACAGTGCATCATAGAGATACTTGGGCATTAATATTGAAAGACATTGATAAATGTATACCGTGCAATGATCTCTGAATCCATCTTACACACCAATACATATTCTGACACAAAATAGAGAATTCAAGCGAGATAGACACGCAATAATATTTTTATATGCTCTAGATATATCAAGGATAAAAGAATTGGGCAAGTTATTATATACGTAGATATGAATATACACATAATCAGAAAGAGGGTGATAACAAAACAGGAAGAAAGGGAAAGAGGAAATAAAGAAAGATGAAAATGAAAGAGAGAGAGAGAGAGAGAGAGAGAGAGAGAGAGAGAGAGAGAGAGAGAGAGAGAGAGAGAGAGAGAGAGAGAGATGCAATAATCAGAAACCGTCAACATGGCCAAGTATTTGCAGCATTATCCAGGCTTTTTAGTCCTCAACACCCAACAAAAAGTGAAAAGTAATTATTCATTGATCAGCATTTTTTTTTCAATTGATCACCTCAACATCACATGACGGTCTCTATTGAGTGACTAAACAGACATGTCGTGTTCATTCATATGAATACCTAAAATCCTGTCATGTATACGCGTCGATAGGAATTCCTTAGTTCACATTGCATCAGTGAACATTTTTACCAGGCGGGCACGACTTTTAATAAGCAATTGAGTGCACATAGCAATACAAAAACCCTCACATACATATGGACTTGCTCCTATTTCACGGTTTTTGAACCCAGAGAATAAAGGGATAATAATGGTAGTTTTAATTATGGACTTGCCCACGGAGTTACATGCAAAGAAGATTCCAAGTTTACTTGAAGAACAGTTAATAAAAAAAATAACTTATGTGCAAAGGCCTATTCACAAATAATGGCTGGCAGTAACTCTGTGCATCACTTGACACATCTTTTGTGCTCATGTGCTCACGTTTATTCAAAACCAAATCCGGCTCTGAGGGTCCTGTAACCATACACCGATTAAATAATGTGTATCAAGGCACCAGCACCAATATTTTTATCCCTCTACGTCTATCTATCCAATTAGATCATTCAAAATATTCTTTGAAAAGTAGACAGATTGCATACATAAGCACACATCAAAACACTTTTGCCTCAAGAAAACATCTGAAATTGTGTCATAAACATCATAATACCTCTTAATTTTTTTTATGTTATTAAGTAGTTATGCTTAAAATATATTCGATTCAAGATGCATAATATTCATGCATTAGTATTTAAATGATGTATCAGTGACTTGGTTTTCAATCAAAACCAACCATCAGTATATACATTTTACACTTAACAGTAAAAATTTGAGTATGTGTATGGATATATCTTTCTTTTTGTGTCGACACCTTATCTGAGAATTTATGCAATTTTTTGAGTGTTTTTCCCGTTTTACTTATACTCTGTTAGTATGAAACCACGGGTAAATTATCCCTTGCTGAGATCAAGTATTTCAAAAACAAAACAGTTGTATTACCATGACACCCCAGCAGTGTTGATCAAACACCCCCCTTTCAACTATGATTTTGATATACAGCTCAAGCTATACACTTAGCTTTATATATATATATATATATATATATATATATATATATATATATATATATATATATATATATAGTTTAGATGTATGCGAAAATCATTTTTTACTTTGTCTATAAAATCATGAGGTGTACTCGTATGTTCTAGTCACTCAGTAAGTTTGAAAGAAAAAAAGGGCCGAATATTTAGCATACAATAAGATAGGGACATAGTAAAAAGGGGGAAGAGATATATTAAAAAAGATAGATGGAGAGAAAACAAACTAGATGGATATAAACATTATAGTTAAGCAGGGAAAAAATAGGATACATTAGGTAGATGATCAAAATCGAAAGGCACTAGACTGGTGTGAATGGGTGAGCTACATGGATATATGGGGACTGACTATTAGAGTTAGATGGATAGAATCTAACTGAACAGAAGATTTGGATAAATATGAGTAAAATTCGATTGAAAGGAAGATTGATAGGAACAGATCAAGATAGATAAGATAGACAAATGGATAGTAATGGACAGAAAGAGATGTTTGAATACGAAAATAACGATATAATTTAATCGACAGGAGTAGAGAAAGATAGATAAGATTTACTTGGATATTTCGATGGAAAACTCAGGCAGAATGAGTGGATAAGAAATATATAGGTACATTGAAGCTCAACCATCAAATTACTACGATGAAGTAATCAGCCGAACAAATTGAACTTAATTTTCTTTCCCTATTCTTGGATCAAGTAAGAATCATCTGTACCTATTTATGTGAGACATCAAACAGTATGATTGGCTGTCAAGTCAATACTAATTAAAGTATAGAGCGTACCCCCCTTTGAATCCACTCACACTTTGCTGAAAGGGAAAGATTATTGATTACAAGTTGTTCACTCTTTTCCCCGGAGCGGCAACTTTGACATGAAGTCCAGTGTCGGGTAGAATCCAGGCATGGCAAAAAATGGCTCTTGTACTCGCAACTAGTGTCATGGGGACATTAGAGTAAGCTTGATTTGATCACGGAACGAGCCCTGAGCAGGTTTGCGATATTGATCTGACCTTTCCACGGTATCGGCTTCACATTGAATTCAATGATGTAATTCTTCTGAGAAAGGCATTGCTCATTGATCTACATTGTCGGGTCAGTTAGCAATTAACGTTCCTACGTATTGATGTCAGAATAACTACTGTACTGTCTTCGATGAAGCACTCATATGAATAGAAATAGTATTTCAGATCAGCGGAGAAATAGAGAACTGACAGACTGCTGCACGCACAATACATTCCCGGGACATAAAATAATAGAACCGAATACTTTCCCGACAGAAAATTCAAGGCAAAGAGATTTCATGTTGTCCTTCCAAGATTCATTCAAACCATTGAATTCATTCTTCTTTGGTTTATATTGTTGCCATAACGTTTCAGCAGACTTTCCTCAAGTAAAATACCCGTATGTAACACGACGCTTTCTTTTTCTCCGGTAATCCAAAGCAATAAACGGCATCGAACAGAAATTTTAAAACTTTCACAACAGCACTTGTAACGGATTATTACATTCAAAATAACGCTCATAACATAAGTTATTTCATGATTTATACTTGGGTATGTTAGGACAGGACTTGAATAAAAGCAGATCCCAGGAGATTCCAACTTCAATATAGTAGATCAACATTCCACTGAAAGGGGGTTCGTTCGTTACTCTAGAGAATTCGTAGCACAGGCCACAGAGAACAAAGCAATTTTAGTATCTACTCAAATTTATGCGTTAAGTAAGCCTTAAACCAATCTTAAATTAAATTGGCCCTCGTGTATGTTCTCAAATCCCCTCGTTGACAAGCGAATAGCTACAACGAGAGTCACGCTGTATTGGAAATTTGAGGTATGTAGTTATATAAATGAGTCAGTACTCTGATGATAAAATGGATTTTTTTTTAACACGACAAATATTTGATTTTTTAACATTATCTTTATCCTTGTCGAGGCACTTAATCAACCAATAATTGACTCATTGATCAATCACCGTACGTATCTAACTGATAAGTTGATAATCGTTGATTCTGTCTTTAATTTCAATTTCAAGTGTTTTTCTCCCAGTCTATTGTTTAGACCTTACCCGAGAAAGGGTAATGTGCGTTTTTATAACTTGAGATTTTTTCTTTTTTTTCCTCGGATATTGCCTTTCAGTATTTTTCAATTCTGACTTGAAAATGGATTACTAGTAGGGAGGTCAGTCTCGTGATGAATATGATCGAAAATAACCAGATCGCTACCTTGTCATTGAAATCAACTGGGATTTTCTTTCCGTGAAAGTTTTTTCATTATCAAATGATCGTAACTTGTTCTTTGATTATTCCAAAGTATGGTAGATAACGTTGTTTTTAACGAAGGTTTTGGCGAGCTAAGATTACTTCATTGCATTGCATGCAAATTATCCACTAAGACAACCCGGTCTGTTTAGCCCTTGTACGTCTCCCACCATGTTGAAATAATAAAAATGTCTTTTGATTTGAAGTCTCAATGCTTTGTTCTTAATTACCTTAGATAATGCTTCCATTCTTCTATGTAGCAGAAAAGAATTAATATTTCATGATGGGGATAATTGTTGATAAATGAAACTTGCAGCTTTGCATAACCGATTACATTGAAATGTGATGTTTTGAGAATCACCAGAATAAACTTATCCAAGAAACTTTGGATCAGAGAGGTTCGCATACGCCAACTCAATGCTCTGTTGCAGTGATGCCAATTTAACTGTTTTGGGGATCAAAATTTAGCTCCTAGTTTTGACGTTCTGCATGTCAGTAAGCAACAGTAGTAATTCGATCTGCAGTAATATTACTACTGCTATAACTCTTGACTTTGGTCGATATTTCGAGTTTAAAATTCATGTAAATACTCGTTGATATAGGATCTGAAGTTAGAAGTAATCTTTGGCTAACTCTAGGTCCAAAACGACTAAAATGGCAGCTTGAAATGTATGTTCCACTAAACTAAACCCGTTCGTCATTAACTTTGAAAACAATTGCTTGGATTTATAGGTCTTACGAAAATGTTAATTTGAAATATGGATTCCCCATAGAGATTAAACTGTTTCAAAAAAAAATTTTATTCCAGAAAATGGGCAAATTTTGCAGTATCTTCTTTGTGTATCATTTTTCTCTTTTGGCTAACTTCCATTACGACAATTTCTCATTTTTTGGCGGGAATTGCAACTTCAAACTTTTATAACTTTTGATCTAATCAGCAAATTCCGGTCAAATAAAGCATTTTATCCCCGCAAAATATCCTTCGTATTATCAGTCACTCTACTAACATAACAAAAATTAACCTTAGCTCCCAACAACTAATCTCTCCTCCATATGAGAACCGCCGACCCAAACTCTAAACAAGAGTTCTACATCAAGTTCTGCATGAAACCCTGGTTGTGTGTGCTTGTTATGTTTAAAATTCTCCTAAATGAATTTTAGAGTGTGTGGGGGGTTAGATTTACAATGTAAGTTTATGCTAAATTGATCTGGTAGATCTTGTCTAGCATTGATTCTTTTTTGAAACTCGGAGTTATTTCATTGATCAAGAAGCGAGAGAATCAACCCCTTTCTTCCAATTGTTTTAATAGATTAATAAACAGAAAAGACAAATTATTGAGGGAAAATTTACTGATACAAGATGTTCCATAACCTAGACAATTGGATGAGAATGATATAATGATGAATAGAATATCCGTTGAAATCACCCTAAAGTTTACAGAATATAACAGCCATTTGGAGAAGGTAGGGTAGAACAACGACTGTAACCTGATGACTATAACAAACAAGATGAGGATATTAGTATGCAGTGTTCAGGCACATCTAACAAAAACGCTAAACTGATAAACTGTTAGAAATTTAGCGGAAGGAAGGATGACCGCTAACCATCAACTTTTATTGTATAAATAGAGTCTATGTTTGTTTTACTTTTGCTCTTAAACCCTTCAAAACAGACGTGGAGAGCTGAAATTGTGACTAGTTGTAATGTTGACAAAGAATATTATTAAGATATACGTTCTTTTTGTTCATCATATTTATTTACATCATTTGACATTAGCATGCTATATCTTTTTGGAAAGCATTATGTCTAAGCTACAAGATACTCGAGTCTGTTTCAAGGATTTTGTGGCAAAAGCAAAACTGAGCCGAAACTAAGTCCACATAATAAAAATGATCTTTGCTTCTGCGAAATGTTCAGTGGTCTATCCGCCCAGTGTTTAAGTTAGCTGTGCCCTCCATTGCTAGTCTGAATAGAGTGATTGACGATTGTGTCCATGTGTATTCATCCATTCTCAGCTTCATTACAAAGGTGTAACAGTAATAATTCCTTGCAATGATGATTGTCGACATGTTCATTACGTTTTCATAACTAATTATCTTAAAGGTTTCAAAACAGAGACTTATATGCACCTGATTTTCTCATAAAGCAACATTTCAAGTCTGAATGCCAAACGATTTCTGCATAGGTTCAAGTGTACTTACACACACGCATTCATATACATACGAACAAAAGCATACAGGAATATCCTCACAAGATTACATGCAAGCAGATACACGAAACAATATATATATATATATATATATATATATATATATATATATATATATATGTGTGTGTGTGTGTGTGTGTGTGTGTGTGTGTGTATATATATATATATATACATATATATATATATATACAATGATCTGAAATGCACATTTTTCCGTCCAATTGTTTGTTTCGATCAGAATGGCTATTATTTACCCTCACTGAGTTTGGATGGGTCTATGACTTTCGACGTCAATGATTTTTACTTTAAAAAATATACACATATATTCTTTGGAATTGATCAAAATGTATCAGCACTTTCAGGGTTGGAATATAATACACTTATAACTGTGAAACTGCCTCAGTTCAGAGATAATGATTGTGCAACTAATCACACTGTTGCTTCATCTAGAGGATTACCATTTGAGTTCTGAGATCTGAAACTGTTTTTTGTGTATTCTACTTTGGTGTTATGAAAATGTTTGTCGGTGATAAAAGAAGCAGGATATCATGCTCGGAATAATTCAGGAGTTTAGAAGAACTGACACTGCGGTTAAAAATCAATTGTTTCAATGGTACTCAATTGGCATTCAAAATTCTAAATGTGTGTGACCTACATCGGAATTATATGAGAACACACAACCAGTTTCAAATACGTTATATTGATTGGAATTGATTTTCTTGATAACTACGTTACATATGTGGCAGACTTCACGAACCAATAAGTCTATCAACTGTCAACGAAGAAAAGAAAAATGCAATTTTGATTCTCAAGGATTTTCACACGTATATCGAGTAAAATCAACAAGCTATGTTGAAATATTTTATTTAGAGACACTCAAGTAAAGTAAATATTTTAACAAGTTTACACATGCCGTCAAAAAATGATACGATATAATGAATCATTTTGCAATTGTACGGTAGTTAAAGTAACAAAAACATCATGTAGCTCTGAATTTTTTTTCTGATGTTCAACTCGATTGAACATAGATATTTTTTTACACATTTGCAAGAATGAAAAAAAGAAAGTATGACTAGCATTCAATACTACCTCCTTTGAAAAATGTCACATACAGAAAATATTGACCACTATCTGAAATCTCATATAAGTAGATACTTTTATGAGTATTCCTAATTTATTAACTTTAATTCAGAAGGTAAGGGCTGTAAAAAAATGCTCTTGAGTAGTTTTTTCACTGATAACCATAAGCTGTAAAGCGCCTTATGTAGATTACGATTTTATACGATGCTTGAAAAGGAGTAAAAGTCTTATTTTAATTTTACGCCCCACAAGACTGACTGAGCCAAGCAATGTTTGAATCAATTCCCACTAACCATCATTCACGAATGTTGTATTTTTTGCTCTTTTATTACTATTCTCTCTGATTCTTTCTCATTTCCTTAGAATGCGTTTGCACAACTCAAAGGGAAAGAAAAGGTTCCAATATTGTTTCCAGAATACATGACTGAATCTCGTTTCTTATAAACCATATGAATGGTTGAAAACATTATACACCATTTGAAAAGAAAAAAAATCGTCGGTTACAACAGAAATGATGGCGACGCTGAGACAGTTACAGAATTGTTGAAGCAAGTTTGGTTTGCAGTGTATAGCATTCAGCATCGTCATCATCCCTATTATATCCATCGTTGAACGAAGACCTTCCCTAATATTCGTAAGACCTCTTTATCATGAGCGTCGCAGAGACAATACTTTCTGAGCTCGTCTGGTTCATCACTCCATCAGATTTTTTGCCGACCACAATTTCGCATATGATCTCTGGGGATCCACATTGTGAGTTGCGATGACCAGTAGTTGTTTGACGATCTTGAAACGTGGCCAAACCATTGTCATTTGAGTTTTCTAATATCTGTCCCCTTTTTTCTTTGATATAATGTACTGTCTCGTGATCTCTCCATGTAACGTTCAGCATTATTCTCTCTTGAGTAGGTGGCATTGTTCTCTGCTTGAGAGTCAATCTTTTGGTGAGAATCCATGTTTCAGCTCAAGGAAATTATTTTGGTAAAAGCATAAATCCACCCACAGCAAACAACAGGACAGTTCGGACCTTCAACCCTGTAAAATAGTTAATTTAAGGGGAATAGACAATTTTTTAAAAATATCTATAACCTCTGCTTAGAGCTAACTACACCACGCATTAAAATCTTCTGCTATTGACGTAAGGTAATGAGACAAGTATACAGGGATGAATAAAACGAAAACATAACTGAGACAAAACCATGTTCATTATTGAAAGAATATAGAAAGCTTTCTAAAAAATGATTCCTCATGAATAATGTAATTAGCTTATTTGTTCTGTCAAAGTTTTAGAGAATCAATTATATGAACACAAGTCATTTGAGCCAACTGAAAATTTTCAATCGCAAAATCCGATTATTTGTGCTTTTTGCATTGATGCACTTGAACTGAAAACCACTCTGCCACCAGTCTCACATTCTATCTTATTGATGCTATCATTACCAAAACGTGGCATGAGAGAGGAGAGTATGGTTGATACTGAATGAGTATCAATTATTGCATTGTCTCCGAATATGTTGGAGATCAGAGTCAAGCAAACACAGAATCGACATTGCCCTCTGATATACATTGGTGTCACTTAATCTAGGGAAGATATAGTTAGCTTAAACATGAAAAATAACATCTTTTTCAAGTTCGATATCCTTTAAACCGGTGGTGGGCAACCTTTTCACGCCGGAAAGCTATACTGAAATGTATTATTTTCTTGTAAAGCAATACTCAAGTGACTCTTGGTATGTTCACAGTCAAAATTTCTAAACATTTGATTAGTTAGATTGTTCTGATTGAATTAGTATATTCTACCGAAAAGAAATTGAAAATTTGATTTTTGAGTGAAAGTATTGGGAAATCAAGGCTGCAAGAAGCTGAAAGCAATGAATTAAAAAGCTGCATGTGGCCTTATGGCCAAAGGTTCTCAACCCCTGCAAACAATACCCATACTGATTAACATGTTTTGTTCTTTTATCAAACCAATATCCAAACACAAATATGTCAGAGGTTTGCACGCTGTGGTTCCTAAACTTCATTGTATGACGACACACTAAAAACATATTTGACCAAAACCGTAAAGATGAAATGAATTAGATGATGAACATTTCAGTCGCCATTGAAGGAAAGGTATGTATCATCATACTGATAGAGGTAGTCATAATCCCTTCTTCTTTATCAGTCGCTAATAAAGTTGAGATCTTACAAAATGTAAGGATTTAACCAACAGATTAGCGACTCTATTGTGAAAACTAATAAAAAATATACCCGTACTGGATACGTTCTGGGTGTGAAATGTCTGCTTATTCTTTGTGAGTTTTGACTATCGATCGTTTTGTATGATATGGTCGGGAAATTTTCCTCGTCTATGAGTTTCTCCATTCACAACGTTTCTCTCGTATACTCTCTGGCTTTCGTCGGGTGATGATGGTTCTAGAATCACTTTTCAGAGAGCCTTCTCGAATGAACTGGACTCGTCATGTCCTTTTATAGTACATCCAAGTGATATCAGGGTACTTCCGAGTTTCCTTCTCATGCATTGGGTAATCCATTTTGGGTTTATTTCGGAAGTCTCTTATGATGAGAAGCTCCCAGATGCTATTGATATAAATTGATTGGTTCGACTGAAAGAAGTTTGTTTCCGTGTGCCATTTCCTTCCTTGACAAATCGTCAGCTCTGTTTATAATTTGTACTTCATCCCATGATGACCTGAGTAGTGATTCCGCTGTTTGGACCCAACAGCACCTCACGTAGGCCGGAGAATACACATTCTTTGTGAAAGACTGAACACACGTACAAAAAAAATAGTCTGATAATATCATACATAATGACCAATTAGATAGTGCAGTGATATGTCAGCTTATTTTGAAAAAAAAATCAAGCAAAATACTCGGGGGAGAGTTGAGACACACTATTTTATAACACTCTGATCGAGTTGATTCCACAATTCCAGGACGTAACACAGACATAAGTTGATATATGGCTGTGATAAAAATGATTTTTTCTTTAAAATTTCATCAAATAGCATGAAAGCATTCAGAGACAGTCATTTAAAAAAAAAATTGAATAGCATGCGCAAACAGAAAAATAAAAGAAAAAACTGAAAAACAGCACTAATAGATTAACTGATTTTTAGAGGTGTCCACGCATCTCTATTAGATGCTTTTCCTTCGGCCGGTTGTCATTCAGTTGGTCGGCTCCAGTTATGTTAAGCAACGGAAATAGGGAGGAAGGAAGAGATGTGATGTAATTAAAAGGTGTGACGTCATTGAGAAACGTAAAATCTATTCCGATATTTTTTCACCAACTGTTAATGATGTCATAACAGAACATCAAAGGTTCCCATAAAAAATGTCAAAAATGGCCGTTTTTTATTGAACAGAACACTTGAAATACGTTCCCGTATCCCAATATCTTACGTGTATGAGAATCAATTGACTCAAAGGAAGACTACTTACTCTTCTTCTTACCCTTCTACCTCCTCTCCCGTCGGTTTCTACTCCCAAGGTTGGTGGATGTATCGTTGAACTTATTGTTCTTGTTGACAAATATATCATGATATCTACGAAACATCGATGCAGGCGGATTGATAACTCCTCAAATAGTATATTTCTCAGCATCCTGCCATATTAATGTTGATATCATTCACGTTAGTGGGCTTATTTTATTAAGAATTAATTTTGGTTCTTTTCCACGTTGGATTTCAGATCCAGTGGTTCATGTGACCAAAGCAGGATCTTGACGTTTCTGTCTCTAAAGAAGGCTCTCATTAGTCTGCTGGCCTATACTATAATGGGTGTATGGTAGCATCAAATTATCTAATATTTATAGACAAGACTTACGATTTATAATTCACTTAATTATATGCAACAACGCAACACTTATCCAGAGGACAGGGAAATAAATGCCTCCCCAAATCAGGCAGATCAAACATATGAAAAACTGCAACCCCTTGATTTAAAGAAAGAGTTCCTACACGTCTATGATGAAATTAAACACCATGATATTTTGTTTGACACGTTTAAACATTGCTTTAATAGATTACAAGCGGTTCCTTTGGATTGACATAATTTACCTCCAATCATCAGATCCAAAGATTTTAATAATGGATTTGTCACTGCACATCATTCCAAACAACATTCGTGGGATCCAATCCATATAATCTCAGGTGAACTATACGAGTGCTTACCTATACTTTTTTTCTTCAAAGGGTCAAAACTGGAATAAGACTTTTTCATTCCTTTAAGGGGTCGGTAGGGATTTCAGAATACCTTCTCTTTAAGGAATCAAAAATGAAGGGCAACTTCATCCCCATCAAGGCTATGTAGGATCCTCCTTTTGCTTTATTCATAGTTTTGCAATTACCGCATCTGTACTGATAATATACCATAAATAGTTTCAATAAAGATTGGAGGGGACACTAAACAAAATTTCCTCTAATCTCAAGCCACAGTCCTGAATGAAGGGGAACTATTTCTTTTTAAATGCATCTGAGAGTTTTAAATTTTTTTCTTTTTCCCCCTGAAGTATTTTACCCGGCGTAGACAAGTACTTCATATATATGTATATATATATATATATATATATATATATATATATATATATATATATATATATAAGTAGTGGATAATAGGAAAGACAGTAATGTTTTTGACAAGATTCATAAGAAGACCCTACCTCTGCATACACCTTGAAGAAAGAAATCTTGATCTGTAAGAGGTATCTTGAAGTTAATCTGCACTCACCTTTAAAGTGAAAGATCGAAATCTTAAGAAAGCTCCACAGGCTAGTTATGATCCGAGAATTTTCCCCAAATCTCTTATTGCGGCTAGAATAAGCACGTTTGCTTCCCTGGGGTCAATCGAATTATGCTGCGATACGATGAACATTACAGTGTGATGCTGTGGGACAAGCTGAAGCCTTAAATTCGAAGCAGACGCCAATGTCTACTGTCAGAATATGTTTTGCTTTCTCGTGGCAATGTGCCACAACTTACCGCTGTCTGCACAGTTCAAACGCTCCGGGAACTGTAGTTCGAGGTATTTGAGTATCCTCCTTATGGTCCTGACCTCATACCCCCAGGTTATCATCTGTTTGGTCGAAAGACGCCTCAAGAAATCATTGGTTTGCCATAGATGCAGTGGCAACGAATGCAGTGAATACGTTGCATCAGGGCCGACCAAAAACATTTTTCTAGGGCATATCAAAACTTTTGTAATGCTGGCAATAGCCATAGTAAAGCAAGGGACTTGTATTGAAAAATGATGTACTCGTAAATTCAGTACCGTTGTTCGAATAAACAATCATACTCAAAGTGCAGATAATTATTGAATCACCCTCGTATTTTGGTACACTATTAGAATGAACTGTGCAGTTATTTACCACCTTTTAGACAAACAGGTGATTATTTTTGAGACATTTTCGATGGTCGGTTGAAGGGTTATTCTCGAATGACTAGAGTGTGGTTGCTGTTGTACTAAGTAACATACTTTGAGTCTACTGCACAGTGGATGTTCGAAACAAGCGTGCGACAGCAAGATCCGGTCGCTGATGTCGAGTTATTTAGTCTGTTGGCACACGTCGCCGTACTTGTTGCTAAAGCGGAAGCTGTGAAGAAATAAAAACAATAGAAAGACGCAACATCCAGGAACAGCATTTTTTGCAGGCGTCAACTAGCACTCACGAATACAACCGCATCCGTGGCAGTCTCCGGTGCTAACGGAAAGAAATATCTTTTGTTATGAGGCATATAATTTGAATTGGATTCAAGGTTGGAATCACGGAAAGCGGTAGTCAGCGTTCGTCTACCCACGTTCACTTTGCAATAATGCCCTTGAGAAAGATATAACTCCAATTATCTTGTGATGCGCGGCCTCCAATGGTTAAGGGAGAAAAAAATTCGGTGAGGATAGACTTTGACAAATAATTTTCAGAAGTGTAACTTCAACAATAGAATTAATTCGCACAAATTAATACCAGTATACTTTATTTATGTTGCTATTTCTCTTGGTAACTTTTACTTAAATTCACAAAATTGACCTTGTTATCTCTACAAAGTGATGTCAATATTAGAGTCACCATACATAATTTTTCAAAAAGTGATTTCATAAATTTGGGTAAATATGAATGACAAAAATTATCAACACAATTGAATTATAGAGTTAAAAGTTTGCAACAATATATTCATTTTCTCTAATGTTTTGACCCTTATCTTCAAATAGGACAATCGTTACGGTTAAGAGAATTTTGTCAAATGATTCTAAAAAACAGGCAATCACTACTAACCTTGTGGATACAAATATCCAATAATTCCCATCAAATAGTACCCCTTAATTGTCATCTTGAATAAATGAATCCAATTCAATTTTTTCAAGTCTCTAAGCTCTCAAAACTCCACATGACCGGAGTTGAGAGTTGATTGAAACCTATTGCCATTGCTGTGAAATTAGTCTAGAACGGCACATGACAAAATGGAGTGATTGCACTGAATGGAGGGACTTGGTTGTCTGTTTGCCGTGAAAATCCTTACTTCTTCCCTCATTTCGAACAGGTACTTCTGCTAAAATGCAGGCAAAGTTTAATTCTCATGTACTAGACTGCGTGAGGCTCAATATGTATCAGTTAGAGTCTGGGCTTTGCTATTTGCACTGAAAGAATATAAGTGCAGATCCATGAATTTTCAGAGAGATTAGTGGCATAATTTTTCAAATCAATTGAATTAAAAATAGAATAAAATAATATGTTTAGATCAGAATTTTGTTCAAAGTTTGTTTTTAAGATTATCGGATTTACTATAATTCAAGTGCAGTCTGGGAGATGCAATACCGAAACTTAAAAATCGAATCAACACAAAATAACACGTACGTTCAATTCAGAAATACTCAAAATTGATTTTTGCCACTAGTCCTGCTGGGCACAAGACGGTTGAGGAAAGACTCGTTTTTACTCTGAAATGTAATAGAAGTGTCAGAATTATCTGAGGCCTGTCATTCCAACCTAGCCTTGGATGTAAAGTCAAAAAACCTCTCAAATTCATGGCTTCTATTGAGCTTCTTCGTTCAATCCTTACCAAGAGCTAACATCCATAATCTTGATCACGGGAGCGTTAAAAAGCCTTCGCACTTACTACTTCTCAACGCCCAGTAACTCAATTTGCTTCAAATTTATAACAGTTTTTCATAATTTTATTTTCGGGAATCAAAACTTTTCAAACTTACTTGCCAAGTCAGGTTTGTATATCTTTTTATTGGGTTCATTTTTTTCAATTCTGCCCGAGGGAAAGAGATATGCTCTCAGAAGTATGAAATGAGACCCCCCCCCCCCAAAAAAAAACCCCGGCAATATATGGTATTGTATTTCGAGCGTTTCCATGTATCCTCACTAGACTAAGGGAGGCAAATGACTTACTGTACATCGACTAGATGATCTAGAAAGAAGTAAGAAAAAGGAAAAAGAATATTGCAATGGGATGGATAGACTACAAAAAAGCGTACGATCTGATCCCATATAGCTGGATACTCGAATGCCTCAGAATGTTCAAGATCAGCGAACCGGTGGTTACATTCAAAAAACCGGAAAGTAGACTCGATAGCCACAGGAGAAAATTTAGAAGAGATAATGATAAAAAGGGGAATCTTCGAGGGAGACTCGCTGTGCCCACTTTTATTTGTTCTCACCATGATACCACTCAACAGAATCTTGAAGAACAGCAAAGGAGACCATTTTTCAAAAACAAAGGAAAAAGTCAACCATCTAACGTACATGGATGATGTGAGTGGCCTATTAAAACTAGGAGAGAAGGGCTGGAGACTTGAGGAGACTTGCTGTCACTCAACCTCCAGCGATAACCACCAGAAAACTGGTGTAAGATAATAATAATAATAATAATAATAGTAATAACAATAATAATGATAATAATAATAATAGTAATAATAATAATAATAATAATAATAATGATAATGATAATGATAATAATAATAATAATAATAATAATAATAATAATAATAATAATAATAATAATAAATGAATGCATAAATAATGATAATTATAATACTACTACTAACATTGCTATTTCACAGGCTTTTTCACACCCTGTCCGACGATTTTCTCTAGATATTCCCATGTAATTTGGACTAAGCAAATGTGCAATGGTTACTATTAATAGAGGAAAACTGACATCAATTGAGCATTTTAATCAACCATCGTTGAAAGAAGATGCCAGATCTATGAGCTGCAAGCGATTACGATCTATCTTGAAATCTAAACTCAGTGGCAATAATCAAATTACAACAATTAACACCTTTGCAACACCAGTAATAACATGCCCGCTGGGAATAATTGATTGAACCGAGAAAGAGCTTCGACAAGTACATAAGAACACCAGAAAGAAGATGACAATTTACAAATCGCTACACCCAGAGAGCAGATATTGAAAGACTATACATTCCAGAGAAACAAGGTAGGAGAGAACTCTAAGCAATTGAGAAATTAGACGCATTAGAAGAAACGACGTCAGCAGAATATGTCATTGAAAGTCGAGATCCATTAATGAAAATGCTATTGAAGGAAAATACTTTTGTGGCTGAAAGCTGGAGAGAAAAAGACAATCCAAGGGGGAGAGAAATGTTAAATGGAGAAACAAAACCATACATAGGAGATGGGCATCAACAATCGACAAAATGGATCCGTAGACATCATGGTTGTTAAATAAAGCTCATCAGACAATAAATATCAATTGGCGTGCAAACAATATTCTTAGAACAGAATCGCCAGACAAGTCTAGAACTTCTAATGGCTATCAGGAAACAATATAACACATTGAATCTGGCTGTTGAAATTGTGTAGAATTCTAAACTAATTATGAAATTGGGTGATGTCTATATATATATATATATATATATATATATATATATATATATATATATATATTTATATATGTATGTATTATACGAGGGAGATTTTCATGCCTATGTCTTTGTATATTGGTGTGATTTTTTTCTTTTATTATTTGTATTTCGGTAGTTCTTAGTGGGTCATCACAGTTAGGTTTTTATGTTATCGCATTATGATTTTGTTAGGTTATTATTTTCTTATTTCCTCAGTTATGTCATTACATAGTTACGTTATGTATTGGTTCATTACAGATACATTCTTAAACCTCACGTGTTTTCTTCGGATTGGATCATTTTGATTTGGATCATTTTCCTTTGAAACAATCTTTTAATTATATAACTGTTCTTTCTCTTTTATTGTTTTTTTGTATTTTTCACAGATTATTTTCTTTTTATTTGTGTAGTCTATGCATACGTATGTTATTTTGATATCATATATATGTGTGTAAATAGAATATTACATCAATACAAACATGATATATGTGTGTGTGATTACGTGTGTGTGTGTGTGTGTGTGTGTGTGTGTGTGTGCGTGTGTGTAGATTCGATCTTCTCGTAAGCTTTTCCGATTTTCAAATGTTGTCCTTCATAGCTGTTTCGAAGGAGTGTATGAATATCCCAAAATCCATATTGTATGAGTCGTTTCGGGTTGAGCTAATACATCGCTGGTCTTTCCTAAAGTTTGTTTCTAAGTCGCCGGGCAGTGGCATTCCAATATTTCAAATATCTTCTGTATTCATCCCCGAGAGTTACCTACGCTACTTCTGTTTGTAATGGATTGTGTTTGTATTCTTTCTGTCATTGGAAGTCATGTTTTCAATCATATTTTGGATATATATTGCTGCATTACAGTTCATAGGCATTACTTATGTTACCATTTCTGAAAAAGAATAAATTTTACTTAGGGTTGTTTGGGTTTAATTGGAATTAACTGTATCATTTGGAAATTATTTATGTCGTGAGAGATTTTCCAATTATTTGAGCGGGACTATTGTCTATTCATTCTGATTGATGACAGAAGGAGATAATGTTTGAGTTTCGTGTCAATTTTTGGGACAGTGTTGTGGTTGTGTATTCTCTTGATGTATTATTGTCGGAATCCATTCTTTTTATAGACATTCCAATTGGTATACATTATTTGATATTTCAGTATTTAGGGTGGAAGCATTATTGCTTATTAGGATATTAAAATTTTTAATTAGTTTCCAGTAAATTATTTGTTCCATACATATCAGTGGATCATCTTTTTTTTTGCGGGGTCTTATCTGTCTTTATGGGAGTTCGGGTGCACTTACTTACTCTAGTATTGGCTGGGAACATTTTTGTTTTGGTGAAGAGAGTTATTATTCTTGATTGTCAGTTCGATTCGTTCATCTACCCCCTTCTCTCTCTTCCTTTCACTCTCTCTCTCTCTGTATACATATATATATATATATATATATATATATATATATATATATATATATATATATATATATATGTATGTGTGTGTGTGCTCATATAATCTATACAAATAAATAGAGAGAATATAATTGTCACACACACACACACACACACACACACACACACACACATATATATATATATATATATATTACTAATTGACTCAGACGCTCGTAAGATCAAACTATTTTTTATGTTTGTTTTGAATTATACCACAAAATAAATATGTTCGTTCCTCCTATGTTTTGACAGCGCTGATTAACATATCTGAAGTTTTGCCAAGGAATAAATAATGAAAAGCCATCGGTGGAATGAATGCAAATAGCTGTAAATAAATCGAGGTTTTATTGCTTTAGGCAAATTTTGCTCTTTCCGTGTCGTTGATATGTGTCCACGAGTCTTTTATGAACTCGTCCCTGTGCATTTCTTGTAGAACTGACACATTCCTTGAAAAGAAGCCAGACAGCCAGAAATGACGTTGTATCCGATTTTACGTCTTATTGTTGTGCACCAACCTAAAAGAAATCATAGGTAGATTTCAAATCCACAAAAAGATTCTCTCGTGTCTAATAACGAGCTGATAATCCGGTTTTTGTCTTCTTTTCGCAAACGAGTAATTCACATCATCGTCTCCACCCTCTTTCTCTCCACCCACCTGTTAAATTACATTTTGTAAAGCAGACCGTTTCACACAAACAGCTGACTAACTTCTTAAACTGCTTTTCTGTTCTTCTTATCTCGCCTTAGCATATTACCTCACCCATTCACTCTCACTCACTCAACACCTCTCTCTCTCTCTCTCTCTGTGTAAGCGTTCGGATTTGTAATAATCAAGATCTGTCACTGTCACAGCACGAAAGAAAATATTACTTTCTCTCTCTCTTACACACACACACACACACACACACATACATACATACATATATATATATATATATATATATATATATATATATATATATATTACCCTGTTAAGAAGTATGGTTCTTTTTCTGCACATTCTTTCTTCCTTTTTTAAAGTGCAAGATATTGATATTTAAAAGTTTTTTTTTGTGATATCAAAATATTATTTCAAAACCATACCCACCAAAAGAACCCTTTATCAAAATGAACTGGAAATTTGAAAATGAAATGTTTTTTTTTATCTGGTTTTCCCTCAACTTTTTTTTATTTTCGTAATTGCATCTTAACATTCCTCCTCTGTTAATTTACTTCCCTCCAACATTTTCTTCTTTTTTCAATCTTCCTTCCTTCCTGTCTTCCTCTCCCTGTTCCGTCCAATCTTTCTTAGCGTCCATGAATTTTTAATTGCCATAGCAAAGGAATCTCTTATTGTTTCCACCAATTTCTCTCCTCACTCTCTTTTACTATGTTCTCTTCCTTTTGTCACCATGATGACATGATGATGTCTGATTCCATTATCAATCCATGGGTTGTAGAGGTAGTCAAAAACATATCTCTGGACAGAATTAGCTGCAGATGATAATTGCAAAACCATGAAACACAACAATGCCGATTACTTGAACGGAAATACATAGCTTGAAGATGCTGCCAAGAATTCGTGAGAAATAGTGGAAAATTTGTTGTAAATAAATCTACTCTTGAATTAATACAAATTATTTTCATCAAATTGGAGTTTTATTTCAGACACAGAGCATTACGGAAAGCTGTAAGCAAGGCTATTTGCAGACCCAACTAATCACAGAATACTGTGTCGTTCCAAAACTACATATACCGCTACCGTACAGGTTGAAATTATCCTCACCTTCAGAATAAACCTGATATTTGAGAAAATATATGGATTTCAAAATTCCCCACAGCCCCCTAATTTTATGGATTGGAATATGAGCATTAAAACTTTTCACTGTGGTGGTTCTAATTCGGGCTTTTCAGTCCCATAATACAGGTATATGCCGATATTAGAAGATGAACCCCGCCTATCCGTCGGATGAGAACATTTTATGAAATGATTAAAAAAGCAAAAAAACATCTGACTGAAATTTGAATTGCTTACTATGAATGATTAAAAAACATAAAATCAATAAGTGAAAAAATGCTATTATGCGTTATTGGTTAATTAGACTGTTGAATTTTTTTTTTTTTTTTGGTGAGGGGCTTTTCTTTCTTATCAATTTGATGGTCATGTTTTTTAGTGAAGGAAGAAATGGGACTGGTAAAACTTTCTTGCTGAAAGAAATGTGCTGTTATTAGCCCTGCTTAATCATACCGATATCAGTTTGAAAAAAAAATTATTTAGGTAAGAGTTCTCCAGAAAAAATATCACAACAAATGCAGTACATTATTAATAATTTAAGTAGATGAATTCAATTTTTCTTGAGTTACATTGCAACACTGACCTTTAGAGAGGGGAAATGTTTCCGTGTAGCGAGTAGAGAAGATTGACACCAAGCGAACTATCACCGTAAATTGCTGCAAACATGAACATTACAATACTTCAGTTGGATAAAAACCTCTGAATGGTATTTTAAACACATTGAGTCTATTTAAATGTTTCACGTCGTCAAACCTTCAAGCCTTAAGTGGCTGATATCAGGATTAAGTCAGGTTTAGTTCCCATAATGGTAATTGTTTTTGATAAACTCACTTCCAAAGTAATTGCTATATTGGTTACAATAATTTAGATCTTATCAATACACCTTGAAAAAACATTTTCAAAAGTCATTTGATTAAGAACGAAATTATGTAGTTTAATTCTCAAAGCGTTCTTTGGAGAAGCATCGTTCAACTGCTTTCATGGATAGACTGAGAAATATCTCTATTGATTTTTCACTCCCAGCTACTTTAACGGGAACCATATGCATTTATTCATAGACTGATTTGATAATTGTGACCTCGGATAATACTACGCTATTGCACTATTACTCAACATATATATATATGCATATATATATATATATATATATATATATATATATATATATATATATATATGATATTCACCAAGAGGATCACCAACAGACTAATAGGCCATTGATATAAAAATCAAGCTTGCAATCTAACAGGCTTTAGGAGTCGCTATTCAGCAATAGACAAGCTATATACAATGAATCAAACACTCAAAAAGGAAGTAGAATCCAATGAAGTGCATTATTTGGTCTTTGTAGATTATGAGGAATCATTCAACTCGGTTGAATATACGGTAGTCTTTAATGAGAGAAACAATATTAATGAGAAAGTCATTTAGAACATAGCATAAAGATACAAACAAAAAAAAATAAACAAAAAAAATATGAGAGAATGCAATACCTTATGAACAATTTACAGTAAACCTTGAAAGCGTGTTTTGGGATTCAATGGGAATTGATGGCGAATATCTAAACCACTCTAGATTAGCCGATGATATTTTCTATGCCAAAAGATGCATTGGAAGGTTCAGAGAACGTTTCGACTGATCTAAACAGGGGAAGTAGAAAAGTGGGGTTTAAGATTAATAGAACAAAGACAAAAGAAATGCTCAACAATAGAGTCAACCAAAAGAATAGAGGACGAAGGTCAAAAAAAGGTTGACGAATACGTTTATCTCGGACAAGTAATTCATTTGAAGAAAGACATTGACGCCGGAATAAAACGACGCATAACGACCGGCAAGAAATCATTCAATACAGATAGAGACACATTGAAAAGCACTTTGCACATTTGCTTAAAGCGTAATGTGTATAACGAATTCATAATACCAGCGATGAGTTACAGGAAAATAACATGAGAATTAACAAAACTTGAAACTCAATTAGAATCGTACGGAGAGCCATAGCAAGAGCGATGCTAATGTTAACATAAAAAGATAATAAAAAATCGACATGGATGAGAGGTTGGACTAGAGAAGAGAATCTGCAGATTATTCGGCCAAACAATTGCAAATGGATTGGAAACTCAGCAACACACACACCAGCACATGCGTGAGCGTGCACACTCACATGCACGTGCACACACACACTCACACGGACACTCACACACACACACACACACAAAAAAAATGAGTTTTTCCAGTAGTGGTTCCATTAACAATATTAATATTTGCTGAATTGGTCCCTTAGTTTGTACTTAGAAGCATGGTCTTTCTGAAGAAAAGGTGGGCCTTTCATTGATCATTGCTCAACAAAAAGCCAGAGAAGTGACTTATTCATTATCACCCTTTTTCAAATTTTTTGATTGATCATCCACACCATAGTGTGCTGCCAAACGACATTGGTTGTATGATGGTTTCTATTGGGTGACTAACCCGACTTATCTAACTATATATAGATATACTGGAAAGAAAATTTCATCAGCACATGCCATCATAAACTATCATCACATTTTTATCTGTGACCTATTTTGCACGACGGATACAAATTTACAACATACACTGCTAGAAAGCTGCAGAAATGTCCTTTCCAAAGATATATCATGCCATTAGTGCAAAAATTTGGTTTTCTGGCCTAAAAACAACTTAGCCTCGCTTGTCTTATATGGTTCCATGTCAGTCACCTTTCTCGTCTCTATATCTCTCTACTGGTACGTATCCCTTTCTTTTTTTCGTAGCCTTTTCATCATCTGTTCATTTCACCTCCTCTCCACCAGTCAGACTCTCTCAGTACATGGTTACATAGATACACGAGCCAGACTGACATGAGGGGGTCACCCATCCAAATTTCTTGCAATACAGTAAGATCAATGTAATTTGGGAAAAACAAGCCCTCTGCCCCATCAACCGAATAGTTCCACTATGCTCATTTATGTATGTATGTATGTATGTATGTATGTATGTATGTATGTATGTATCTATCTATCTATCTATCTATCTACATTGTTATATATATATATATATATGTGTGTGTGTGTGTGTACACGTGTATGTGTATGTGTGTGCATGTATGCGTGTACGTGTGTGTATGTGGTTACTAAAGTATCTCTTATATACAGTAAATCATTGTATTTGGTCACGTCTAGGTGTATGTTAGTGTGTTGTAAGCCCGTGAAATGACTCATTTCCTTTTGCAGAAACACCAAAGCAGGCATTGAAAATCTCTCCTCTTTAACTTTTTTTTTTCAAATCTCTTGAGGATTATAATTGAGACTTCAAAGCTATTAGTAGGAAGACGATTCCCAGAACCAGATGAGACAGCATTATATCAAAATATCAAAGTTTTAAAGCTATTAACATCAATTTTGTCGCAGAGAATTGATTTCTGCAATAGAAGTTTTCAAATGACTCATGTTGTAGCAAAGATAGGATTGTTTTCAATTATCGCTTTGTTGTAGTGCACCACGAGCCGAACTTGTCTAATCAAGTCATTTAAGCGAAATCACAATCCGAACTCTTACCCAAACTCTCCACAAATGTTTTGTTTTTTTGTTTTTGGACAGAGTCTGTTTCTCTGAGTGTCTATTAATGTATGAATGCTATCGTCTGTGAAGGTTGAACGAATGGAGCTAGACGGCTGGAAACTCAAAATTCATTCCTCATTATACCTACAATAATTTACACTAAATTAATCCCTTTGACTATGTCCGGCATATATATCGTATTATTGCTTCTTTTTTCCATCTTACTTTCGTTTGCGTACTCCTTCGTTCGGCGAAATGACTTCAACTTATGCTATGAATTAAAAAAACAAACTTTGCTTAAAATATATCAAACAAGCCCAAAGACAAAAGTGATTTGTCAACAAAAATCTTCTCGAGGCGTATCTATGATCCTGAATTACTTCCCCGAGTCAATAACGACATTGTGTTATTAAGACGATCGTTGAGTTCCTTGTCGTGAGTAAATAACTTCCAATTATTTCTTCAATATACTTTAATTACGACTGGCTGGCCAACCACTGTTGCCTTAAGCTAAGCTAAGTATATACTGTATATAAAAGCATGTGACGCCGACAGGCACATATAACTCCATTTTGTTGGGGGTATTTTAGCGTATTGGTATTGAAATATGGATGAGAAGAAGATAACATGGACACAATAACCTAGTTTACCACTTCAAGTTGGTATCCAATATTATTGCTGAAGCGCTTAATTGGATGCTGAACAAAGATAAGCATTTCATAACATCCAACTTTAATTTTTCGCTAATTTTGTTTTTAATTGAAATCTTATTGATGACGAGGACGCTGGTGTTGCAGTATTATGGATTTAGGCTGGGTACAAGTACTGTTAGTCTGCAGCTTCTGGATAAACATTAACCCACCAGATAGCTAAGTATATATGACCAGGGGATAAATTTAAAGCAATTGTTTTGCTAAAAAGTATATCTTATATACCATCAGATGACTTATCTATTATGGAGTTTGGGAAAATCGGGGAGAGACTTGTTGAAATGAGTAATGGAAATGCTTCGTCCAAGATATTCAACTAATTTAGGGCTATTCGTACCAAGTTGTAGAAAAGGTCGTTAATATGAACTGTTCTTTCAAGATTAAATGCTTCAAGATACTCCTAGTTGTTACAAATGTTATACCATTTTTTCCTGGAAGCAAGAAAAAGGGTAACATAAATCACAGAGCTCGGTAAAAATTCAATCGAAATTTTACCCATTTATAACATTGAACTATTTCAAACGACCCGTCAATGAGTATATGTGATCTCTTTGATATTCTTCAGTTTTAGCATTCATAAATTTAAAGATTATTATTATGGTAATCCATATTTCTGGAAGTTAACTGAACATTTCGCAACGTAGTAGTGGTGACTTGGAAAGTTCTGTTGATCTTAACTGCAGTTTGAGCAGCATTATGAACAAACTTTGAAATTGCACTTTCAAATCAATCAAATTTCTTGAGAAAAAAGAATGAATGTTAAAGGTATAAAACCTAAATAACAACTAATTATATCATTATTTGCAATAAATCTGAAACAAAAAACGATTACATGAGTGAAAATTTCACTGATAGTGACTTTTTGTCGTATGTTGAAGACAACATTTCATATGTTACAGCACAATAATAGTATTACGATACAATAAACAAACAATATGGCTTGTAGAAAATAGGATGATTTAAAATGTTGCTATAAGATTCAACTTTACCTGCTGGTCGATCTTCGAGGTCAAATTAGTGAAACATTGTCTATGGCATGCGTTTTTCGAAGAATACAGAATGCTGGTTCAAATCAAGGTTTATTTCTTCATTTACAACTTATTCTATTTATAGTCACGGAATATAAAACTGACCTAGGTGTTATATATTTATGGGGTGATATAATATAATATGATAATGATATTGTAGATAAACTACACGAAATCAATAATGAAAATGCATCATTGAAGAAATATAATTCTCGAAAAAAATAGATAAAAATTAATGGATATGAGTGAGACAGATGTAAAAGGATGTAAGGGGGTAACATTGATTCTCTGAAAGAAAAAATAAATAGAAATCGAATAAGACGAAGCTTTTCTACCCCCCCCCAAAAAAACAAACCCTGCCCCATTGAAGTCCTAAATAGGAATCCAAATAGATCGAATCATTTGCATGAAGGAGCACCTAAAGGGGGGAAAGATAGATGTGTTCATGTAGCAAATCTATTATTTCATTATATTCAAAGCTTTACTCAAATTTTTCTTAATCTTGAATGTATGGAGCACTGTATGGAATAAACCCTCCACACATCAGATATTGAATTTCTGACTAGTGCTTTGATATATATATATATATATATATATATATATATATATATATATATATATATATATATATATATATATATATATATATGTATATATATATATATATATATATATATATATATATATATATATATATATATATAAAGATTTACAGCTTTAAATACTCAAAATATTTGAAAAAAAAACTTTTGCAAAATTCATTTTGTGTTACTTCAGTCTTTCATTTTCCAATATCTGAGAATGTAATTTACGTACTTCTCTTCAGTTTTTTTTCTTTATTTTGCATATACATTGTGTACATTTGCTCTTGAAGGATCATCATTTTTTTCTTACCATGTGACCGTTTGGGTGATTTTGAAAACAAAACAGTTATATTGACATTACACCTCAGCAATGTTGATCGAAGGCCACCTCTCTTTCAGCTATAATTTTAATATATAGCCTATATCATACATGTTTGTTATTTTATATTGCTTATTATCATAATGTATCGTGTAGGAATGTTATTCTGTACAACAAATTATTATTATTATTTTTAAACAGGGCTCACTTACATAGAATACACCCCCAAACGTATTTAACGAAGAGGGATCAGTCAGTATAACAACTGACGAAAGTAGCTGTTTATGTTAACTCTATTGAATATTCAACCATGTGGATATTAAATCTGTTGTCCTTGTATTAATTTCAGACTTCATGCAACTTATGATATCACCTTTAAGAATATTATTTACACAGGAAAACTTCTTTGGGCTGATTCTCTACCAAAATATTCAACCAAAAAAATTCATCCATTTACCTCAAAGTTGAATGTCTCCCCGTTGCATACCATCTCGTTTCTTTCCGGGTTTTTGTTGTTATTTTTTTTTTCATTTTAATTGTCAAATGAAATATCCTTATATACATGGTGGAAACGAGATCAAACCACTTTGTAGCAGATAGTAATACTTCGATTTGCTATTTCATTAATATACTTGGACAACTTGTTATTTGGCATTCCATGTACAATCAACCACCCAGCCAAACTACCTATTAGTCAGGCAGATGAAAAAGAGCCAGATGTTTGTCCCTTTCTATGGTTCCAGTCAATAGAATGTTCTTTCACACTGAACTCTGTCAGTTACCTGTTTCCCCAAATATTAATACTACATTACTTATTTTAATATGCTTTATTCATTAATTTTATTTCTACAATTTTGTCAACATATCTTTTGATTTTTATTATCATTTTACTATTGTCGAGTCGACAAACTTCAAAGTCGAGTCATGACTCTGTGAAACTTTGCCTTGATACACCATTCCTACAACTTAAGAAACAATTTTCAATAAAAAATCAATGGATTTAACTCCAGCTATCCTCAAATATTCTTATAAAATAGTTCTGTAAAATATATAAGATGGAATACTATTTGTTTTAAATGGCTTAGATACGATATGGAACGGAGATGAGTCTCATTTATCAAGCAATTCATGAACGAACATTAAATATTCGATTTCAACATCCAAATTTAGGAACCTTGCTGGTATGCCGTTTTGTTCACACTTTAATTCAAGGTCCTTAGGGTATTTAATAAAATACGATTTTCGAAATTCTTTCCCATCATCAAGAGAACGTACGTCATCAATGAACGGGTACAATCTAAAAAAACAAAGAGGTCCCTTTATAGTAGTACAAATTAAATATTCATGTCAGTGTAAATCTAAATTTACCCAAAAGGGCACAGGATCGATTGTTACGGGGACGCCAATGATCTGAAATATTCACTGGATAATGTTCTAAATATGTAAACAAGTGACTATTGACTGTGAAGATAATCTCAAAAAATAGGTATTTGCCGTTAAATAAATGCTTTTTATATCATTGATTCTCCGATTCAAAAATGTATTTACGTCTCTCTCTCTCTCTCTCTCTCTCTCTATATATATATATATATATATATATATATATATATATTGTAATGGTGCTAAGAAATGTGTTGGCAGTGTAGTGATTGTAGGCATATCGGGGTCTACAAGCTTGGTGTGTAGATGATTGTGCACGTAATTGATAAATAGAGAATATGATGGTTTTGGGGTTCAATCACAGGCTAATATTAAGTTCGGTCAATACGTGCTGTATGTTGATGAGATTTGATAGACATGAACAGCCACATTCATTTCCTGAAGTTGCAGACTCCTATGTGAACACAATCATTACATAGACAACACAAAAGGCCAAAATCTGATCACTTGTCCTAACCTATCAAATGAACTGTTCTAACCTCATGTCATTGCAAGGATCTGTGAAAACATGCACTTAAAGATTCTCACTACACAGTCTGCAACACACATGGTCTGCTCATGATCATCAGTCTGTTAACATCCGTCGTTGGACATGGACCTCCCCAAGGATTCGCCACAATTCTCTATCATGGGCGTCGCAAGGCCAGTATTTTCTGATTTCATCTATTTCATCCCTCCACCTTGTATTCTGTCAGCCTCGGTTTCTCGTGTGATCTCTGGGGATCCTTGTTGTGAGTCGTGATGTTCATTGGTTGTCTTTCATTTTTGCAACATGGCCTGCCCATTACCATCTGCTCAGTCATGCACTTTATTAACTTATATATATGTATATATATGTATATATATATATATATATATATATATATATATATATATATATATATATATATATATATATATATATATATATATACAAATAGATGTATGTTTTTGTAGATACACAAATTTATGGATATGCATACGTATATATGTATTTTTTGCAAATATATAAATAGATTGATATATACACACACACAAACACACACACACACACACTCATATATATATATATAAATGTATATATATGGATATATAAACATATATATGTATCTTTTGCAAATATATAAATAGATTGATATATACACACATACACAAACACACATACACACACACACATATATATGTGTATATATATATATATATATATATATATATATATATATATATATATGTATATATGCACTTTTGCTTGTATATATATCTATATCATTAGATTGGACGGTTTATGTCCGTCAGAATTAGATAATTATAGAGGAAATTCTTTGGAAACTTATTTTGCTCGGCATCGGAATTAACAGAGTAGAAATTGAGCTCTGTGCCAAGCGAATGTGTTTCGAAATAAACTGTATCTATAATTATCACAATCTATCGGACATAAACTGTCTGATCAATATATACATATACATATATATATATATATATACATATATATATATATATGTAAAATATTTATGCCACCACCGAGGAAAATGAGATTGGTGGTGTAAGTAAGCTATTTTGCTTTAGCTGAGTCAGTAGAGCACAGTTGCATTGAGACAGGTTCATGGCTAATTCGAGTCGTGCACGGCGCTCATTTTCTTTATTTGATCACGTGGTTGGTGGTTCAATTTGATACTTGGCTCATTACAGTGCCGAAATGTTTTCAAATAAACCATCCCTATAACATGTACATGCATTTTGTGTGTGAGTGTGTGTATATATATATATATATATATATATATATATATATATATATATATATATATATATATATATATATCCCATGAATATGTAAGGGTCTATTTGTGTACTTGTCACGCTGAAACATATCAAAACATCGGTATAGCCCAACCGAATTTGGCATGCCTCCTCAATATAATAAACAATCGAAGAAATGCAGGAGATTTCTTTTATTGTTTATTCTATCTTTATGCCGTTTAGGCCAAGTGATACATTCTACGTGTAATAACGGAAGATCATTTCGAGTAAGAGTTCCAATATAATACAGTGCAATCAAGAATTATTCTGTCGAAACATATACATCCTTTTCTTAATATATGTATATATATATATATATATATATATATATATATATATATATATATATATATATATATATATATATATTGTGTATTCTTGCATATGGTAGATTTTTTTTTGAGTATCCCTGATCACATATTTGATTTGCTGGGGTAATATGTTATTCTTAAGTATGATAGGACATGTCTATCGTCTTAAGTAAATGAGGCAAGTCTGGATCTCTTAAAAAGAAGATCCTTTACTTTGGAAAATATTCCCTCAACACAAGCAGCTGCTTAACAGCATGTGCTTACAGCAGTCTACCGTGGAGGACATGGATGAGGACAAGTGCAGCAAATGGAGCCCAGACGAGGGCTGTACTGATTATGATGGATCATGGAGACCAAATTTGCCAACAATTATCCAAGTTAAAGACACGTTGCTTTGAGCTGATACATTTCAACTGTAGTAAAAGCATGAAAGTGTCTCAAGGCCAATCTCCAATGCCTAGTGCTTTGCTACCGTGAAGGTGATTGTTTCCAGGACTAAGTTCATACATGTACTGGGGTATTTGCTAATTTCCTTTCGAATTTTGACACGGAGCAATTAGTTAAATTAACATTAGTTAAGGCTCCATGAACTACAAAATATAATTTGCAGACAATGTTAGTTTGAATTGATCATTAGTCAAAGTAATAACTTATCGTTTTCTGGTAAACAATGTCCCGGTATATCCTACCACATGTCTGCAAACATCATTAATAATTAAAAAGGAACTGCAAAGCAAAGAGTGGATCAATATATTCGAAAAGAAAAGGGATGGAATATAAATCAAGAATATTATGGGAGAAGAATAGGTAGGGGAGAAGAAGTTGAACAATCCTGGTTTTTGTTCAATTGTTTTATGTTTAAATATTAATGCTCCTTTTTGTTCTATTAATTTATTTCCTGATCAATAGTGTCTTTCCTCTAATAAATTATTAACAAAGGCATCGAATCTGTCATCCAACCTCTATGTCACTGATTTTCGTAGATGCGTTTTTTAAAGATCTAGAAGTCTTACCAATATACTCCCAGTTGCTGTTTTCTCAGGACACTTCGTAAATTCAAGCTTCAGAAGCATCACACTTGTAGCCTCTTGTTTATTGTTTAATCGCTTCGTAAGTTGTAGTCACAAACTTTATATCTATATGATCTAAATCTTTTCCACGTCTTTTCTTGGTTTTGGGGTTTGATAGGATTCCACCGTTGGTAGAATAATTTTTGTATCATTTTTTCTCTCTCTGTAAATGTACGCTTTTTGAAAATAATTGTATATGAAATGATAAGTGTATTAAAGGTTATCTTACTATTTTTCGATGTATTAAATCTCATTTTAAAATTTTTAGGGACCGAAGAGGCTTGAAGCTCATGGATAAAAACCTATGATTAAACCTGAATTGGTTGTTGTCGCAGGAATTGAAATTTGAATAATCATTTTTACAAGTCGATTTATGGTAAAGCATGAACGCTACCGGACATAAACTAAGGGATCAATATCCCATAAACGGACATTGTAAATTGACCCACCTTTTCACTTGAATTGTATGGAGGAATGAAAAAAACATATTTTTCATAAGCCCAATGAGGAGCAAATATTGAAATATTCAGCCTTATAGCTCTGATAATGCAGCCTGTACGCATGATACCTGCACAGCCAAACAGACGGACAGACTAGCATAAAAACTGGAGACGGTTTCAATCTAACCATATAATGAGCTAGAATGCAATTTGCACTCAAATGGGATGATCTGATTGGTTGATTTACCTTGCTATTATGACATAATGATAAAGAAATACGTCATGGAAACTCTTAAGATTTCATATCTGATCATTATACACTAAAACCGATTGAGTTGTGTTGAATTGATGGTGTTCAAAAAAAATTTTTTTTAAATTGACGGGTATATTTTAGCAAGTCATTCTCATAGTCGAAGAGTGCGACGTCAGATTTTTGTAGGCACTTCCAAAATTCTGCTGGAGCAATAAGATCAGTTCTTCAATCACTTTATACAATCCTCATGGCAGGAAAACAGTAGAAAGAATTAAATAAAAACAGAAAACATTCAGTTTGACTAAATAGTTCATGCTTTAACAATATCTTCTATAAAATATGTCTGGCAGAATATTTTCCTCTTAATGATAACAAGGAACGTACATTTTTTTACATAGGCTAATGTTAATTAGTCGTGTTATGTTCTTTGCTGTTTCCCCAGGATTAATTTTAGATCACATTAACAATCTATTGTTGGTGAACTCATAAACCATAATTCGCTTTTTTTTTTTATATTGTTATAGATTTTATTTCCACTCTGCTAAGTGATTTATCAAAAAAGCGCACAACTGATAAAATGTTAGGCCAACAGTAAGATTTTTTTATTACTGCTTCTGTTGGGCTTACCATCAACGGATCGATACGATTCTGTGAAAAGGATCGAATTAATTTCCTGTGCGATAATATCTAATCAGATTTTGGTATTCTGTTTTTTTATATTAGTTAAGACGATCTCGCTACATATACGAAGTTATCAAAATGTATGCAACAAAATAGAAATCTAGTGATACATATACACACACACACGCGAGCGCAGATACGTCCACACACACACACACACACACACACATACATTCACAGTTTAGAAAGTTTTGTAGCTTTGAACAGTAAGCACATTAAAAACCTTTTTAATTTTTATGTCACTATAGTCACTCATTTCCCAATATCTGAAAATGTCATTTATTCAATTTTTTTCTACGTTGTTTTGTGTTCTACGCATTCACATTCATTATTGTACAATGTTTGAATTCTCTCTCGTTGGAATCATCAGTTACCACGTAACCATTTCGGGTATTTTGAAAACAAAATTGTTACATTTTTTCTCGTTGTTGTTTTCCTGTGGAACTTTCTTGTGTGAAATCCTCACAGACGCACATTTTTTCATTTCTTAGTGAAAAAATAGAGGAGACCTAAAAGGTAGACGGGTTCTTTCTGCCCTACTATATCACTTGTCTAGTGGTTTGGGAGTGGATTCATGCTTTTCCCGAGAGTACATTGCATTTCTCATCCTATCACTTCAATTTTCCGACTCGTTGATTCCTTATAGATATAGATATAGATGTTTATATAAGGGAATTCAAACGATAAGCGAGGGAACTGATTTAGGAGTGGTTTTCAATAATTTAATTTTGAAAAATTACTGTTCATCGATTGTGTCAAAGGTGAATCAGAAAATCTGTTGGACAATCTAAAAATTCTCGAAAGGAATGTATATTGTATTGGTAGGATGTACAAAACATTGATTAAACCTTACGGAGAATACTGTATTCAGGCATTGGCACTGGTAGCCAGGTGTGGGAACTGTAATCTAATATAAGATGAGAGCCATTTGGTTGGACAACTTTGATAAACAAAATAATGGGGTGATTTAAGTATCTCAAACCCTTCTTTGATATCTTTCAGAGAACTGAAAAACCAAATTTACTGAACAATTAGGTTTTTTTTTTTTTTATAGATGACCAATTTTTTTTAATGAATTGCCGAATAATATTGAATATCACGAGCCAGAAGGTTTTTGAAAAATAGCTCAGAAAACATGGAAAGAGCTTACGGGGATATTTTTGGAAACAGTCAGATAAGAATTATCAAGTGAGTCAGATCTGTGAAATGTGTTAAATTGTACATTTGAATGTGTTTTTATGAATTCGTATTTTTTAAAAAGTTGATGTGTAAATATTGTGCATAGATGGAGATACCCAAAGAGGAATGATAAAATAAAAAATGAATGAATTGATTAAATCATAAAATCCTTTTCTTTATTAGTCGTCAATTTGTGAACTTATTAATTGAAAATATGCGAAATTCTGGAAGTCAGGACATTGTTGACACTGGAACATGAAAGATGTCATTATCATCTTACATACAAGATATATTTACGTAATTGCTCTAATTACCTACAACATGAATTTATATGATTGTTTCAAATGATCTTTGTTGCTCTTAGTGTGAAATGTTTTGCTTTTATAGTATATTAGACGCTTTCTTGTTTGTTGATCTATATGCTGGTTCCACTTTCAATCAACAACAGAAATAGAGAGGAGGGAAGAGATGTGAGGTCACTGAAAGCATGATATTAATAGAGGTAAGACGTAATAATAGAACGCTCAAGTTTGACATTTTTGCATTTAAAAATTCTATTGAAGAATTCTATAGCGATTTTTCCATATTGCAATATTATACAAGTATAATAATCATTGACTGAAAGAAAGATGACTGGCTCTTCTGAGTTCTCCTCATGCCATTTCCACCGAAGATAATGGACACGTTGTTGAACTTATGGTTCTTATTCAACTTTGGGAGGGAAGCCACACAGTTATATTCAATGATTTTGATGAATCTAATATACCAGTTAACGTTAATCGATCAAACCAATTCAAACATTTCTATTCGAACTTTCACTGTTGTTGTTGTTGTTGTTGTTGTTTTTTCTTTATATTTTGGGTCTTCATGGTTGCTTTCATTTCCATCTATTCTTATTCAAACTTCTTCTCTTTCTTTTTTTTCTGTTTAGAATCACTTTATTCTTTTTGAAGGAAACCCATTAGCGGAATTTTCCTGTTGTACTGATATTTTTTTTGTGCTAACAATATATTCATTCAACCTGAGTTTTTGAAGAATCATTTTTCATGTTTCCAGTTGCTCTACTTCTACTACTACGACTATTACTACTACTACTACTACTACTACTACTGCTACTGCTGCAAATGTATAAAAATTGACCAATCACCGAAGAGAAAGAATTTTGGTACACAGATTTGAATAGAGGAGACGACAGGGGTACCTATTTCTTTGATACATTACGGAATCATAAATTCATGAAATGAGTAATTTGGAATAAGAATCAGAAAAAAAGAAATGCAATGGAACTGGAATAGCTTCTTTTGTTGCTTTTGTAAAGATTAAAATACAGTGTACACTTTTTTTGTTTTGTAGAGGAAAGTATCTGCAGGAATTCTTTTCGTTGTTTAAAAAAATGTCCTTGAAATAGTAAAGCCCATGCAACGTGCTGACTTCTGAAACATTGTTTATTAGGATGAACAATATTGCACTTGTTGATAGACACAAGATTTTTAGAAATTTTCATGAGACTCTTTGTTGATTTATTTTTTGTTCAAATTCAAAGCATTTAATCAGGTATCGATGCACGCAATTCAGCTATATGTGTCAAATCCCTTTGGATTTATCAATAGTCTTGAAAGAAGTGATTGATTAGGTATTGACATTTCCTGTCAATCATTAAAAATATAGAATATCTAAAACTAACTAAAAAAAGACTGATGATGATGAATGATGATGAGCACTGACAGTAAATATGAAAGGAATCGACTAAAGAGTACGTTACTAGATTCTTTAACTGCGTCCACTAGCAAACGACACTTAGATAAAATTAAATATTTTTCTCTAGTTTTTCACTGAGAAGGATGTAATATTTTACCGAAATCAAGTTAATTGCTATTTGAATTCTTAATTTCTTCGAATCAAATTCTTCTGCGCTTAATTTGATTTTTAGGAGAATTTCATAAGTCGGATTCTTTTTGTGTGAGGAGAGATTCATCAATCATGGTAGAATTTTCTTTCGTGAGAAAAACGTGAACACTATCCAGAAATCCCCTGTAAGTGCGATACGTTGTAAATACGGGTTGAGTACGTGGTAAAGATGATATATTGGTACAACTCAAGGAAAAAAGGCTACTGGGTACACTACAAAGTTTGATAACTTCTTATGTGACCCATCAACCAACATTTCACGTGATATAATTGGGAACTTTTGGAGATATTTGTACACAAACGGGATTATGATATGACACAGGTAAATGAACGTACACACATACACGCACATATATATATATATATATATATATATATATATATATATATATATATATATATATATATATATATATATATTCACACTTTGTTTTGGTCTCAATAGGGTTAGACCTTAATTAGCCGAGTCCATCCAAGCAGCTAACCAATCAGCGTCTGGCACTTTCTTTGACATTTGGTAAATTATAGTGAATTTTTAGATAATCATGGACGCTATTAGACACGCACCAAAGGACCAAAAATTTTAACAGGAGTCAGAACCCTGCACCAAAACTTTCCTGAAGGGAATTTTTTAAAGTTCACCCGTTAAAACCTTCTAGAGAGTTCCATCAATAACTGCGGGAAATTCAGGTAAACACATAACTTCCTTATATATATAATGCAGTTTTTTTGTATGGGTTTGTTGTTATAGGTGAATATACATTTTATCGTTTAATTGCAACTTGCATCTGTCTCTTTCTATTTATTCCCACATCTTCGGAAATTTCCATTTATTCATTCCTTTTTTTTTTAATCAATCTTTATTTTGTTGTTATTATAGAAGCAACAACAGCCATGGAAGCAACAGCCGCTGAAACATCATTAACAACTATAACCATAGTATTATTCTAGATGGAGCGTTGGATGAAATGATAATGTCTTTACGTAGTGGTATCTAATTAGTGGGAGAGCAAATTAACACTAACAGAAAGATAAAGGAATACTATTTGGAAAGAAGACTAACCCATAGTTTGAGATCGAAAGTTCCCACAAAGTGGAACATGGATACATCAAACCGAAGTGCCTCTCTCTGTTGACACGAAAAATTGGCGACGGATATTTTCCTTCATTTTATACTTATCTGGTCTCTTGCTTGGAGATTCATTATCATACAAACTTTAGGTCAGGCAATTGGACCTCTTCTTTCTATCTTAATTGTAGTCATGAAGTTGTTTCCTGGGCCCTCTTCTGGTGAAAAATGCAATATCAATAATGGAAGAGAGTAGTTTACTTTGAACTACCAAAAGAAGAGGCCGACAGGAAATACTCTCCTTCCGTACGGATGTTACAATTTATATCTGATGAAGCACTTGAAAATCAGTAGCCTGAATCGTGACTACATTGAAGATGAAATTTGGAGGTCGAATTGTCCCGAGCAAAATTTGTTCGTGTTTTTCTTACTTTTCCCAAAGATGTTCAAGACAAATAACATCAGCGGTTTCATAACGTGATTTTCACTAAAAGGACCCTTCTTTTTGTGGTAACTGTAACCCTGGGAGTTGTCTTTCGAAGACTCAACACTGTTCAGTAACATTGAAAGTGACGACTATATTTGATTTGACACACGGCAGCAGTTTCATCAGACAATCGGGTAACGCTGTGACGTGACAATATTCTACTGTCTAATTGTTTTCACAGTCAGCATGCGTTTTTGACTAGCCCTGTATTCCTCATACCAAAAGGTCATTATTCTCTAATGAATTTGGCTCACGATTTATAAAGTTCCATTAATTTAACTGATTATTGATACTCGTCTATGCGAAGTTGTTGATGAACTATAAAATGAGAAAATTATCTTTTTCTTTTGGAAAAGCAAAAAATCTTTGAATAGACTTGCTGATAACGGTCATTAATCACACACTTAAGATTTTAAGAAGCACTGTCTCCTTGTGCATTGATTGATCATACATTTATCGGCAATAAAATCATCTGCAATGGAATTTTCGTATTCCAAAACTTTTCTCATATCTTTTAATAAGAGGCTTTCAAAATGTCAAAAGCTTGTCACTCCTGACGTACTAGTTAAAAGAAAATCATTAGATTTTTGCGGTTCTCTGTATCAAATAATTTAAAGTTTAGATAGTTTCAAATTCTTTAACGTGAAAGTTCAATTAGAATTTTATTTTACATTTTGAATTTATCGCTTTTATGTAGAGTTTATCTAAACATCAAAATGACGCAGTCATCTACACTAATAATATTGAACGAGAGGCCAAATCTATGAACTTTTTTTTACGGGGGAAAATGTGGAGAAGAACATTTCAAAACAATTTGCTCAGGGTGCAACATTATTCCAATTTTAGTTGATAATTCTTATCATTCGTTCTTAGTAAGATTTGTTGGTATTTAGAATAACTGAAAAATTTAACGACGGAAGCTACAAGACAAGATAATCTTCAGTGTATCAAACAGATATATCTTAGCGAAGTATTCTCTTATTGATATCCTCGCTATTCCCTTGATAGCTTCACGCCACTGCCCGGATCCAAATGAAATCTTTCTTATTGGTCAGCCATGGGAAGTTTTGCTGGGCTTTTTTGCATAATAGACGGGTTCAAATAGTATGAATAGAGCATTAATATGATCTTTTTTCTCCTTTCTTTTTAGCAGTTGAGCTGCAGTGGACCATTTCTAATTTTTTTTTTTGTGGGCGAAGACAGACCTTTTGATTATTAGTTACAAAACTTGTTTCAATACAGTACAAAGACAAGTGTAATAAAAGAGCCCGTCATGCACCAATATTCTAAATGAAGCCTGGAACGCTTGGAAACTAATGCAAGCTGATCCACAATAAATTCGCGTTCCGTACATAATGGTAAGGCCTACGGTCAAACATTTGTATTCACAGTACTGTAGTCAAGATATGATCTAGAATGGAAGAAATGTTATTTAAAACTAACCATTTGAAATTTCTTCATGAAAAATGTGTTAGTTGGTTGAATCGTCTGCAAGGTATCCATCCCTTTTATCTGAATAGTGAGATCTACAGAAATTCTCAACCTTGTTAGAATAGAGAGTTACCACTATAGATGAGTTAAAAGCAATAGCATCACACACCCTTATTAGATATGTGCAGGACTTATACACGAAAATATTGGAAAACTTGTGGAGGGCATTCAAAAGGAGTTATCTTTTAACAATAATGATGATCGACTATGAGTTTTTTTACTGGTCCCATTATCCAAGGTTACCCGTACATGAGAGAGGGGTAACAGTGTTTACATCTTACGATTCAGCCCCTACCCTAAAGCAGCATCTTAAAACGAGATCCGAACTCATTGGTCACCAATGCCTACAGCAGGCACATCTGTTTGAACATATAACCTGGTCTGAAAAGTATCTTAGAAGATTTTTAGTTGTTCGAGTAGACTGAAGCTGGGTGATCCCGGCAGCTGGCGAAAATTATGACATTTTTAAAAGTATCAGAGGGAAATAGAGTTGATTATGACCGTCTTGTTAGTCGCTGCAAGTCAGTTCTAGACGTGAATTATGTATTGCTGCTTGTGTCAAACAAGGCCTAGATCAGAAAATGTTGGGTTAAATAAATAAATGACAGATGGTTAAAAAAAAATGGTTCTGATTCAGGATAAAGTGGGTTTTGTTTGACGGAATGAAATTTGTTTGTTTTTTTGGTGGGAGCAACGCAACGTTGAAGTGGCTTCCCTCTCAGTAACAGGTTCAAGACCTACGGCAGCCCCATTTTCTCACATTGTTTATCCTATTTGCGTTGTCTAGGTCAAATTGTATATATACCACATAATAACGGGTGATTATTTTAAATAAGTTTCTATATAAAAAAAATCTATAGTCATTCAGTCGGGTCATACATCCATTTTCAATAACATGATGGCTGGTGCGCACACACGCACATGCACACGCACATGCAAGCACACACATATGTGTAACTAATCGTGTATGTAATTAGAAAATGGATTTTGATGTATCAGGCGTATGGAGAAAATAAGGAATTGGTGGATGCATTCAAATGACTGCAACCAGAGGATCCCCGTGGCTTAACTTGCAAGGTAGCTGTCACGTTGAGAAAGAAAATTGATCTTTAATAATCTTGATTTGGATAACTTTGTTGGCAGTACCCGGTGAGAATCGACTTCTGTGATGTTGTAACGATCTCAGCTCTTCGATAAATTTGTTTATTGTGCCTTTTGGTTCAGAAGTGTAAGACACCCAACGATGAATGAATAAGAATTGTGGGTTATTGTGAAGGTGAAAACTCGATCCTTCGATGATGAATTTGTCAATCTACACATTCCCAAAAGAATTAAGGAGAATAAATTAGACAATTGGCTAATTCATCTCCAGATCAAAGTATTTGTGTTCGTTGTTCGATCAATACTCAATGAACACATGAACTAATGGCAATTTAGCATATTTGGATTCAATCTCAAGACGTTATATTTATTTAAACATCCTTCCTATGAAATTTGATAGAAAAATATGATTCTTAAGTAAATGCCTATTGATTAATAGCAGTTGCATCTTAAATTTCATTTTCTCGCCGTCTTCCATCGTTTTCATAATTACCTCATGCATACATACATGAATTTAACATCGAAAACACAATCCTGATGTATCAGAAAACAGACGTTGCACGTCCATTCACATTGACCATGCGGTCATTGAAGACGAATCAACACATAGTCCGACCTCATCATATAGAATGATTTGGTTAGAAATATATATATATATATATATATATATATATATATATATATATATATATATATACACACACACATATATATATTACAGTGAAATTGATTTTCACTGAGTGTGATACTGTTTTTTTTCATTTGCTTTGCCATTGCTTATCTTATTAAATACTGACGTTTAATAAAAAGAATTGCCCAAGATCACGATTCGATAACGATTGTACTAAAATGGAACTTTTGCGAAACGACAAATTTAATTGGTGATTAAATGCTTTTCAACCAAATACCTAGAAAATCGTACAGCGATCTTTTTCGGCTGATAGTTTGGTTTTCTAGTCACGATCAAGTTCTAATGAAACTCAGCAGGTCACATAAGTCGGATATCAAACAGTTAGTTACAGGTATGGCTAGTCACCCAATGAAAACTTACGTGACCAACAGCATGTTTGGGGTGATCAATTGAAAAATCTCAAAATAGGTGATCAATAAATAATTTACTCTCGTTGTTAGTTGGAAAATACTAACAATGCACCAATTAAAAACAAAACAAAAGGAACAAGCATAATTGCTACCGTACAAAAACTTAGGGACAAATCTTGCATAAAAGTACGATGCAGATTGAACCCCCAAAGGATTATTTAGGGGAAATTTCATTCCCCTCAATGAATAGAACTGTTCTTTTGTAGACATAATTATGGATGACTGTTTCCATCTTCAAGTTCTATTGGTTGGGCGTATAGATGGGATAGATAGATAAATGGCCAGATAAACAGACAGTTGGAAGTCATGAATAAAGTTAAGTTGATAGTTATGTAAACATTTTTGGTTGATGGTTTCTGATATATACTAGTCGGAGTTTTGTCCCACCCCTAAAAGAATTTCACAAACGTAAACTGTGAGAAAAAAGCATTATTCATGGCTCAGTCGTCAGACGTGCACATTATATACTTGCTATAGATTTTCACTTCTAGGTGTAATCAGATGAAACACCTTCAAACTTAGATAATTGATCTCTTTGATAGGAGTTTCTTGCGTATTCGAGCACCTTTTCACGAGAACAAGTCGAGCGAATCTGGAACATCATTTTACAACAGTAACTCATTAAAGATTATCAGAGCACAACATATGTGTGTATGTGTGTGTGTCAATGTGTCTAGTATTCGAAAGTTGAAACGTCCGTGAATGAAAAACTGATCAAAATAGAGCATAACTTTTTTCCTTCTGAATTGATTTCTCATTGTAGGATTTTTGCAATGGATAAATTTAAAGGCTTTTCATAAATGAGCGAGAAACAATTAACTGCAGATATGGCTATTACATGATAACTTGGTGGAATCGCATGAATGTTAAATCATGCTACATCACCTGATTGAAGATCAACTCACAAAAAAACATCTGGTAAGGAAGTCTCCGCAGTTTCCTCCGATGAAGTTGCCTCCTACATTGTCGGGTTGTGCGAAAATACGGATCTGGTGAGTTTGGGACCAAAGTGCAACTCGTGTTTCCATCCAATTAAAATGAGTGCCCTTAAGCTGGCTTTGTCTTCAAATAGTCTTGCTTCGAAAACAAATTCCCTCTATTGAGATTAAATATTCTTTTTGAAATTGAATATGAGCGCTAGAAATGAGATCTATGCTAATCATCTGATTCCTAAAGAAATGGAGTTGTCACTGTATAACGAAATGTTTGGTTGATTAAGTTAATTTCCAATTTTTCATCAGATCACTTGAAATACGTCGTCTTGCCAAAGAGGTTGATTACAATTCCCATTGAATCACTAGAGATATCTGTAACTTAGTGTTTCAGTAGATATTGAGATTATATCAAAACTGTTGCCCAATTACATACCCTGTTTTGTCAGTAAGCAACGAACTGGTATGAAACTCTGTTACTTATTGTAATTGACTGAACTCATATACAGGGCTCAGGTACAGAGCTTATTATTTAGATATTTATTTTGAATACAGACCTGTTTCGCTAGGGAAAATGACGCGATACAATCTTTGTCTTGCGTCGGGTAAAAACTAAGGGAAATATTTTTGTATAGATATAAATAAAGATGAGTGCATCCCGGCACAGGGCTTTATTATGAGGATAGAAAATGTTAAATCGCATCGTTTGAAGTCATTTGGATTTACAGTTCTCGATATATCATCAAGGGAACGCTCAGTTTATAATAGAAAATCAATTAGAATGGATACAGTTTTGGTCAGAATATACGATAAGTAACCAATATTCACGATAGAAAATGTATAGATATAAAATGAGAGAGAAATAGAGAGAGCAAGGTTTTTTTCTTCCGATTTTTCTATAGAAAAAGATTAAATCAAATTATAGTTGACGTGAAGGCATTTTAAAAATCGGTTTTGATTATTGCTATTAACAACTTCATGAATAAAGAACAGCGTCTCATTAGTTCAAGTTCAAAACTTGTGAAGATTTTCAAGAAATAAGATGTATCTTTTGAACCGTCCAGCCGTAGTTCTCAAATAATTAGACAAAATAGCAAAAGAATTCAATGCTATTGATATAATTCTTGTGTTTTCTGCATTTCCACATTATTTCAGTTTGCCCATTTCAGAACAAAATGAGAAGTCAGGGACATAGTTCATGAAATCCTTAATAGCAAATAGGGAATAGAATGTTTTCCAATCTAAAACAACGTTGAAATGATAAGAAGCCATAGTAAAATCCTGAAACAAGAGATAATACGGAAACGATATTCAAGTCTCGTATGAGAGAAAACAAATTGAGTGAGATCACGCATAAAAGGAGACTTTATGATAGACAAACGAGAGGAAGAAAAGAATGGATAGTCAGTGACATTGTAGAATTTAATAATGTCCGTGGTCAGGCCGAAGATCCAGGTATAGAGATTCCTGAGTAGAAACAAAAGAGTTATGTACTTAAATTCGTTAAAACTGGAGATGGAGCATCATGATAGAAGACAGGAAAGCAGAAAGAAAGTCACATTAGAGAAAAGAATGCTCAAAAGAAGAAGAAATTAAGCAAAGAATCATTGTAGGTTGGCAAAGTTTCGGAAGAGAAAGCTCGATTTTCACGAGCAAAAAAAATCACATATTACAAAAATGTCAAACAACCACTGGGTATCACGACTTACAATACGGATCCCCAGAAATCAAATGCGAAATTGTGGCCAGCAAAAAAGTGAGATAGTGTTACGGGCTAGTCAAATTTAGAAAGTACTGGCCCCGTGACATCCATGGTAGAGAGAGATCTGGCAATTCTTTGGGTAGGTCTTTGTCCATCAACTGACGCTAAATAGCTGCTCATGATTTATTCCCACAGCAAAGTGTTTAACATTCAATGCTGTCCTCTTTCTTCTTTCTTCACGCACTTTCATTAAACTACCCAAGTTTCTCCCCCAATCTTTCTCTTTCTACCATCTCAAAAAATTACTGATATATACTAGCTATTTATCAAACTACTTAACTACTGCTTTTCTCCCTAACTTATGAAATTAGTAATATTTTGGATACTATAAGTGATATCAAATTCATATAATTTACAGTAAATGAAAAATATTTTTGATAGAACGATTAATTATTTCATTCACTGAATTTATTGTAAAAAAAAAAATGATTCATTAAGAGAGATAACTCTGGATTGTTATTCCTAATTTTACTCGATAATTTTTACAAAAATGTATTTCTGTAACGTAACAAAGAAACAAACTTTCCTACTGTCTACTTTTTTTCAAATTCCAGCTTTCCAGTTTTCTTTCTCATAGTGTTTTTGTTCTCGACAAATCAACAACTGCAAGCTTCACGGAGTAGATAACAGTAAGAATAATTATATTTCATGTAGATATTCCTCTCGCCCTAAATTGAGTTGCCTTTCGTGTGAGAGTGTCATTCTTTGTTTTCGATTTGCGCTGAAAAATAATCATCTTAAAACTGTTGGGTGCCAAAAGGGAATACACAGATTATTTTTTTCACATTTGATATATTTCTCTTCCGTTGACTATTTTTCCTCAATTTTTTTATAAGCTACGAATTGCTACCTAAATGTCCAGAGAATTAGAACAAATTAATCAAGTGTCCCTACCTTTCCCAAGTTACACCGTGCATTTCACAAACCTATCAAAATCATTTGATCTGGAAATTAAGAAACCCTTTTTCTAACAGTTTATCCTTCATTGGGAAAAACACTGTGAAAATGCGTATCGAGGCAGTGGGATATAAACGAATAAAAGCATGAACATCACTCACCGCTCAAACCAAAACAAACAAACCTAGACGAAATAAAAGATGAGATGATAGATACAGGGGTCATACAGAGATCCTGAGGTCCGTGGGGCTTTGCTATTTTAGCAATAAAGAAAGATCCGAGCAAGTGATTCTATTTTATGGCACTTGATTAAGCTACAAAAACAACGCTTATCTGCTTCCAACGAGAGATTTTAGCGTCTCTGCAGCCAATAGGATACTTTTCCAAATTGAATTTCAAACGTCATTATTAAGTGGTTGAAGCGCACGAAAATGACAAGAAAGGGACGACATTTACTTGCCTTCGAGGACTATTCAGATTAACTAACACCTACGTCGACCGTGCTACATACTCTAATATATTGGAATAACGTTTTATTATTATCTGGTATGATAGAGCATAATTTAAGACAAAAAAATCATCGATAACCTAAAGGTTTAACTTACAAATCGTGAATTCTTTTAGAGAAATATTCAATACTTATGAGTTAGAATTTGTGATAAGTATACATGCCGGGCGACAGACGTTGAAAGACTAATGATGATGATGATGATGATGATGATGATGATGATGATGATGATGATGATATAGTAAGGGCCATACAGTCAGTAGCAACTCCACAGTGACGCAAGTTAGTGGCTTCATAGACATATGCTCCTTTTATAATAGACTTATTTCCAGATCTTCTAGCTTAATAGAACCCTTAACTAACCTAACAGAAAGGTACGGGCGATTTCAGTGGGACAATGCGTGCCGAAGGGCTTTCAATCGGGTCAGGAAATGTTTTTAAGGATTGTTTATGATGAGGTAAAAAAAAAAACTTGAATAAATATCTAGATTCTTCAAAATCTAAATGTTTTAGATGCTTTTTCTCTTCATTTCAGATGTTTTCTTGTGAAAAATGCCAGGATTTTATAAGAATAATTTATTCCGACTTCTTTGATGAATTAATCTTTTTACATGACTTCAAATTTTGGTGCTGCGATTGTTTAATCATTGACACTGATGGCATGTTTCACTCCAATTTATAGAAATAAAATAAATATAAAATTTTATAGATTCAGGAATACTTATATCAGATAAATGGTGAAGGATAAATCCACATTTCATCTAATAAGTTATATATATTTCCAAAATGTTTTATATCTATCAGAAGTATCTAGACATTCCTAGGTGATTTAACTTTTTTTTGACACAATTTCAGATATAAACTTGAAAAACAAAATTTTAAACACTGCTTGCAAAATCTTCACACAAAAATGGAAAAAGTGCATCTGTGGTCTGTGATTCAGGCTTGTTTTTTTATCATCTAGGAAGACTCAATAAAACGAAAAAGGTTTATAAGACAAAAAAGCAACTGCATGAAATTTCTTCCAGGCTATTGATGTTTTCATCTGGTTTATTCATGAAGAAATATCGATAAACGTGACTTGACTCGTCAGATAATAAAGACATGTTACACCGACTGAGAACAACAAATGGAAAATAAAAAGAATCCTAAAATGATGATAAATTAAAGACAAATAACTACCACTATTTATTAATGACTAAAACTACAAAACAGAGAAGAAAGTTTGATTTTTGCCTCAGTCAATGTTAATTACATCAGTTTCTGGCTCTGTCCGTCTGAAGTTGTGAACTGTGAAAGTGTTTGGTATTTTGTTTCGCTTGATACGATAATTTGACATGCGCATCTCTCCTTTTCAAATGAACACTCAAGGTAGAATGCTTGAAGTTCTACGACTGTTGGAATCAACTCAAAACATCCCATCGACAGCAGAAGATCCAGACGTATTGCACGTATGATACATAATTCACGCAGAAGTCGTAATTCAAGTACAACTCATAAATCATATACTGTGTCTTCCTGAAAAATATTTAGCCATTTGCTATCAAAGAAAAAATAGCTTACCTAGGGAGATGGCACTTTTGTCGATTCAAAATACTCTCCAAATTTTCAAAACAACTTAAGTCTTCCCCAAGGATCACTATTAGTTGCATTGCCACATTCTCCTCAATCTTGTCCACGGTCGGAAAGACCCCTCCTTTTCAGCAGGGGGACTGAAAGGCGTAGGTCATTTTCGCTAAAAAATCCAGCGCGAGGTGTGAAGTAAAAATTATTATTATGGAGATATTGGTCAAATGGTACGTAAACTATCTAAAGAGAAACCAACTGCTTGGTCTACAGGGGAATATCCATTTAAATTCCCCCCTAATTTGTTGGGGTTAGGACCGTGCAATACGTCCTCGAGATATTGTTAGATACGAAATAACTGGTACGAACAGCCGTACTCGGAGGTCCCATGATTACCGTTTTGAATAGATAAGGAAAAAAGATCGTAAATGTGGGAGATGGATGATTCAACAATTGTTGCAATTATTTTTTTAAGAACTAAACAATCTTTGATACAGAACAATGATTGTATGCATTTTGATTACTACATATTCTTCGTCAATCAAGTCAAGGAGTTGAGCTAAAATCATTTATGCAGATTGATTCTTGTAATTTCCTCCAGGTATTCCATGGTGGATTAATCCTAGTTTACTCTGTTATTTCCCTCCATAGATCCTTGAATAATACGGACTCTTCTTACATAAAAGGGTTGACAAAAAGGAAACATTCATGCCACAGGAGTAAGACCCCCCCAAAAAACAAGAAGAAAAAATATCTTGTTGTTCTTGAAAGCACAAAGTTAGATACGCTAAACAATGAGATATTCGGAATGAATACTAAAAAATCATTCACTCGGGGTAAGGCACTTAATCGCTCTCGATTTAAAAATGTCGAGATTGTAGTCGTTAGGAAAGCATTCAGACGAACGTTCATTCCAAATAGCAGATCTTCTTGAGAAAAAACCTATTTGTGTGGAACTTGCAACGAGTCCCTCATGTATAGAGTCTGGCATTTGGAATCGATGAAGCAACGTACTGTAGAAGTTGTGGGTTTGATTGAGACTTTTTTTCTCGCCTTATTCATGATTAATGCCCGTCAACTGCCCCTGTTCCCCGAGTTCTCGGCTCCTTCCTACTTATACTGTCCCCATTTTAGCCGAATATAGCATACCTGTCTCGATGTTATCAGCATAAGGGAATGCAGTCGACAATTGGTCGATCTCCTTGCAGCTACTAGTAAGTATTTCTCAGGAAAAAACGATTTTGCTAACCGACAATCCAAGGAAAGCAGAACAAAAAGCATTGAACAAACAAACAAAAACCTTTCTACAATCGTCGAAATATACCATTTGTCAGAAATAGCATTTTTTCTTTTTTTTCTCTCTCTCTACGCTCTTAGTAGACATTGCATCTATGATTACCAGGTTTTCGGATGTTATTTTTTTACAGGGCGGCCAGAAGACAAGACATTCGCCCGTGTTTGTGTTAATAGTTCATAGATTTAAAGACTATGTGTAGAGAGTCATTGGTGTCAATAGAGGATTTAAAGAGAAACTTTTCGAGGCAAATAATTGTGTGTTTATCTCCAGAACATTTCAAGGAAATAATGGGAAACTATCCTTGTAACAGATCTCAGTGCAATTTCTTTTGACCGCTTTGGTCTGGTCGTAATTATCCGTAATTCAACGGAGAAGATTCCACACAATTTTCTTAGGTCTCATGCTTAAGCATACTTAGAAGTAAAATTCCTTTTGTTCTTTTGTTGCCTGTGAACAAAATATCTTTCTCCAAATCCTGGCTCCGTTGTGTGGAATAGGAGAAAATAGTCATCAGGATATCTATGAGGATTGGGTGCGGTGCGACAGTTACAAACATCTCGAATCGATGAAACGGGTTCATCTTTATTTAATACCCCTCTGAGATCCAAGAATACATTTTCCCTTAGGTTCTGTCTGATGAACAGATATTTTTACAAACTTCCTCATCACTAGCATGCCACAGTAGCAGACACAGAACAGATCAGATAATTGTGCTCTCGGTTAAACAATTATTCCAAAATTGCATGTAGTACTAGAATAAAAAGTTATTATTCTGGGAGTGGTTCAATAGACTCATTTGATCAGAATGTCTGCTGTACCCCCCCACACACACCCTGAAAGATTAATGATAAAACTAACTTGGATCTTCTGACAACAGCTGGAGTATCTGGAATGAAATCATATTTATAAACTAGTCGGAAGGCATTTGCCAAAGGAACTACAATTACAAGTGTGATTGCACCAAAGCGTATACCCAACTCACAAATCCTGCTGATAACAGAAAAATACCAGCTAAAATATGTCGCAACCCTCACAAGGAGAGTAAACAAATACTTTGAAGCTATATGAATGGCAGAAAACGAGGGTCGGGTTTAGCATTGAGGTTACATTGTGAATAGAATCACCAATAGAAAACGATTCTGATTAAGTTTCTTTTTAAAACTGAGCCTTAGTGTAAAACACGACATAGGATGCACCAGTTATCTTTGGAATGGCAACGTTTTTCCAAAAACTGTTGGAGGAGAAGTAGTGCCAAAATTGATATGCGTTATGAATAAATAAATTAACAAAAATACATTGAAAAACAAACTTGTGCACATGCGCAATCAAACTAATCAGGGCTTTTATTCACACATTGTTCTATCTATTCGAGGTTTCTTTATGTGTATGGTTAATGGGAGAGTGATTCTTATGTTGTTTATTTGTTGCATTGTGAATAAAACTCTGAAATAAAAAATTTAAAAAAAATACTTCACCCAGTAATTTCTTTACTGTGCAACTTCTTATCGCATAAAATGGTTGAAAATCAGCTGAATTCAATTTGATAGGATATTTTTTATGCTCTCAAAAGACAAGTGTTGATTCTTCTGGAGAGTCTGATGTACGCAAATATATCCTGAAGACTTTGCTGTTCTTAAATTTACAAACTGAAAAAAAAATCACATTCACGAACGGTTTGTCACAACTTCACGAGAATTTGACTTTCCTTGCATTTCTGTTCGGCATATTACCGTCAAAATCTAAATAAAGCACAGAGATAGGTTAAAATGTCACCCATGTTGTTTCCATCAAATATATTATATATATGAGATAAATCTTCCAGAGAATAAGCAGTTCGCTGTGTGTTTTTTTTTTCAGCGTAAACTTTCACTTCATATTAGAAACCGTCAACCACAACTTTCAGCACCAAGATAGGTTTCTTCAGTTTCTAAGTTGGTCTGACTATGTGGGTCCTGCGTGCAGGCTCAACTTATGGGGCTAAAGGACTTGAAATATAAGCACGAACTACTCATTGCATCTAAAATGAACGTTTATGTTATTTTATTAGCCCTTAGGTTATCAGTGGGATTTCAATTTACAAACTAAGTTTATGTTAAATTGGTTCCTTGGTCCTGGTAGTATTTGAGCAAATTATTCTGATAATTTGGCTACTTTCTGTGATTATGATCCGACAAAAGAGGAGGAAAATAACTTTTATTGATCACCTTTTATTCCAATTTTTAATTGATCATCCCCACACAGCATGCTGAGAAAAGAAGCTAGCCGATGACCGTTTTCATTCAGTGACTTTTCCTGTTGAAATCTAAATAAAGAGCAGAGATGAGTTAACCGTTACCCATGATGTGTTTATCAGAAAAATTATTTGTATCAAATGAATCTTTGGGCGAATAAGAAGTTCGTTGTTTTTGTTCCTCTAAGACTAACGGTATTTATATTTATCGAATAATGAATCAATTGATTCATAGCGTTAACCAAGGATAAAGATTGTATCTTAGAAAGAGAGCTGGTTTGAGAGAAAAGAAATCTGGGGATGTTTATCAGTTTAAAACCATAAAGGATCACAGTTCTGATGTAAGTTTCGAAAGAGGGAATAAAGTGCAAAAAATCGGGGAAAATAAAGCTGACACAAGATAACCTAATAACTAAAATGTGATTCATGTACTCATCTGATCTGCGGTAGAACTTTTGATTTGAGAAGAATTTTGTTTACAAAATACAAACAGATAGTTTCCCATGGACTGGTTCAGCATTTTCTCCTCTACTGTCTAAGACCATCTCTACATGGACAGACGCCCACATCTGTAGATGTACACCACACACACACACACACACTCTCTCTCTCTCTCTCTCTCTCTCTCTCTCTCTCTCTATCTATCTCTCTCTCTTGCTCTTTCTTATCCTCTCTTTTTCTCTCACCGACACGTATACACATATACAGAACGACTGACACATACACACATGCACAGACACACAGACACACGAGTGGTCCTATCGAAATTCTCACGCAATTTAAATAAATTGATCAATTTGTTTATCTGTCAAGTCCCTCGGCGTTTACCGCGTCTCACCGGATATTTCACAGTTCTATTGCAATCAATCTGCCAGAGAATAGATCTTCATTTTTTACCAATTTTTCTCTTCCTAAGGAATCAATTTCATTTAAGTAGCAACACATATGCATATATACATTTATATATTCATAAGTACATATATATGAACATATGTTTATAAGTATATATATATATATATACATACAGATATGAAGGGAGGAAGAATGATAGATTATCTTATTGGATAAATGTCGGCGAGTGGATTTTAGTAAAATTATGCTTTCGTCGATAAACTATTTATATATGCATTTGATGTCTTACCGGAGGTTCGATTTCCGTAGCAGCCCTATTTTCTCTAATTGTTTATTCTGTTTACACTGTCTAGGCCAAATAATACAATCACCGTGTAATAATTATTTCCTAAAAACTTTCAATACAACACAATCAATAATTATTCTATGGAATCATATATCCATTTCTTAATCACACACACGCACACACACATACATATATACATGTTGCCATGAATTCGCTAGGTAAACAAATATTTTTGAGGGATTCCTACGTCTGATGCATTTCTTCAAGTTGCCAGCAACGAGAGGTAAGTTTTTCAGATTTTCAAGCCACAGATGGAAACTGTGAGGAGTTCCCATCTTGCAGTGCTATTTTTTTCTAATATGTTAGCTCTGCTGTTCGCGCTTGTCTGGGAGTTTGCTCAGTACACCTTTTATCACCTTGCATTCTGGTCATTTGCGAATATCTCTTTCTCTGTCCTTATATATATATATATATATATATATATATATATATATATATATATATGGGAGATGCGTTCACGTGCAATCCCCTTAACGGTTGGTCAGCACACAACATAGGGTAATCCGGTGCATGTAACGGGTAGGCCGGCGCACATCTTCGGGTACGTCAACGCAAAACCTCGAGTAGGCCTGCAGATTCCCTCATAAAACCTTGCAAATTATTCTCCTTTCCAGACTGAAAATCCATCTGCTCACTTCTGGCATTAGTTCTTCGCATATCAACGCAGATTTTATGGTTGAAATTGTTCCCTCGTTTAGGTTACAGGTCATGTTTTTTCCTCTTTGAAAAAAGTAGTTTTATTGTCAGTTTAGGGTTAGATTCATTAAAAATACTTCCAAATTGGTGTAAGCACTAAGAGAAAGACTAATTCACATCTATGATATGAATCTAGGATGCAATTTAGCATTATAGTTGCACTTTGAGTAAAAATCTCTCTCCAAAAACATATATATTGAAAGACAGAGATAAAGAAAGCAAGAGAAAGTGAGTTTTCATCGGGGCAGCAATTCTCCTTTGAAACATCTAAACAAGAGAGAAATTGTTTATTTTTTATGTCCATGTTACTTGTTCTCAATTTTGACACTGAATGTTAAAACTTTAGTTTTGTAACATCTTGTCCCTAACTGCTTAACTGTTGTAAAACCACATTTGAAAGGTAAAGATTTGTATTGGATTTTTCGTTTTCAGATTTGCATGCTGTTAATTTCTAGTTTCTGATTGTTGCTGTGAATCATACATACCGATTGCCTTTCTAAGGAGAAGACTCCTTGCTATGATTCAGCTGACTTGTTTGAGACTTACTTGATGATAATCTGGAAGCTCACTGGCAAAAGCGATTAAAATCCGACGGGTCCATTTATGAAATGGGTTCTAGAGCCTCAAAACTAGAATTGTGAAGTAGAATTGGACGTTGAGCGTTCTCAGACTGAATAAATGTATCAAAAAGACGGCAGTCACATTGGACCTTATATGAGACAAATGAGACGGCCATTATCTCTGGGATACCCTGTAATGATACAAAATCTATCAATCTATCCATCGATATATTATTTTATAATGTATATCACTATATGTAAACATTTACATGGTAAAAAACTGATGCCCCCCCCTCAAAAAAGGATTACACACAGTACCATAATATAAAAGTATATATGAAAATTTTTCAAAAAAACGAAGGAAATTACGTAGATTATAGTAACAGATAATGAGAAATGAGGGACTGAAAAAGTATTTTAACATATATAATGTTTAAAGGTGAAAAGTTTTCTAGATTCTCTCTCTCTCTCTCTCTCTCTCTCTCTCTCTCTCTCTCTCTCTCTCTCTCTCTCTCTCTATCTATCTATCTATCTATCTATCTTTAGATATAAACTTTGTTAAGAAGTGCTAAATTCGGATGTTCGGAGCCGGAAATATAAAATGGAGGTAATTAGGAGAAACATATTTACAAATAGAAAAAAAAATGAATTTACACTTTTAGAAAGCCTTCCAAGTACCACGTTCTCGGGTGCGTAGAGGGAAAGATCGAAACAGAACTTCAACAATGAATACATCAAAGAAAAACCATAAAAGAACCAGAAAAAAAAGTTATTTCAAATTACTCATAAGAACTGAACTTGAATAAAAACCATATAGATGTACATAAAAAAATCATATATTCTTGCGTATGCATCATATGAAATAAATTACTTAAAATAACACAACAAAAATTATCTTCAATCATAAGTAAAGAATATAACATACCAACAAATTCATTCTCTGGGTATTGGGCACCATTGTTGATTCAATTATGTGTTTCATCTATTCAAATACCTTAGGGACAAAAATATATCACACAAACGCACACACACACGCACACACACATACACACACACACACAAACACACACACACACACACACACACATATATATATATCTATATCTATATCTATATCTATATATATATATATATACATATATATATATATATATACATACATATATATATATACACACACACACACACACACACATATATATATATATATATATATATATATATATATATATATATATATACATATATATATATATATATATATACATATATATATATATATATATATATATATATAGCCAAATCGCGTTAGATACACTGGTTCTCGTAAGATCATCGAAGTTGAGTGCACGTCAAATCAATCTAGTCTTTGTGAAGACAGTAGAGTCCATCATGTATATGTACATATCTATCTATTCATCCATCTATTATTTATCCATCTATCTATCTATCTATCTATGTATCTATCTATATATACACATATACATACATACATATATATATATATATATATATATATATATATATGTGTGTGTGTGTGTGTGTGTGTGTGTGTGTGCGTGTGTGTGTGTATGGGGGGTTGTTTGTGACGGTGTAATTTGTAAATTTCACTTGAAGTGCGGTAACTTCCTTGAAACTTAATCCATTAAAGTACAAATATGACCAAATCTCACGATGGAAGTCAGACTTCCTTCTGATAGGTTTATTTTGAGTAAAAAGATTTGGGAATATAATGACTTTATGGATTCATCAATGATATTAAGTTTTCCTTTTGTTGTTTCTGGTTCTTTTCCACTTCTCCCTTTTTTTCTTAATATCTCTCGACTAGTTGGTTTGTCGAGTCATTCTGGAGTTTTTTTTCTATTCTCAATTACGATACAATTACTGCACACAAAATCTCCCAACTTACAATTCACCAAACAGGCGCAAAACACATGGTTTTTTTCTTACACTCGAAGTTCTGACAGAAGATGCTATCAATGTACTATGCATACTATTTACTGCCACTTCTCAAAAACATACACTGCGCTATTATCAACTTCACATCATGGGATGAAAGAAACTCTCGTTTGTTTGTTACTTACAAGGTTGAAAAATTTTTTATTATGTTTCGTGCTTATAACGTGAACTTCGTTGGAATATGCTTAAAATGACGCAAATTTTGGCGACATCAATTAATGGAAGCATGAATTAAAGCAAGTGATTCAACTATATATATATATATATATATATATATATATATATATATATATATATATATATATATTGAAACAATAGAAAGACTAATATAGCTAGCAGAATACTGAAATCGAAGTTCAAGGTGAGGTAATGTTTGCATCCAACAAAGTAAGATTTGCTGACGACATTGTCTTTTTGAAAAAAAATCAACATCACGATCCGGAAGTCATGCTAGACGTACCCGACTGATGAGAACAAAAAAGTTGGTTCTCACATAAACTTCGGTAGAACAAATGCTATGTACAACTCGAAGAGGCAAACTTGGAAAAGATAAACCGAAACATCTACCAAGGACAGCAAATCTCAAGTCTTTGAAAGAAGACGAATCACTCCAAGATGGCAAGCTTTCGGTAGAGCAATATCAGCCTTCAAGAACATAGAAAACTGATAAGTCGTTGAAAGAATGATTTACAACTAGTGCATCCTCCCGACAGTTACCTATGGAGCTGAAATATGGAACCTGACCAACATATTGAACATCAAACAGAGAATCATGTGACGTGCACACGAGAGAATCATGCTCAACACCACGTGGAAGGATCACAAGACAGCACATTACATTAAAGAAAAAACTGGAGTCAGTGATATCATAGAATGCACTAGAGAACTCAAATTGCAATGGGCTGGTCGTAGAAAAATATCAGACAATCGCTTGACATCACGACAAAAGATAGATCCCAGGAGATTGTATATGAATCTGTGACCGGTAAAATATAAGATAGCGTGATCATATAGACAAGTTCAGAGAGTATTGGGTCCACAATGTTCATGACAGAGAGGTTTAGCAAGTCTTATCCAGCAGAGGACGCAAAAAGGTTGATGATGCATGTTTGATCAACTGTGCATATTAGAATAACTGTTTTGCCTTTCAATTCCCCCCAGCGGTTACATTTTAGATGACTAGTTAGGCCCTAAAGAAAAATTCACATATAGTAATATAATACGTAATTCTCTTTAAAACATAAAACCCTTCTAAATGTTTACATCAATCACATTGAGTGATACTTCGAATCGATTGGCTGAAATGCAATGAATGTTTAAAGAATTCTTCTACATCTAGTAATATAAGCTGTGAAGCTCCCAAGACTATATAGGTGTATTTCTTGTCCTCTATTTCCCCCCTCTTTCTCTCTCTCTCTCTCTCTCTCTCTCCATAAATATATACGTATATATTACCTAATTATTATTATAACTAACAGTCCCTTATTCAGGACTGAACACTCTTCAAGTGAGGTAACTCGTTTATTACAAACCTATGTAATGCTCTCCAAACTAAGGAATAGAGCACTCTGTTAGATGGGGGATTATGCGTGAGTGAATATATCGCTTAAATTCAACCTTACTTTTCCATCCAGTTTTGGCAGGGGAAAGATGCCAACCTCTGGGACTGAAGCGAAGGTTGCGATCCTACCTTGTGTTACTGGATGGGATATAGTTACACTTAAGAGTTGTAATACAATCAAACAGCAATCTGTGAATGACAAAATTATTTATATATATATATATGTGTGTTTGAGACTTGAAGGATGAAATGGGTATATTTCTGTCGTGGTTGTTTAGTAATAGTGATAGGAGAAATGTTTGTATCGGTGTATTTGATTATCAGGCTAGTCTGATATAATAATGGTCTTTGTGAAGAGGGGCCAGGGCTTCCTTGCATCTGCGACTATTATCTCAGACCACCATGATGCTCCTGTTTTACTCGTTAAATCTCAAACATGTGAACCTTAGCTTCAGACCCAGAGGCTGGTATCTTCCCTCTACTCCACGGAACTGGACCGTCAGTGAGGTTGAATTTAAGCGATATATTTATTTATCGTATACATTCCTGATCTATCGGAGCGTTCCATTCCATGTTGGGAGAGCATTATATATATATATATATATATATATATATATATATATATATATATATATATATATATATATATATACGCAAGTGAAATACCTATATCAGGATTTTAACATATCATCAAGGATTCAAAAGAAATACCAGTTTCAGGCTCTCAAGAAACGTTTCCCTTCAGATTTTATCTCTTAATGTGGATAAAAGCCTTTTTACGTCTGACCCCAGAAAGGTGAAAATGTTTAATCAACATTTGGCTTTGAATATGGGGGAATGTTTGCCAAGACTTTTAGCCCATTATGCATTGTTGACATTTTTAACGTACAGGTGCTCAATTATATATGATAGAGGTATATATGTATATTTTATAATTTTTCAGATACATAAATAGAAATGAACCGACTGAAATATATAAGAACTGCCCAACCTGAACGAATTTGGCAAAAGACAGATATAGCAATAGATACTTCTTCTCCAAAATATTTTCTAAAAATGTCATTGATCGATTCATGATACACTCATAAATGATTGGACCGGCTCTCAGCGTACAGTTGGATCTGTCCTCCTGTGTAGACTGGGTATAAAGGAGTAAATGTTGAGCTTTCACAGAGTAATGTTTGATCTATATGAATAACATGTTCAGTTAAGAGTAACAAAAAGGAATATAATATTAAAAATCATGTTTGATGTTTAAAATGAATTTTTTAATTGCATCATCAGGGTAGAGACTTATTGATGTACTCAGGAAATATGACATTTGTATTTTTGTTCATTGATTCTAACGAAGAAAATGCTTGATATAAATGACATTTTCAGTATACGAAGTTTTTTTTATTCACTTTGAAAATTGAAGATGCTACCCAAACGTAAATGAAAAGATGTGTAGTTCGTGAAAAAAAGTGTATGAATGGTCGGAAATGTCGGAAATTGAGATTTTTCGTCGAACAATTCTCCATTTTCAATCGTAACCAAGCGCAGTTATTCATTCAGAAAGTTAAAAATATTCTTAGAAAATGGAGTCAGAAATTGCATGAAAGATGGCAAAAGATAGAAGAACAAAATAATTCAATGAATTTAAGGCTTTTCAAGGAATCGTTAACGAAAACTATTCCTGAAACGTTTCAAAGTAATCCGGCTAACTGGCTATATATATATATATATATATATATATATATATATATATATATATATATATATATATATATATATATATTTAAAATGTATCAGGCGTACAGACTACACCAATGGAGACAGAGGGATAAAACTTTTAATTTTTTCAGTTTTGAGTTTGCTGAATAGATTTTCAGCCTTGTACTTGAACAATCCCTCAGTTTGTATCCACCAGTATCTAGGCTGTTTGTTTTGGTTTGCTTTGTTTTCAAAAAATTCAGACTTTATTGTCATCGTTGTCCAACAAAAGGTGAGAGAATCAACTTATCCATTCACGATCGCCTTTACAATTGTTGATTGATCACCCACAACATAGCTTGCTGCAAGAAGACGTTGGTCACGTTTCCATTCCTATTTGGTGATTAACCAGACCTGTTTATTTTATCAATAAACTGAACATATGTTTTACACCAGCCAACAGATTGATAAGACCGGTTTGAAATATGAAAGAAGCAAATAGATTTTTAGTTGTCGGGTTTTCTGCCTTGCATGAGATATCACAACTGACCCAAGGCAATAGAACCGGAGAATGTTTATGTCTACTTTGTTCTAAAGGCCCTGTGAAAGGCATGAATACATTTTCCCAGTGACGTGTCAGATATTGTGAAAAACATTTCGTCACTGACATGTTAAGAGGGTTGAGGATCAATAATGACAATTTCACCAATGTCAGGTCACAAAAAAGCTTTTTTATAGGATAACTCTGACAGGGGATAACTGTATAGTGGTTAGCTGTGTGTGCTTGCGAGGCTTTCAGAGTAAAAATGATTCTTGCCAAGTAAACCTTAGGTCCAGCATTGTACCAATGTGGACTCGCTTTACCAGTGCTTGTATATGGTAGGTCTGTACTGAAATGAATATTAAAGCTTTTAAATAGTTTCAAAAACACGTATCTATTCTTTATAAAGTCATATATTATCTTCATTGTCAGTAAACGGGTCATATATTACCCATCAGTCAGTTGTGGGGCCAACATTTATTCACAGCCGAGGTTAGTGAAAATATAATTATTTATCACTATCAATTATCAATGATTATTTTGAGACACTGAAAACTTACTGAGCAACGACCAGAAAGGTACAATGTGTAAAATTCTTTCTAGGGCTCTCCGATGCAGGCACCCGAAGGTTATACAAAATAACTGCCATCGATAACTGATATTGTCACGTTCAAGAGAAAATCATTCGCCAAACATGAACCAATTATGTTTTTCGATTCATATCGATTACTTTTCAGGCAGCTTTTAATATATTTTTTTCATTTTATGATTGTTTTCCTCTTCTTCTCTACATTTAGCTACATTGTATCCTATTTCATTTGAGTCAATCACCTGCTACGAAGACAACAACGGCCACACACACACACTCACACACAACTTTTTTGTTGGTAGAAGATGGATTATTCTGACATTGTGTCAGCGCTCGAGTTGTTGCAGTTGATGTTCCCGTGCGTTTAAGCTGTCACGTGAACACCAACAGAGAGATCTGCAAACAATTGGACGCCTCCATTGTCCACACAGGACGGCCACTCTTCGAAAATGGAAAGAATCCCCGATCATTTATTTTCTTTATATCGCTTGAGTGGGACACAGTGGGAAGATTGGTAGGAGGAGGATTAGGAGAGAAAAAATAGATATGGAAGAGAGCAGGAGGAAAGGTAGGTGGGAGAGAAGAAGAAGAAGAAGAAGAAGAAGAAGAAGAAGAAGAAGAAGAAGAAGAAGAAGAAGAAGAAGAAGAAGAAGAAAGAAAGAAAGAAAGAAAGAAAGAAAAAGAAGAAGAAGAAAGAAAGAAAGAAAGAAAAAGAAGAAAGATGGAAACATTGGTGAAATAAAGAAGTAGGGAATATGTTGAAACAACATCTGATGATAAAAATATTGATAGCAATAACAATAAAAACAACAACCCAAGCAACATTCACAGCCATGCACTAATAATAAGTGTAGCTGTATCATGAAGGAGGGGAAGAAGATTTGCCTGAACGTTTACCTGACTGTAACAGGGGACCACAGCATGAAAACGAATCAAGCAGAAAATTAAACATAAAGAAAAAAGCTGCTGAACATTAGATCGATTTCTGAATGTTTGATATGGAATGCAACACGCGTCCTTGTCGAGAAGAACCGGTCGTGATTAGAAGAGAGTAAACAATGTTCAAGAATAAGGAGATCCCATTAATCCTAAAATAGAGAAGTATGCAACTAATGCATCTCCCCCAATGGTCACCTATGGAGCTGAAACAAGGTGCCTAACCATGTGACTGATCTACAAACTGAGGACTATGCAACGTGCATATGAGAGAACCATGTTAAAAATCATATTGAGAGACCACAAGACAGCACAGTATGTTAGGAAAAAAAAGTTCGAGACTCTGTAGAAACTATTCGGGAACAAAAATGGCAGTGGGCTAATCATGTTGCAACAATGGCAGACAGACGATGGTAATCACGACTAGATATTCCGACTCACAGCATTTATCTCCAGATATTGAATCCAGAATCGAAGTTGGCAGAATATGAGTTGACGAGACGAAGTGGATAGGTTCAGGAAATCGGCTAGACATGGCCATGATAGAGATAGATGGGTAATAGTGGATGAGACCAATGACGGACAATTAATGATGGAACAAGTATAACCTTTCGAAATATCTGAAATAAGATTTAAAAAAAAACAGGTCTGGTTAGTCACTCAATAAAAACCATCACATGACCATTTTGGCGGAATGCTGTTTTGATAAGAAATTGCAAAAAGTGGTGATCATTTAACTAACCTTTCGTCTCACCTTTTGTTGGATCGCTTAAAATTCTTGATTTTCAACTGTGAACAATGCTGACCACAAACTAGAGTACCAGTTGAGCATGAACTTGAGATGTGAATATTTGCTAAATTTATTTTTTGAGGGGGGGGGGGGTGTAAGAAAAATATGTTTTCTTTGACAAGAAAATTGGAAAATTGAATTTTAAGCCCTCCAAATTGGTGCAGCATGTATGTATAACACGTTGATAAATTGATAGATAGATAGCCAGGTAGAATCACATAAAGACTGAGAAACTTTTGTTGATATTTTTGGTTAACGGTTTCTGGAAATTGATGTGAAATTTTACAAAATATCTACAAATCATTGTTCACTTGATAAAGTGTATAAACTTCTGAATTTTGTGCAGAATATAAAAATATCAGAAGTAATAAATTGCTCAATCGTTCAAAGATAATTGTTTGGCGATTGATTGAGCTGACTTTTGCTAATTCTGATTTGGAGTAAGGTGTGAAACTTATAATTAACGTTAATATGCAACGATAATATATATATATATATATATATATATATATATATATATATATATATATATATATATATATATATATGTATATATATATATATATATATATCTACATATATATATATATCTACATATATATATATATATATCTACATATATATATATATATCTACATATATATATATATATATATATATATATATATATATATATATATATATATATATATATATATATATATATATATATATATATATGTATATATATATATATCCCATCTCCTAGCCAAAAACACAAAACAACATAAAAAACACTATGAACACCACTCTTAAAATGGAATCAATCAACATAGGCAATAAATACATAGACCAATTAAATGCTGATTCATTAAGGCTATTGACACAAATAAGCAAGCACACACACACACACGCAGAGGGGAAAGATCGATGAAAAAAACCCACCAAAAAAGACCCTTAAAACAACACTTCAGTTGAATGCAGAATGACTGTTGATCTAAATGGCATTAAACTGATCAGTTACAACAGAACTTTGAACTCTGTCTATGTACGCACCCTTTTAATTTTTTTAATTTTGAGCATTACCATGATAGATAAAGCGACTCCTAATATAGTATATATGTATATTTAGCAATAGTCTCGACAACTTTACAGCTTTAAAAGCTAAACATTGAAAAAATAATTCTGAATATCTGTTTGTGTATTTTCAGCCACGCATTTTGCAATATCTGTCAATTTTATTTATGTAATTCCCGTGTTTAATATATACTTTGTTTTTATGGTGAACTGTATGAATGTTGTTTACCATGTAATTGTTTAGGGGATTTTAAAAAGGAAACAGTTATATTAAGTTGGCACCTCAGCATTAATAATCGAATACCACCTTTGTTTTTACTATATAGCTCATGTCATAAATGTAGTTTATTATTTTATGTAAAGTGTTATGTTTATTATGTATTGATTTTTTATTACTAGCTATCTTTTATTTGCTGGACAATAGTCACTTACGTACGTTAAGCAAAAACCTATTTAATTCTAAGGGATCCGTAGGTATAATAACTGATATGACTTTACTTTCGTGCCATTTCTTTTGAATGTTCATCCATGTGGATATCAAATTCGTTGTCTTGAAAAATCTCAGACTGTATGCAAACCAACTTTTATAATCTCAAAGAATACTAATTACACAGAAAAACTTCGCCAGGGTTGATTCTTTACCAACATATTTAACCGAATAATTTGACATTCTTTCCACCAATTTTTCCACGTCGTATACCATCAAGCTTCCGTCAATCTTTTTTTAAATTTTCAATTCTCAAATAAATCATCCATGTCTATGTTTGAAACGAAATGAAAACACTCTCTAGCATGTTGTATCACTTTAATAGGCTATTATTTATATATATATATATATATATATATATATATATATATATATATATATATATATGTGTGTGTGTGTGTGTGTGTGTGTGTGTGTGTGTGTACGTGTGTGAGTGCCTTCAATTTCTTGAATGCAATGAATGAAGCTTCATTCAGTTCGAGCCATCTCCCCGAAGAAGTGATAGATACACTACCAGCCCCTCAACTAGTTCGAAGGACCAACTTAAAAACTTATTGAGACCTATGTTGACAATTTTACAGACAATTTTGGCTTTCAATGTTTTTGTTCCATCTGAAAACATACATTCTACTCTAGCTGACACTAGTTTTATATTACATTGATGCTTCTTGTATTGATATAACTTGCAGTATAGGACAATACAATTACGTTCCAGTGAGTGACCCAAACAGTTGCTACACTAACGAATAGGCAAACTTCTCCATCATCGCTCTGTCGTCATTGTCCATGTCTATCAGTGATGTACATGTCTCCCCGTTACTGAATAATTAGTGTGCGTCAGCAATTGGTCCAAACTGAAAATAACTCTGTTTATTCAGCCATTTCAATGCCTTATAAAACTGGTCACTCAAGAAATGGAGATCTTATCTCGCGACCAATCACTGATTCAATTCTTGTTGCATCCGAGACGAAATCATCAATCAACTTTCAATGTCTCCTCGTGACCCGCGCTCAGCGAATGCTAAAAGGGTTCGGAAAGAGAGGTGAACCCCCACAAATCAATATCAACATGAATTGAGACCGATGACTGATCAAACGAACTCTCTATTTTCCTCTGCATTTCCCATCGTCGAATGGAGGCGTCAACTGTGTCCAGAGATGTCCCGTTGATCAGTCTTTTGCCTTACAACCACTTAGCGCTCTGTAATTTATTATATCACAGGAAATGGAATTAAGTCGTGTCCATACTCATATCGGCGTCTTCAGTCTGCCATTATGCAAACATTACATAAGACTGGTGTAGATCAATGATTGGAATTGATACCCGGTTTATTCAAGGTTTAGTGTTCCAGATCCTGACTATAAGTGTTCTCTTCTGGGAGGGAAAATAACCAGATCTGAAAGCAGCAGGGACATACTTAAATCCTACTTCTATTCCGAGTGAGGATATGATATAATTGGAAAACGGACGCCAAAGGATATCGATGATTCAACCCCTTTAAGTGCAATGGAGTTGTGTATCCTGAGACGAGAGGTCTCCTACAGCAAACAACACTTCTCATCGACCCTTGGCCACTAATAACCACGGATTTGACAACGCAGTACCAGGGGAATATCCAACCCTTAATTACGTCTCTAAAGTTATTATTTTGCATTTTTGTTGCAGGATATAGATAAGGATTGGATTATCAATTAATATGATATTTGTTACTGCACCGCTTAGGATTATTGGCACGCTTGAATATTTGTACAACCAGGACAATATCTCCAAAAATGAATGAAAGTCTACCAAATGTCTATCGTCTGAATATTTAAAATGTTGGTCAAAGTAATTTAACAAAAAATAATCATTTTCGAATTACATGTTGCAATTTCAAAAGAGAAATCAAAAATAGAACCGCATATCAATATGAGCGTCCTTCTTGTATATTTGGCAGTAAATCTTTCCGACAACTCTGATTGCCTTAACACGTTTCTTGTCGCCTTTTGCACTTTCAGCTGATAGTTCATCTCTTTCTTTTGGAAAAGTGACTCCAGATTACTCCAGAGGTTTCTGATGGGATAGAGATTAGGACTCATTGCTGGCTACTTCAAAACAGGTTTCGCTTTCCAACAACTTGATGCATCTTTGGAAATGTGCTTTAGAGTTTTCCGAGGTGTAGCACCCAGGAAGCAGGTGAAAGATGGATGTCAATAATCATGAGTTTTACCTGTATATCTGTTCATGTTCTAAATGTAATATGAAGAATCTTTGAATATGGATCTTTGTTCGCATGAATGAGGGGTTTGAAGTGTTGAGAAATTCATACCAAGCATAGAACCATATACATTCTAAGTTGTTAATTCCTGTGAAAAAAATCACATATATATTTGAATTTGTATCTTTTGAGAAGAAGAAAAAACGAAAAAAAAAAAACAATTGGAATCGCCCCCAGTTTTATATCAGACCATTAAGAGAGGTTTATCTAATGAGGATGGAACGGAGTTGCAGCGGTCAGTAAAAGATCATTGATACAGATTAATTTCTGTGAGATATTTTCAGAACAAAAATTCTTAATTCGTTCCCCTGGAAGCGTCCATAGTTACAAATTGTGGATTTCTATTAACCTAATGCCCAGCTTCAAGTGGAACGCTATTTAGTTACAGAGAAATATGAGAATATGAATTATATAAGTAGAATATTGTTATGGGTGATTCGGCTTAACGACGATTGCAGCTAACTGTTCACAAAAAAATGACTGGGAGCAGAATGATATTTATCAAGAACAAGGTACTTGTCAGTTGGATTGACTGAAGCATCAACCATCATGAACAGAGATTTTGTCGATGTAGAGTTGCCACGTCTTTCATAAAATGCCACTGAAGATAATGACCAATTCAGTTGCAGAACAAAGAAAGATGACCCTTCAAAATCAAATCCACTTGAATAAAACAAAGCCTCATCAATGTGTAACCCTATCCCAATCGCCTCAAGTCGGCACTCAAAAATCAGCTTAGATTTCTCTCAGATTGGAACTTAAAAACTCATTTATTGGCCTTGACTTAAATTTAGCTAATATTAATGATTGTATATATAGAACTATTCCACTCAACTTATACTTAAAAGAAAGTAAAATCCTGGAAAATTTGAGCGTGGTAATCACAATGCTTTTATATAAAAAAAAGAAACACAAAAAACTCAGCAGCTACAGACTTATAACCTTATTCAACTGCTTCCAAAAACCTCTCACAAAAGACATCACAAATCAAATGACAACAGCACTTGATGAAGACCATCTGCAGTGGCAAGTTGGCTTTAGAAGGAAATACTCGACCATAGACCATGTCCATTCGATAAATCATCTGGAAGAAAAAAGCTGCAGAATACAAAATGCCACTTAGTGTGATGTTCAAAGACTTCAAGAGGGCCTTCCACGCTAAAAATTTCCATGATCCTGAAAACCATCACACTACAAGGGGCTGTGTATTGCAAAATATTTTCATCCACAGCTGCTACATAAAGACTGGGGGCCCTTTGAATTTCAAAAATGGGTAAAACGAAGTGATACCAGCTTACATAATCTGTTCAGATCCTACCTCAGGATTATATTCAGAAACCTACACTGGGGAAATAAAAGAATCAAAATAGATGACAAATAATTGAGCAACCTCAAATTAAAGGACAGCATCCCCTTTTTTTTGCAGAAATCCTATACGACCTCCAATTGATGCTAGATCAACTAAATAAAAAAAGCAAAGAATTCCGACTTTATATTCTACGAAACAAAGGTCATGTGAAATAATAACATGTGAAATAAGAACACAATATTCAAAATCGAAGATGCATAACTGGAGAAAGTAAATAGCAAGCCTTAGGCAGAGCAAGCTCAATCTTCGGAACAAGTAGATTCCATAAGTCCTTAAAAGAAGGGTATACAACCAATATATCCTTCCAATAGTCCCTATGGAGCTGAAACATGGAACCAAACCCAGAGACATACCAACAAACTGAGAAGCATACAATGTGTATATGAAAAAATTATACATGGAGAGATCATAAGACAACACAGTTTACCCCACAGAAAGCAGGAGTCCGTGACATCATAGAAACCATTAGAAAACTCAGATGACAATGAACCAGTCATGTTGCCTGAATGGCAGACAATCAATGGACATTACGACTCACAATATCGATCCCTAGATATCACATGTGCAACAAAAGTCGGTAGAATACAACATGTAGAGACGAACTTGGCGGGGGGTACATACCCCCCCCCCGTTGCGAATGAAATGGGATGATTTTATCTTACATCAGGAACAAGCTTCAGAGTTTCCAGCCTCCGGATTACGCTGTTTCCCAGAATTAAACCGAGTATGTTGAGATGGTAGAAGGGTTTGTTGGTTGCGAAGAAGGACAATAATCAGAGACAGTCCATTCATTTTGAAACTGAAGAGAAATTGAAAGTAATAATGCTAAATATGTAAGTGAAACAGAATTGAAGATATTTTTCAGAAAAAAAGTTTCTTCATTCAGGAAAACTAACTTTTGGGAAATGTTTCGTTCTTTTATCTGGGAGTCATGTGATGGAGCCAAGACTTCAATTCGCCAATGGCCTTCATTCTTCCTTACATAAAAAGTTTTGTAAGATATTCAACTCCTTTCACAGAAATTTTACTGAGCTTTTTTTTATAACATAAAGAATGTTTAAAGATAGGCAACTCCTTTCACTGAAGATCTATGGTTGTGCTGACAAAATCTGGCCGACATTAGGTTATCGAATGAAAACCCAATTTATACATGATGGATTCTTTCCCATACTGCATAGATATAATAAACACAGACAAACACATACAGACACACTCACACACACACACACACACACACACACACACACACACACACACACACACACACACACACATATATATATATATATATATATATATATATATATATATATATATATATATATATATATATATATATATATATATATATATATATATACTGGATGGTTTGGTGTTTGTTCCAAAGCGTGTGTGTGTATCATACTGATACAAAGGTTTCCACCGCCATCTTTTGCAAACTCTTTAAAGGAATTTTAGAATCGTCTCTAAAAGTTTATACTGCTTTTTATGTCTGGTGCTTTAAGAAATGCTTGCTTGAAAGAGATAGCTTCGATGTATTTCAATCTATTTTACTGAAAAAAATCATGGATAAATAAAGAACTCACATCTAACATTTCTACAAATTGTCAACCAAAACGTTCAATATCGTCAACATAGACTTTCCAGTTCTGGGGGTGCTTCTGGTTGGATATTTTTATCCATCTATCTATGTATTTATCTACCTATTTATCCAGCTTACTAGCTATGATTTATACGTGCATGACGTGCAAATGGATCTAGAGGGCTGATAACTTAAACAGTTACACATTATTACATCAACAATAAGAGTATTTTTTCAAAAGTTCCCCCTTTATATAAGTTCTCATGGAAGGTCAATTTACGTTGTAATTTATTCTAACTTAGTTCCTTGATTTGTGTCTTTCAAAGTTTACGCTTGGCTTGTTTATTTATGTTCGGGTCTTGCAATCCCCCCACTGAAAATTAGAAACTTACATACCTTGGTCATGTGACTCACTATCGATCAATGACTATCCAGATTTGTAATGTTAAATCTTGGAAAACGTGAAGCAGTAGCCAGGCAATTGCTTATTAAGGACCACAGTCAAAATGCATTGCTGTAATCATACGTAGGCAATGGTTTGGGAAGTTTGAATTAAGGGAAAAATAGTTTAGGTTGACCTCCAGACGTAAAAACCGATGATTTGAAGACGCAAGTACGTATGGAGCATAACATTAAGTAAATGGAAACACTGGCGACAGATTCTGCAGACTTGTCACTTTTAGACCAAGGATCTTCAAACCTTGTCGATCATGACCCCATTTTATTTTATATAATAACTTCATAACATATGCCACGCACAAATGCACAGTTCAAATACCCTCATCTCGTAAGTCTCGTATCTTGCTTGGCGATTCTGTCCCTTCCTCATTAAAGATCTTTCATCGGTTTTCAACCATACTGGTTACTATTATTCTTAATACATAATTATCTTATTTTTTATTGGTGACAAAGCAAATAAAATTATTAATTATACTAATACTACAAACCTTAATTATTCTATTGACACCAATATTTTTCTTACGTACGCTGTATCCACTCATTCATCTATTTTGAATCTGCAACCAAGTCAGCAGAATGTTGGGACCCAATCATGTGTGGGGACCCGTACTTTGAAGAACCCTACTCAAGACTAAACCTTTATTCCATGTATAATTCTTTATTCTGTTAACAGTTCCAACTACGATATCAAAAGATTCCTCGGAGAATTTCTCGGATCGAAATCACTATCGTTGTTATGTACTGAAATACAAAATTTAGCGGGAATGTGGCTATAGGAAGCCTCAGAAAATAATTAGGTGAATGATTACCAGAGAAAGCCCGGGGTATTGCTAACTGAGTGGCTGCTAAGGGAACTCTTGCCACCAGAGCCAAGGTGGTCGAGGTCACCAAATAAAATTCTGGTCCTTATTCCCTAGAGACTTAGACCGATCTGATGAATAATGATTACAGGAATTTATGTAAATGAATAAAAATTGTCAACAAGGAAATGCTTCAATATTTTGCTGAAACTCCAGGTATGTTTGTAATGGATAGGTTCATACTATTGATATACTGGAGATTTTAAAGAATTGAAAATGCATTTATTTAGAAACTGAAGACATGGGTAATTTATGGGAAAAAGATAAACAACCAATGCATCATCCAGGAACATGGAATCATGGATTGCCTCCCGAATTAAGAACAATACAACGTGCAAATGAGAGAAACATGCTCAAACTCACATGGAGAGTTATTAAACAATATCATATATTGAATAAAAGATAAGAGTCTGAAATATCATACCAATACAAAAATCAAATGGTAGACAACCGATGGGTATCATGACTTCCAACGTAGATTTCTTGAGATCATATGCGAAATTGTGACCGAAATTGTGACCTGTGTAAGTGAAAAAAGCACTTTTGTTCTTTGGTAGATAAATCAGTAGAAGCACCATTCTTCTCTGCTTTAACATCCATTCTTGATTTTTTTTAAATTCATTTTTCAACGTCACGCTCGTTTTGCATTTGAGTTTGCACTTGTGGGTTTGCAAAGTCGATATTTCAAAAACAACAAAATAAAACAAATGATTACCCTTGTTTGCTGACTGCAGTATAAAACTTATGAAGTATACGACGGTAAATAGGAGATAAACTGTTCTGGCTGGTTAATCGATAGAAACTGCAACGCAACCAACACATGTCATGTTGGGGGTGATCAATTAGAATAAAAATGTAAAAAGGGTTATTCGATGGATATCTTTTCCCTTTTCCTCTTGTTGGATCGTGAAAGTCTGAATTTCCAAAAAAAAAAAAAGCGGGCACAAACTAATGGATCAATTTAGAATGAACGTACTATCCAAAATGATCCCTCTCTCCGAAACATAATTAGTGGAGAATTCTAAAAAACGAAATGACAACTTTAATTTTCGCGCCTTTTAGCTCCATTGCTGCAGCTATTGTCCGTGACATACGCATACAGAGTCAACCAGACTAACTTGAAAACCGGAAGAAACTTATGCTGACACTTTTGGTGGCAGTTTTGGTTGACAGTTTTTAATATGATGTCTGCGCACAACTAATAAAAAAAAACATGGCTCTGGCTTTCTTAAAAAAAATATTTACGACGCACTGAATTAGTTATAATCGTTCGACAAAAGAATTTCCCTAATCTGCAGGAGATAATCGATATATTTGAAGGTATTTATCCGTAAATAACGCAATCATTGTGCAGCTTCCATTGTTGAAACAAACAAAAATGATTACAGAAATATAACTTTTATATCTAAAAAAAAACTGCCAGAAATACCTCGTGAATTCATGATGGACGTTTAAAACATGATTTTTCTTTTCCTGATAAGGGAACTCTACAAAGAATTTTCTCTGGAATGCAAATAAAATATTAGCTGCAGGAAATCTTTATACCAAGGCATTTATTTCGGTTCGATGAGAAGAGAAAAAAATGAACATTAGGCGAATCTATTCTCATACGAACAAAGCAACACGTTCATTATCCCAATCATCTCTATACAAAATAACAAAGCTGATAAAACATAGTATTGTTCTTCATATCCATATACAATGTGTGTGAAAACGAATGAATCCTTGAAAGTATTATCTTGAACAGCTCTCAAAGAAAACCAGGAATTTATGTGCAGAACACTAGTAAATTGTTATAGCCATCATGATTTGACTTCGAAGATGAGGGCTGGGAGGGGAATCTATGTTGGCGGCGTTTCACGGCATTTCCACTTCTCCGCTAATTTGGAACGTGGGAAGCCCTCTGGCCTGCATACTGAGATTTTAGAAGTACGTTGCAGCGCTTCCGTTACTTGCATAGCCCAACCACTAGAACGACGATAGCAAGTTCCTTAGATCAATAATTTTCGGTTCTCCTTGTTATCTGGTAAAGTGTGTTTCAAAGTTATATTGCCCACAAAAGGTGTAACCAATGATAAGGCTGACTATAACGTTTTGAAAGTTTATTAATTTTGTATTATCCTTGAGGCATAGCTAATCTTATATTGTGTATGAAGTAAGTAAGCAGCGATCCAAAGATAATATACGAAATCAGACTCAAACTTTCAAACCTTGCAGCATAGCTATAATTGTATCGGTATAGACATGATTATATACTTAGATCACACGTAACTGGTGATCATTGCTTGGCAACCATTTTCTGTGAATCTCTCACACTTACCAAGTATTCTTACCAATCCTGAATGTAGATAAAATTATCAAAAATGGCCCATCCGACCAAACAGCCAAGTGGGCAACCGATTCGTCTCTTTCTGCTCCCTTATCTGTCTGTCTATGTGTATCCGTATCCTTGGTGCTACAACATTGCAAATTTGTAAGAGCACACCACTAAAGACCTTTTCTCTCAGTTCCATGGTTTTTCAGTGATTTACATTTTTTACCATTTTGAATTCTCTTAATTCTGTTCTTTTGGAATAACAGTATTCGCTATCTGACATTTTCCTGCTTTGACGAATAGTAAATACTTATATAAGGGTATTTGTTTGAATTTCATCTTGGTAAAATACATCATTGTTTAGGAATTCTCTCCAGGTAAGTTTGCAGTGCAATGAGGTATTTGGCAGGAGATTCCATACCTATCAACTCGAAGCTCACGATTTTAAAATAGATACTTAACGAGTAAAACATGATTGGTCAATCACATTTGATAACATTATTATATGACGTCTGTCACGAATGTATCAAGCCATATGATAACAACAAGAAATAGCATCCGTAGACCAGTTGCGTCTCAGTCCACTTCAAGCCATTTCCTGGGGATTTCACGCTCTCATCACAGCTTTCCGATCATTTTCCAAAAGAGTCTATGAAGTCTCTTCTCGAGATCGACATCACTAGCCTCAATTTATTTTCTTTTATCACGTCCACGATTGGGAATATTCCTCCTATCCATGTAGAAAGCGAGTATTCGTATGAAATCAAATTATGAAGGTTGACAGTGATTGATACATGTTCGCTGATCGACTTACATGATCATTGTATATACAACAGTCATGCAATACAAAGGCTTGCTCATTGACACTACACTGAATAAACCGACTGGTTGATGCATCCACAATAAAGTACTGCCTGATTAGTTGCAAATTCAGGCTGCACGACCAGTTCTTGACATATCCCATACTTCTTGTATAGAACAATCTAAGCCTCTTTCTTTCTCTCTCTCTCTCCCACTATATATATATATATATATATATATATATATATATATATATATATATATATAATGGAAAACAATTGATTCCAATGATGAAATAGTGTGGTTGTAATAAAGAGAAAACAGGATGGTCCAACAGAATTCTGCACCAGCTCACCGGGTAAGAGTGACTCTACATCAGTCTAGGAACAGCGATCCCTATTAAAGTCCAGATATCAATCCCCTGTGTTAAAAATTGCAGTCAGCGTTGGAAAGGATGCTGGTCGGAAGAGACATCCCACTTTTCGGATGTCTCAAATATTTAATGGTGATTGTGGGAGCAGCGACCAATTTTCCAATGGAAGATATGCGGTCTTCAATCGATGGATTAGCTAATCCTTTGAAGTTGTGTGTGAAGCACTCAGAAAAGCATTGTTTAGAGTTTATAGTGCTTTATTATTTGCTTTAATCAACAAATATACTCCAACAGGACTACACATGTATGTTTTAAGGAAATGGATGTATGATCCGACAGAATCATTATGAATCTCGTTACATTACATCGGAAGTATTTTTAAAAAATGATCTCCTGTTATCACATTGTGCCTGTATTAATTGGCGTAGACAACGTAAAAAGAATAAACAATTAAAGAAAATAGGGCTGCTACAAAAATCGTACATGCAATATATAGGGTAGCTGCTTTATCGTTGCTCTCATCATTGAGCTAAATAACCACCGGTAATGCAAAGGCCTAAATAACTGTTCAAATCCCAAAGTTTCACTTTTCTCATCTACAGTCTATATCTGCTGTATTTGTTTCTTCAAATGAGACAATTATATTCTGTGCATTTTAACCCTTTACTTTCCCTACTATACTCAACATTTTGAAATCCTTCCAATGCCTCTGTTGATCTTGATACATCGTCAGCAAATCTCAATAGTTCAAATATGCTCCTTCCATGTGTGTATATGTACATATATAGTCTACAATTCTTTACCACTTTAAACAATGGAAACATTGAAAAGATTTTTTCAAAAAATTCTTGTGTCACTTCAATCGCTTGTTTCCCATTATCTGTTAATGTAATTTATGGCACATCCTCCAAGGTTTTTTTCTGCTCTACCTGGTCGTTATGATACAATGTGTCATCTTTTTTTGTTGCGATCATCGGTTGTTTACCATGTAACCGTTTCGGGGATTTAAAGAACAAAACAGTTAAATCAATGTATCCAATCTTCCCTCTAAATCGTCCATTAAATTAGCTTTATATACATGGTTGGAACGAAGTCAAAACATATTCTAACTTGTAGTTACACTTCAATGGGCTATTCCATAAATGTTTCATGACAATTTTTTACTTGGCATTCCAGGTTCAATTCCTCATCCCGCTCCAACTAACAGACAAGTGGTCCAGAGCCAAATGTTCACCCCCTTTCCCTGATTCTAGTAAATAAAATGAGCTTTCACAATGACAAAGACAAAATCCCATCACAATTATAAAAATCTATATAATCTGATGTACATATTCATTTATTATATTTTTATACTTTTGTTAACTTATTCTTCGATTTTAGATATTATTTAATTATGGTCAAGCTGACAACTTTCAAAGGGATCAGGGTGACTTGTGATAGCCTTATTAAATTATATATTATTATTATTATTATTATTATTATTATTATTATTAATAATGTTTGCTCTTTCATTATGCATTTAAACAGAACTACTCAACCAACGATGGTATGTTGCCCTCCAAAATTTCTGCAAGCACCTCAAATATTTTGATTCCATTCCAAAGGAGTTATATGCCCGAGTATGCTACCAGACATGATCTGCCATACCTTGTTTCACAGTTTCAGCTCTTGTTATCATTCTTTGGCTCAAAACCACACTACCTCCTCAGGCGATATTTTTGAAAGAAGCAGCGAGGCACGAATATCTTTTTAGTCCTTTTTTGTTGTGTGGCTTTGAAAAACTTACATAGAATTTAACTGACTCCAGATAGAAAAAAATCATGTTCGTTAAAGATATAAGAAGCAATGAAAAAGATATACAGTTTGAACTGCAACATAAATCATAGTACTTTCTGTTCAACGTACTTGCTCTTTGGTTTACTTTCTTTTCAAATGTAGGAACTAAGGCAATCCTACTTCAACACACAAAAACGTAAACATGCAGATTACTAAAGCCTGCTTCTACAATTTAGTCTACCTCTCATAATGAAAACGTTAAATGTGCAAGGATTTGTGTTAATTGAATATATTACATATATCTGTACGTCACATTAATGAATCACCGTTGCTCGTGTGTGCATCAGAACTAATTATCAAATATTTACGTACAATTATCTATTGGAATTGATCTTAATCTTAATTATTAACCATCAAAAACTTGCAGCACGAAACCCGGCTTTGTTAGTCCGGAATTGCCATCGAGTACTTCTTCAAGGATTTGTTTTTAAATGATCCTTCATGGAAAATTTGTAGATTGTAAACCTCAAAATGTGAACAAAAGCACTTGGACACTCACAGATACACACATACAGACTAGCAGAGAGAGGAGAATCTGTAGCCCACTTGACTGGTCGTTAGGGCGGACCATTTGTAATGTTATGGTGATACGATATTTACGAAGTCTCTTCTAGAAATACACGGACGCATATAAATATTTGTACTATAATTAAAATGATTCGGGATCCATTTTTAAAGAGAAGTTTTATTTTGTTGGGAATTCTTGTTTTTTTGTTGACTGTCTTTCTCTTGACTTGATCATTTTGTTGCCCATTCGTTCTTAGAATATCCTTTTGCGATAAGAATTATTCCTTCTCTTCAAATCCTTATATTTACTTAATTTGCTCTTTGGTGATCAAAATACTCAAAATATCCCCGATCAATTTGTTTTTATATTTACAATTTCATGATGACGGGGAAGAGGGAAAATTCTGATTTTTTCAAGGGTGGTGAATGATATTCAATATTATTCTAATTATGTTTGAAATTCCAGTTTGGATGCAGTATCTGAAATAAGCCCAAAAAGATTTTATTTCACTCAGGAAAAGAATGACTTCAAGATTGCATCATGCGAATGACCATATAATTCTCTACGAATTTTGTGGCGTTCTTGAAAAAAAGCGTGTTTCTGTCATCCTTGTGACGTAATTCTCAAATTTTCATTACGTATACAAGATCACATTGATATCATGATGGGTTAATTTTTAATTTCATTTTAGATTTGAACTTATTTTTCATGTTAAATGAATAAATGGTGACTCTATATTCATTAAATTCTACCATAAAGAATAAATATATATCTAAAAGAATATATGAATGAATTCAGTGATTTTCAATAGATTCGTATTGCCCAGATTCTTTATTATTGGTTGTAATCACTTTCCCAGTACGACGGCATTTTTAGAGCATTCACTCCCTTGATGAGCAAATCCAGTTCGTCTTCAATCATTAAAATCCACCATTCTCCCTCCAGGCATGGAAAACATCATGAAAACTATTAGGGAGTCTTAAGTGGTTAAGGATTGAATTCTCAATTATTGGATCAAGGTTTTTAGTTCTTTGATTCTTTCATTGGTAGATGATTAATATGCATGGATTTCAAATACTGCATCCATACAAAACGTGATTAGATAAACGCTACATACCAATCATCAAAATTTGGAAATGGATCTACCATGAAACACTTGTTGGGTGTTATTCGTTGTGTGGGTGAATGATGGTATAATGAAAATTGGAATGGGAAGAGAATTATAAGTGAAAAAAAAACAAGTGTTACATCTTGAAAATTATTAATATGCTTCAGAACAAGCCAATCTGATGATAAAAAAATTCGACATGTTCCACCTGTTTTTTCTCTTGAATTCCTTTTCTCTTTCCAATTATCATTTTACCATCTCACAGAAACACAACACACACACACACACACACATACATATATATATATAATCTCTCTCCCTGATATATATATATATATATATATATATATATATATATAATCTCTCTCTCTCTCTCTCTCTCTCTATATATATATATATATATATATATATATATGTATATATATATATATATATATATATATATATATATATATATATATATATATATAATGTGGATTCGCAACACAAACACGATTATGTTTCTGCCCTCTCTGAGCCTCATCAGGCAAATGACTGTATGATGATTGTAACATATAATCATTCGCCTAATGAGGTCCAGAGATGACAGAAACATATACATAAACTTGTTCGTGCAGCGAATTCACATCCTATAATAGATTTCCAGCATTACGCTAAAACAGCTTGACTTTCACAGTATAAAGTTGAACGTATCGAAAACTCTATGAAATAAATCCATCACACATCAGATTTTATGCTATATTGCTTACCTGATATATATATATATATATATATATATATATATATATATATATATATATATATATATATATATATATATGTGTGTGTGTGTGTGTGTGTGTGTGTGTGTGTGTGTGCGTGTGTGTAAAGTCAACTGCTGGACAAAGACCATTCCCATCTCCTGTCAATCTCTGCCATGTCCGACAAGGAAACATTTCCATCTCGTATATCTGTCTTGTGAAAATTCTTACTTCGTGCCCTCCTTTCCTCACTATGCTCCCTGCTCAACACGAATTTTGTAGCTGAATTATTCATAATATCTTCCATCTTGCTCTTCCTTTGGGTTCATTCGATCTTTTCCATCCGTTAAAATTTATTCCTAACCTTGCTCTTTTGATCGTCATTTCTGCTACTCTTAGTTTATTTTCGACTGGTCTCAAAAGTTTCCAGCTTTTGCACCAGTATGTCTGAGCTGGTTCCATGAATTGATCGTATATTGCCCGTTCTAAACATCATGGTATTTTGCTTTGCACTATATCTCTACACCAAGTTATTTATCACCTGATCTGGGTTTACGTATTCCTGCATATTTCTAAGGCTTCACTGTCTATTCTTGACGCCGTCTTTTTCAGGACTTTCTCACTTTTTATCTTTCTCTATTTAGATCACTTAACAAGTTTGCAGGTCCTATGTACTCTCTGATATTAATGCAATATAATCACAGTACCTTAAATTGTTCAAATATTCTCCATCTATGCTTGTTTCAATGTTTCCTGTTCTGTTTTCCAGGATGTACTTTCAAAGCTGTTAAAAGCTTTGGTGATATGATATACTCCTGTCTCCCTATTTTCAATCTTTATCTTGTTGATATATTTATGCAGTCGATTTATCTGAGGTGAATGGAAGAGAAGAAAATCATAGAAAAAGTTTTCATATCTAGAAGAGCTTGAAACGCACTCGAGCGACGAACCACAACGTCAAGCAACAGATAATGTTAACAAAACTAAGAGCAAGATATTAAGAAAACGACGAAAATTTCTGTGATTCGAAAATTGACAGCTGTATGATACTAACAGTTGATGAAGTTGTTATTGTGCTATGAAACTGAAAAGCTGAAAGGCCCCAGGCAGAGATGGCACACTGAAAAATTTTTCAACAAGACACAGGGGAGGTCTATCACAATGGACTAGGACAACTGTTTACACAATGTTCAGGAGAAAGTTTTGTCATGGCATAGTGATTCTACTACACAACAAAAATTATTTTACTACCAAACGTTTACAAACTATTGTTTTTCTGTTTCTTTCTTTCTCTCTCTATGTATGTGTTTGTGTGTGCTATATATATTCGTGTGTGTGACATCACCCTTCGTAGGTTGGAATGATTAATCAGTTGGGCACAAAACATTAAAAACTAGAAAAAAAATATAGAATTTTTTGAGGGTCTTACTTTGAATACCTTGGTTAGGAATGAGACAATGCAAGTAACATTCTATTTCTTCAAAACACATTTTTAGACGGCAACATAATCTAATTTTTGGCAAGGGACTTTCATTGCAATAGAGTTTTGTCATAAATATTACATGAAAATATCCATCTTGATAGTGGAATTTTCCACTTGAAATAAGGAAATAGTGCAATGTTTGTTTTAAAAGAAAATTAATTTTCTATAAAAAAAATTGAAGGATATACTCTTTTACGGGCAACATTAATATATATATATATATATATATATATATATATATATATATATATATATATATATATATAAAGGGATAGAGAGGAAAGGGGTAAACATTTTCTGAGTTCACCCACAATAGCGAATGATATTCACAAGCGAGTCTAGATTGTAAGATAAACGTCCTGTGTAACTTCAGCTAACCCTAACCCTAACCCTTCAGCTGTACATGCAAGTTCATACCAGTCTATTCTGACGTGTCGTAAATTTGTTTTCAGTTTTCACTTCGATAATTAATTCTGCTCAAGAATGTCAGAAAGGCTAATTAAGTGTTGAATGGGAGTATTCAATCAATTTATGAAGAGGAAAGGATAATATTTTTCCTTCTCACCTGCATCTCAATACAAAGCATGAAATATTGTGCATATATCAAATGATGATCATCACCTTTTTGATGTCCGTCCTTAAACATAGACAAGAAAAGGATTCGCCAAGACTCTCTAACATGGGCATTGCCGAGCCAATATGTTGTTGTGTAGTTCGTCAGGCCATTCCTATTTTGCCGGTCACAGCTTTGCAAATAATCTCTGGAGATCCACGTTCTGAATTACGATGTCCATTGGTTGTCTGAAATTCTTGCAACATAGCCAGCCCATTGTCATTTGATTTTTCTGATGGATTCTGTGATATCCCTGACTCTTGTTTTTTCTGTATTATACAGTATCCTTTTGTGATCTTCGAACGTGAAGTTGAGCATGATTTTTTCATGCACACGCTTCATGGTTCTCAGTTTGCTGGTCGATTTTTTGGTCAGGTTCCGGGATCTTACCCCAAAGATGACTATCGGTAGGATCCATTGTCCGTAGACCCTTCATCTCAGAACTAATGGTGTTTCCTTATTTTTAAAGCATACCTTGCTCTAACGGAAGCTTACCAATCTACAATGATGCATGACTTAATATGTTCTTCTCTTGAGGATTTCTTGGGGACTTGGTCATCTAGATAGATGTAGTGATCTTTTTCATATCTCCAATTTCGATTTTGATAGTTGCATTCTTTTTCCCTGGAATGTTTATAGTACGTGATATTTATTTTTGGACATTTAAATACCAACTTGCTTGCTTCTTTCATTCAATTCGTCTCGAAACAGGCTGTGAATAGTTTGCGTGAGCTGGTACCTACCTCACATTAGATACCCTTGACCAAAACTATCATCAAAACTGTGGATATTCCTTGAGTTTCCAAGCTAATCCAGTCAGCTAGCCATGTGTGTATCATGTATTTAGTTTTTTTTTAAATGCACCCCGAAATAGGTCTTTAGTTGAGGTTCAATTTGCAATGTGACTTCACGCTAAATACATCCTTTGATTTGAGTGCACTTGTTTTTTTATAAAATTTAGGCATTTTTAGTGATCACTGCCCAACAAAGTGCAAGAAGAGCAAATTATTCATTGATCATACCCATTTACAATGTTATAATTTACGCCCCTTACATGGCATTCTGCCAAAAGAGTTAAGTCACATGACAGTTTCTATTGAGAGGCCTACCTGACCAGTGTCCGTCTTAGTGTATGTGTGTGAGAGAGAGAGAGAGAGAAAGAGAGAGGGAGAGAGAGAGGGGGGTGGAGAGAGAGAGAGAAAATGCTGGTATGCATATTCATATGCATGTTGTAGGTGAAAGTGTTTGCGTTAACTCATGCCCACGGCTATATATTCTAATAAAAGTCAAAATATATCCTCTTTAACGTAGAAATAGCTTTACACACTCATGCATTCACATGTATCACAATGAGACCCTCAGGAAAGCCAGGGCCACAATCATCGACTTGGAAAACGCCTACCTCTGATGAGCAAGCTACGGGACGAGAAAAGAGGACCCTCAGCTGGAAAAGATTCTCTTTTTCGGAAAATTAGCCAGCAAGAAAGCGCTTTCCCAAAAAGAGATACAGGGACTCCCTAAAAACGTTATCGGTCCCGGTCAGCGGATAAAAGTGGCAGTTGAACTGAGTTCATGGCGACACAAGGTCTTCCAAGCAGCATCCCGTACCGGAACTGAACACAGAGCAAAAGCAGATGTACGAAGGTAGTGCTGCAAGGCAAGTGTTCCATCCGGTGACCTTACTTCCTCCTGCAACCGCTGTGGGAAGAGCTGTATCAGTTGAGAACGTGTAGCAGGCGTGGTAAACTCTCCCAAATATTCATTTGTGGAGCCAAGCCATGGTAATGATTATAATGATCATATATATATATGTATGTGTGTGTGTGTGCGTGGTGATTTGATGATCAATACAAATGCAATATAATATATCATGTATGATGGGTTTATTTCATAAATTGTTCGATTCATTCAACATTAAACATCAAGTTTTCCGAGTAGAGCTTTAGATATGATTGAGTAAGGATTTTTTACACAAATGCATTTATGTTTTTGAAAAAGTCAGAACAGTGCAGAAACATGAACGTGTTTGTGTAGCAAATCCATGCTCAATTATATATAAATATTTATATATATATGTGTGTGTGTGTGTGTGTGTGTGTGTGTGCACATGCTCACACACACACACACACACACACACACACATATATATATATATATATTTACATATATATATATTTATCATAACGTTAGACACGTTGATAGCTTAGTGAACACCGGGCAATAGTATATAATAAAGATTCAACAGATTGTATCCACTAAGATAAGCTTGATTTGCAGTTCATTTTGTGCACTTGACTCAATACAATAATACATATCTGATATAATGTTTTTACTTACTTAATTTTCGTATGCTTCAATGTCACAAGTGGTATGAGCCGTGTAGAGGTCAAATTAACTGCAGTAGTAAAGGTCAGCGAAAAGCCATGTCCTAATTTTAGTTTACTCAATGGAAAGATTAACCAAATACAAGCCTGGCTGCTGCAGAGTAAAACATGCACTTCCATTCCAACCAAAGCCGTTACTTCAAATCACCGTTTTGAAATGTTAATTCTATATGAAGAACTGATCCAACATGACAAAGCAGACTATTAGTGAGATTGTGACTCCTAAATCAGCTAAAGATTGTTTTTGTTCTTGCTCTTGTTTGAAGTTGTTAGGGAACAACAAAGTCAACACCAACCTGAAGTAGAGTTCGACAATATACTGGATTATATTCACTTGAGTTAAGTTTGCCACGACGCCATGGATGTAAATCGCCCAATGCACTCCGACTTCACGAGAGTATTAATGATCAGCTCAAATTTATTTATTACACTCTGCTGAGACAGTCACAAGACTACAAGATTACTACCTAGACTAGTAATGGTCTAGCGAACTAGCTTATCAAATGTTGTACCACACCGAGCGGTTTTTCATCATCACATAGATTCATATATATATATATATATATATATATATATATATATATATATATATATATATATTTGTCAGTAAAATATCTTGTGTACTTTCAAAATTTCAACATTCTTGAACAACATATTTCCTACGTTACTTTCAACCAGCCGACTGGGAATTGCATAATTTTTTCTAAAACCCCTTTTCATTCCTAGCAATGAACTGCAGCATGTGTCTCTTACAGTCTCCCATTAATATGGCAATTCGAAGGCGAAATATCCGGTGAATGAGGTCTATGAATGAGAACCTCTCAGCCAAGATGTAACAATTTTACCTTCTTGCCCAAAACGATAATTCCAGTGAAGTTAGTTAAAACAAAGGCATCTAACCTTCGCTAACAACAAACTGAATATATTCTTTATTAAGTCTACTCTGTCGATCTTCAAAAAGCTACCATACTTACAAGATTTTTTCTTATCCATGTCACAATAACATTCAGACTAAATCTACGATATTGCGAATATGTATTATCTCCAAGATATGTGTCACACGACCGTCTCTCAGAAATAATGTAAATTTCTGAGTCGATTGTTCTCTACAATAGCCAGAGGCTAATTATATGAATTGTCAGCAAGTAATCGAATGACTGCCGCGTCGTTTTCATTTATTCATGCTAAAATACCTGTCAGTCACGCCCACAAGGTAGGAAACTTTGCAGTCTTTCTTTTGGTAAATAATACAGATAATTCCATTGTTTTGTTGTCTGTGCTAGCACGATGCCCATTAGTTTTCCCCTAGACACCTAGGAATAACCTAAAATTATCAGGTTAGTGGAAATTTCTCAGCCACGCTAAAAGAAATGTTTCTGGTCACTCCAAAACATCCAGTCTAGTGATATCTTGGAGAAATATTACTCTCTTCCTCATTCCTGATTCCTGACGATTTTCGATTGCTGCCTTGAATTAGTCCTGTTGAGAGCAGCTTTATTCGAATCAGTTATTTAGTTCTCATGAAGAACCTTATAATCCCAATATATAAACGGCATCAAGTTCTGGGATGAAGATTTACCTTTGCTACCGTCAGTGATTATAATTCTGCTTGTATCTCTTGCATTTTCAGTTTTATCGCTCGTTGTAGTCTGTTATGTGGATGCTACACATCAAGTCAACTAGCAGAACTATGCTGGTGCAAATGATATCAAAGCTTGACTCTGATTTTGTGAGTATTTTGGCTGTCTGAAACGTCGTATAATGTTGATTATCATCAAGTGATGAGTTCATATGACCACTATCAGTATCGACCGATTCCCCTAAATGTGCAGCATCATTTAAGTATGAATTTTACTGTGAAAATCGTTGAAAACTACTTTTGTCACTTTCGTTGATTTCAAGAACTTTCCCATTAACTGCATCAACCTCTTTTGTGTTCCAGTTGCATTTTACCTTGTTCAAGGGAAGGATAATATGCCGAAAATGTTGATATTCTTCCATGTTCAAAGTTATAAATAGGAAATGAAAATTATCTCCAAAGGTGAATGCCTATAAAGGAAAAAAACTGTCACAATCAATCAGAATAAATCTTTGAAAATGAACGCTCCGAATACGATCTAATGACAAAAACAGAAGAAATGTTTTGGCAAACGAAAGACACAACAAAGCTCCAGAATGGTTTGATGACACGAAAGGAGGGCATCAAGACATAGATGACGGTGAATAAATACTATAGAATGAAACCACATCGAAACATATTTTTTAAAATAGCCAACTGGAATGCACCAGCACCTGAACTTCAAAGTTGCCTACATTGAAGTAGGTCCCAAAATAGATGACCAAAGGCAGAACGGACTTCATCCAGAAAGACACTGAGAAAGGAAATCAGCAAACCAATCACGTGACTACCCATGTGGAAAAATTGTGACCGGACAGGTAGCAGAGAATATATATATATATATATATATATACATATATTTTCAAGTGAGAAAAAGCAAAGGGGTGAATGCCTTGTTTAAAACTGACCAGATAATCCTAAAAGAAGCGAGAAGGAAGAAGAATGTTGCAATGGAATGGATTGACTATAAACGTCATGATCCCACATAGATAGGCGAATGCCTCTGAATATCGAAGATCAGCACACAAGTGGTGAGATCCATAGCCAATTCTATGAAAAAGTAAAACCTTAGCGGAGATAAATATAAAAGGATAATTTTCCAGAGAGACTGTCTGTCCCGTTATAAATAGTTCTGAACATGATACCACTCAACAGAATCTTGAAAAACAGCATAGGATATGACTTCTCCAAAACTAATAGAAAAGTCAACCACTTCATGTACATAGATGACATTAAACTATTAGTAAAGAACGGGGATGAGCAAAGAAAGCGTTGATGAACAAAGTGAGTAAAGCGACAGCATTGGGATAAAGAGTAGTATAGGAAAATGCACACTTATGGTAATGCACAAAGGAAGTCTGGCAGCAACAGAGGGGATCAAATTGCCTGACAACAATAAAATCAGATCATTGACTACCGTAGACCGATATGAATACCTGGGAGTTCGCGAATGTGGTACAATAAAACAGGGAAAATGAAGAAGGAAAATAAAAAATAATACCTAAAGAATATAAGAAAAATATTCAAGACCAAGTTAAATAGTAAAAATCTGACGATGATAATGATGGTGATGATGATAACTCTCCCAGCGAATATCTCCACCACTTGAGTGCCGTGGTGCAATGCTATAGCCAATCAGGATCACTGAGGCTCGGCATTGCTAAGTGTATTGGAAACCTTTGGACTCGTCCTTGAGTTCTCTCTTTATTACTCAGCCCAGCTGCAGGGAAACAATTTGCTTTGTGGCGGCGCTATCCCATTGCACTAATAGGGACAGGCCGGGCGAGTACTGACGCTTTACCACCTCGGTTGCGTTAGCTGGAACTATTATACACGGAGTGCAACACTTTCCCACGTTAAACTTGACCTTGTATCACATCTAGCTTCCCTCCCGAGTGCAAGTCAAAAGTGTAGTATCTGCACCACAGCTAAATAGGCGATCTTGGAAAGCTCAGCATGTTTGAAATACAGAAAATAACCATAATTTCCACAACACTCATTATTGGAAAATTCTTGTCCATGTGAATACTTGCACTCATTATGAAGATATAGAAGTATATTTGAAAAAGTGTTGTATTGTTTGTACACGTTTAGGCGAGAAAAAATATAACTTCTCTAAAATAACATAACTCTGAAAGATTGTTTGCACATTATTTAGTGCTAATAAATATTCTTCTCTCCTAACAGAAGCAAGCTCTATAAATAAGAGACAATCACTGGAATGATTTTTCCATATTTTACGGGAAAATATGGAAGAACCAGAATAAAACATAAAGTTATACTGGAATAATGTCTCAAACGTTTCTAGAAAATGTATTCAAGCAATATAAATAGGAATAGATTTAGAAGAATCTTGAAATAATCTTTTTTTAAAATTTGTTATCGTATATTCTAGAGGAAGACAAATGTATTCCATCCTATATATTTTTCTTTAGGTGAACTTATTGTGAAATATGGTTACTTGGCCACTTTTTAAGTTTGTAACATTGTAATTTCCCTTCTGTTATAAGGAATGTTAATATTCAGTGGTCGGAAGAACAAAGACAATGTCTCCCTTTTACAATGTAGTTAAAATAATTTAAACCATCTTTTCTAGGTAGTATTAGTAGGAAAACAACAGTGGTCTAAATAATCACTGGGCAGGCATTTCAGTGATTTACCAAGAAAGGTAATTTACAAACAAAACTAACCTGATTTACGTTCAATTTTATCAGCGTTTTATTCTATCAAATAAACCATAAACCCTTCGAATTTCAGTAATATTCAACAAATTTGTTAATCTGTTACCTCAATTTAAAAGATCCTTAGTTTTGCAGATATTAATTAGTTTATTCGTAAATGTAACTACTGCATTTAATGCTCATAATCACAACTAACGAATTTTTTTGGTCTCTAAGACAATATATAGACTGAATAATTTCCAGTGGAAGAACCAGCTTATATTATCTTTTCATCCCTAAAAGGAATGGTCATGGTGAGTTTTTTTTAGATATATCTTACAAATGTATCGCTCTTTTGATATAATTTTTGAATTCTGTACAACGTGAGATATTATTTTGAAGACAAAATGTCCCATCGTCAAAAAAACAAACAAACAAAAAAACAAACTCCAAAGCGTATTTGTTGATGGGGCCGGTCGAAACTCACCTAATTAAATTTAAAAAGATTCATTACAAGCATTAAATTGCATTCTGCGTTTGCAGATATTCGAATGAATATTAATGAAGTTCGAAAGAAAATTTTAGGTTTATCTAACTGAGTTAATTTGATAGAATTAATCTGAATGAAAGTAAAAAGTCTGGATGGTAGAACACAAAATCTATCTAAACTAACAAAAGCAAAAACAAGTCATGAAAATATCAAAGAATAGGGTAAATATAAAGCTGGTCAGAAAATCAGAGGAGAAAAACAATTATTTATATTATTACCAAGCAACAAAAATGCAATAAAAATAATTCTACTCTATTCTATTCAAATAAGCCAAATAGATATTTCTGCGGGTGCAGTCTGTTATAGCCTGAAATGCCAAAATTAACCAACCTTTGATTTGACCGTAAGAGGCCAACTAAGGTGAGTGTCACCTATCATCCTTGGGGCCAAATTATCATGCACACCAATTCGTTGCTCGTAGAGTTCAGTCCTCTACCTTGGATTTGAAAATACCAAAATCGACCTGACCTGAAAACAATCCATCTAAGCGTAAATCTTCAAAGGGCTTCAGATGTCAACGCCTACTTCTCAAGTGACCATTGTTTGCATTCTAAAGGGTTCAGCCGTCTCCGTTAGAATAGAAGACTCAATTTTTTCACGAATTTGCAGGTCGATGGGTGCAATCGTCCCAGTTTGACTCGAAAATGCCCGTAATATTTGACCTGATTTGACTTGACCTTTAACTGACACTTAGAGTCCACCAAAGGTTAGTGCCGCCAATCCCTTACTCACCTGTGGTAGTATTACCCATTATATTTGACAATGCTAAAATACTCTATTTTGCCAAAATTTAATTGACCTTGAGTTGAGTGGAGGTCACCTGAAGATTCGCCACATATCATATGTTTATCCTAGGGTCAAGTTATCATGAACGCAAACTTGTTCCCTTTATGATGCAGCCGTCTCCGTTAGATTTGAAAATATCAAAATTGATTTAACCAGAGAATCTGACCTGACCTCAAATCGACCTATACAGGTCAATAGAGGTCAGCATCACCAGGCACATTAGATCAGATTATCCTTGAACACAGATTTGCTGCTTTTAGAATGCAGCCGTCTTCATTAGATTTGAAAATGCCAACATTGACCTGATCCTATAGTGACCAATAGAAGTCAAAAGATATCAACGCCATGTATTCATGTTCACCCTGAGATTAAGTTACAATTGAAAGAAATACAATATGTTTGTATCAGATACATACACACGTGAATCACAGAATAAACCATAGTTTTTATGGAATATTCACCATTTGACTACACCGAGTGAGCTGCAAGTTGATAGAAAATATTTACGTACTTGTAGAGTAAAAAGCAACAATCAGCTTGGGAAAATCGCTTTTTTAAAAAAAATTGTTATCTAATATTCAGTGAATGTTTTTATGAGTGAATGCCTTGAAGGGAGAATCTGTTGAATGTTGGGAAGCCTCTTGACAGCCCATTATTTCTGCAATCGTTCTCTTTTTTTTTTCGAAGATTTAAAAATGTATCATTTATTCAAGTTTAGAGATATGGTTAAGACGTTTTCAGACAACGTTTTAGGATTTGGGCATACGAAGAAAGCAAATTTTGTGTTATATTCTACGATAGAGAATTTTGGTAATATGGTGAAATGAAAGGCGAAGTGTGACTTGCATATAGTTGTTTATTCCTGATTAGTATTCTCTTTGTCTAATTTCAGTTGAGCTGAGTAAGTTCTGTATTGTACATATATTCTTCGAACAATTGTACATGATACTTTCTATGAGGGGTGTACAATATAGCTACGGCAGCAAAAAAAAAAAACAAAACAAAAAAAAACGCAGAAACATGTTTGTATTTATGAGAAGCAATGGATGGTAAAAACTTTTTTGGTACAACGTTGGGAATTTGATCTCAATTGTAAATTGTAAAATGTTACACCCTCACCCATTTGATGTTACAAACGGCGAACAAATAAATCAAATTTTCTAGGGGTACGAAATTTCAAAACATTTGTAGTTCTTGGTGTTGCTCCACATATATAATTTAGAACTATTCGGTAACGAGGCCATTTCTCCCTTCAGATATTAACCCACGTACTAGACCTCATTATTTGTAAGTATAGGAAAAAGCTCACCCTTTTATATAGCAAAACTTATGTGACAGACGTATAGCCATATTGAGGGAGAACCATGAGCTGAAGACTTTTGGCACGATCAATATCGTCGACGAGAAATTTTGTTGAACTTGGTACAGAAATATTGAATGGGGGAGAATGATCTAATGATACAGTAGAAAGCTGTAGCAACAAGAGGTCCACTGTAAGAGATTAAGTTTAAAATGAAAATGAAAAGAATGAGTAAAATCGAAACCAGTTCATCTCAAAAAGATTAGAGAATGAATGAGTGTAAACATTGTTGGAAAATAAGCAAGTCAGAGGAGTTGAAATGAAACAATAAAAAGGTAGAAACGAACAGAGAAAAAAATCTCAGTGTATTGAATAAGAATAAGGACCTTCATGGACGTCCATATTTGAAGTCAATTATAAACAGGAAATTAATGTGGTTTTTTTTTACATAATGCTAGGAAAATCACAAACATAATATTTGAGGGAGGCAGCGATCACCAACTTTCTTACACGTAATGTCCTCCCCTAAAAATCCCAATAGAGAATCAAGAAGCAACAGTAAACACAGCAAATATTTACTAGGTGTATCCAAAAAGTATCAAACCATTTAATACTAAAAAAAAGATAACCCACCCAGAACACTATTGCTTCAGTCCTTTTCCAAAGAACCCCTCTTGGGATCTCACACACGTATCTGGGCGTTCTTCCAACTTTTCAAAACAGTCTGCAGAGATTTCTTTTGGAATCACTCTCGATTTTTTCCGTCACTCCCTCGTTGAGACTGTAGGGAGGAGGTTGACAGATATTGTTGTTTCAATGTATTGCCAAATAACACGTACTTCAAAGAATTGTCACGTGGAAAAATTTTCAGGATCAGTTATTCTGAATGCAATGGTCAGGGTACACAAGCTCAATTAATGACGTTTCACTGCCGACTGAGTAATCCCACGTGATGCTGTCTGTTTACTAATACTCATAAATGTCCCTTCTAATCGATTACCAATGATTGAATACTTTCAGTACAAACTTTGGACATCAGAGTCTATCGTGACTACCGTGGTTATGATTACTAATCAACCCTTGGGACCCCATGGAAATTAGAAGACTAATATGAATGACCCTAAGTAGAATCTTTCAAGATAAATGTACTACACACACTAGTAATTCTATATTGAACTCCAAGTGAACACTTTGAAAACGAATTCGATTTGAGAGACAAAAAAATATGGTAGTCTTTGCATTTCTTGGATGAAGCATTGTCATTGTTCTAAGTAGTCGAGGGTTGAAAATCACGTAAGAGAGTCTTACTATTACAAGATAAACTCGTCACCACAGTCAATATTTAAAGTCTTGCAAGAATTCAATCGAAGAATACATCCTATCTATAAGATCACAGGCGTTTACCCCAGGGAAACAGCTATACACCTGTTGCTTTTTTAGTGTTTATCGTTCGATATAGACCTTTCTCACATCATGGGAGTCGCAAATGTAATATTTTCTGAACTTGATTAGTATGTATTTGTATATATGCATCATGAACGGAAAGGAATTATCCAGTTCAGTTTAATAGTTACAACGTTAATAGAACTCCCCTCTAAAACAATATAAACTCTGGTTCCACACTGACAATTTTCAACCATTTCTTAATTACCTTGAAACCTATTTAAACTACATTAGTTGTATTATGCTACATTGTATTTACCTATGTCCATCAATCTATCACATCATTGAAAAATCCACCTAAATTACATAATCGTACAATATAGATGTATCTTTTAAAAGTCAGATGTAACCATTGACCCCATGATGTACAGTTAAGTGTAACACATTACAAAACAATTACAAATAGGGTCATAAAAGTATTTCAATCAGTGAACTTATCATTAAAAAAGATTTTCATTAGTTGATTATTCTAATTAGCCAACTTAACATGGACGGACTTTCGAAAAGTGAAATCTAAAAATCAAACTATAATTCTTAACTGTTTGGAGCCATTGTCTAGTGGTTGAGCATTTATCATTTATTGAAGCATCTATCATTTATTGAAACTCAGATGATGTTCATTGAAAAGTTAAATGTTTTATCTGATCAGCCTTGTCATAGCTGAAAGTGGGAGAGGAAAGTCATCACACTCAAAACCTCCTAGTACCAACATTAGGAAGTAAACTTAGCCTGTCAATCACATTTGCTGTGTGCTATGAAAATGAGAATCGAAGTGATTTAACTTCAGGTTCGTGGTCATGGATACTTTTGGCAATAATTAAAAATACGGAAGATTTAAATATTTCTTTTTTACCTCAAAAACGACTTTTCATCATGAAATCTGACCATCTTCAAAAACGAGTTGATTTTGTCCAGGCAGTCAGAGGATCAAGCTGGGCATATGCTGATTGAGAAACATGACAATACCTTCTTTCTAATCGGGTAAAATTGGGGTGTTAAACTTGACCCTGTGTTACACTTGCTCCTGCGATCCCCTACAGTATGCAATACACATTCTATGAATGACAAAGAAGCATTTCCTCGAACATCGACTTGGCAAATTGTAGACAAGTTGCATCTCTCACGGTATTGAACATGACAATATCTACCAAATCAAATGTTTGAAGAAAAATAGTGATGTAATCCGTTGAAGACGCGGTTGCTGTCTCAGAAATATCTGTTATTTAAACGTTAACAAAAAAAAAAGCCTACCTTGGGCAACAGCACCTAATTTCCTTCCACGTTCTCCTTTTGGGACCTCAAGCACTTTGTGTATTATCCTTCTTTTTCCAAGTCTGAATAGCTCTATTTTCGGATCGTTGTTAGCCTCATATTCCAAGTACCCAATTTAGTTTGTGTGCATGCTCAAGTAATGTTGGGCTCTACATAAACCTAATCTTTCCTCTTTGTAAACGACTTCTTTAGTACTTTTCCAAATTCTCAAAGTATCATTTATACTTCCCAAATCATTATGTTCTACAATTTTACCAATACCCAGACTGAATCTGACACTTTTCGCGCTTTTCATTACCTTTCTTATTCGCTTTCTGGTCTGCGGGGAACAACCAGGTTTATGATTTGATAGAATTTCAAAACTTTATTATTATTATTATTATTATTATTATTATTATTATTATTATGATTATTATTTGCAATCTCACACCAGTTGCCTGGTGGTAACCGCTGGAGTTTGAGTGACAGCAAGTCGCCTCAAGTCTCCAGCCCTCCTCTCCTAGTACTCATAGGTCGCAGTAATTCTGCGATTTACAGTTTCACACCCGTTGCCCAGTGGTTATCACTGAAGGCTGAGTGACAATAAGTCTTCTCAGATCTTCAGCTAACGTCTCCTCTCTCTTTAGCATATCATGACAGAGCTACGATTCGTTGCAGTACTTATATCTCTAGCACCTTCCTCAGTATCCGTGCAGTTCCCAGTAGTGCTGTGGTCTGTATGGTCTCTATCCTTCCCCTAATCCCGATCTCCTCCAGTCTCACCCTCAGCGTTTTGGGGACAGTTCCTAGTGCGCCCACTATGACCGGTACTACCCTGGTTTTCATGTTCCACATCTTCCTTAACTCTCTTGCCAGGTCCTGGTATTTTCCCCTTTTTTCACCCTCCTTCTTTTTTACTCTATGGTCTGCAGGCACAGCAACGTCTACTATTTGGCAGGCCTTCCTTTTTTTTGTCTACTATTACTAAGTCCGGTCTTCTTGCCTGAATGAGGTGGTCAGTTTGGATGTCAAAGTCCCAGTGTAGTTTGTGGTTGTCATTCTCCAAAACTGTCTCTGGCTTGTGCTGATACAACTTTTCAACATGGTTGAATCCCATTTGTTTGCTTAGTTCCCAGCGTATCATCGTTGCTACTCTATCCTGTCTATGCTTATACTCCTTCTGGGCGAGTTGTCTGGTGGTCATTGCTGAAGACTGACTCCTCAAGCCTCCAGCTCTCTTCTCAAACTCTCTCAAAATCATTACAGTCTGCAGCAATGCTGGAGGTGGCGATTTCTCAAGAGTAACCCAGTGGTTGCCTTCTTTCATCCTAGCTGTTAGGCCATTGCCAGTGACTGGAGGTCTTAGATCTCATATTCCTAGTACTGTCCTCAGTATTGGTGCAAACCTAAATGGTGCTGTGGTCTGCATCGTCATCATTCTTCCTCTTTTCTCCAATTCTTCCTATCTTGTTTTGAGTGTCTTTGGCACAATTCCAAGAGCACCTATTACTTCTCTGACCTTCATGCTCCAGACCTTCTTCACTTCTCTTGCCAAGTCCTGGCATGATCCCAGCCTTTCACCTTCTTTCATAGTCACTCTGCAACTTACAGGCACGGTCACGTTGGTTATTTAGCAGAGACACTTTCCCTCTTCCATGGCTACAAGATCCAGTCTTCTTGCTTGAATGGAGCGGTCTATTTGGGTATCATAGTCCCAGAGTAACGTGTGGCTGTTTCAGTTTCGTGTTGACACCTTTTGTCTGCATTGAATCTGAATTGTTTGCTTAGTTCCCAGTGTATAACTGTTGCTGCCCTGTCATATATATTATTCTACTCTCTCCGGGCAAATTTACTACATTCACTGAATATATAGTTTACAAACACACCCCTTCCACTGCGAAAGCAGCAATAACTGCTCTTCTTCTTCTTCTTCTTCTTCTTCTTCTTCTTCTTCTTCTTCTTCTTCTTCTTATTATTATTATTATTATTATTATTATTATTATTATTATTATTATTATTATTATTATTTGATGGTTGTTATTGTCATTCTTTTATTGTTTTCTTTCTCTGACTCTCTTTTGTTGGCTGGAACAAAATGCTTTGATCTGACGTCATCAAAGAAATGTTACCTCTCACCATGCATAGTCACACGAAAGGCTAATTGAGAACGAATTCGAATCTCTCTCTCACTCTCTCTCCCTCTCCTCTTACACTTTTTTTTTGCTGGTTTCCTCCTCGTGCAGGCGTACACGTGCACATACTCACAATCACTTACCCACATACACACACAGAGAATATATTCAGCACATATTGATTGGTAACGACCCATTGTATGCAAAGAATCGATCAAATGAACATTTTTTCTACAATTTTCTCCAAGAAATTCTATAAATATCGGAAATGCGTAAAAAAGGATTTTGATAGCAACACAAAACACGGGACACAACTAATATCATGAAGGAAACATAATGGCTTGGTGTATTTGCAGCATCATTTCTCCAGTAGATCAATAAGTCCGTAGCTTAACATGGAGCTGAATATTTATCCGAAATTATAATTTCATTATGTTCAATCAATATGATATCCATCAATGTAATATGTGCATCGATAAAGAAGGAGATTATGTCAAAAATTAATATCTATTTGTTATCATTTAATTACGGAGTTATTGATGTACCTACGTATATATATTTGAGAAATTTCCTGATGTACATTATAATTTATATTTCATAAGTTTTAAAGTTTCCACCCAGGGAATTTGAGAATTACTTCGTAAGAATGACACAATAACACTTTTTCAAAACTGTATTGGGAATCTGGAATAATTTGTGAAAAAAGAGTCTGTCATTCTCATGACGATGTTAGTTTGCCATTCTTTTATTAGCAAAATCCAAGTTATGATAGCTTTTTGGGTTAGTTTTAAATACTGTGTCCTAACTGATTTTTTTTTTAATCAATTAGTGTAAAACTAAACAAAAATCCTCCACTCTTGATAAATGGCCATTTTGCCAAAGTTTATGCAATAAAACCAAATAAAATCACTATTGATAAATCGATGAACCAAGAAACATTTGAAACCAAGAAACTCCTTGATTTCAAGTGAATATTGTTCTCGATTATATTGATAATATGTTGATCACTTTTATTTTATGAAAATAATCAAATTTCAAAACTTCAAATGGAAATACTTTTTATCAATTTTTTTCATTGAAATTATAATATCATTACTTGGTTTGCAAGCAGTCTGAAATAAAAAATGACACAACAGATTCAATATTCACACAGGTGAACACTCAAGTGACACGAACTATGAGTCACGTTGGTTGTGATTCTTGCAGATCCTTCGATGTCGAATACTTTAGGGGGATGACCTACATAAGTAAGCCTCGTTTCAATAAATTAAATGATGTGTTGTATAATATAACATCCATTCGCAACACATTATGATAATTCTCTGTAATAATAGACCACATGTTTCCTATATGCCATACAATGAGATCATACCTTGAATAGAGGTGGTCAATTTATCCTTTTTTTTTGTAGTTTATCGTGTTAGTTTCTCTTTTTTTGTCAACTATTTCAATTACTTCTTTATCAATTAGCTGTTTCCATGTCGCCATAATTATTTCTGAATCGTTTTTCCAAAAATTTGTCCCTTTAATTGTGAAATCTCTGCTTCAATTTATTTCTTTTTTCCCGTGAGTTAGGAAAAAACAAGTCAACACAGCATATTTCATCAAAACCTTCAAGATGATGATGTACATCAATAGATTATTTCAACGAATATTGCTCTTTTTTTTTTTTGTCAGTCAACAATTCATATCCTGTAATCACAAAAAGAAAAGAAAATTGTACCAAATGAATGATAAATATATCCATTTGATAAGGACTTGACAACTGTCGAATCAGGATGTTATGTTGGAAGCTAAGTTTGAAGATACGTCTAAACAAACGATATGGCTAACGTTCATAATTTACTAGCTATATGAATAACTCTATCACGTGCAGATGTCCGTGCGCATTGGAAAATGATACGTATAATAAAGATCAAAAACAAGAAGTATCAATTAATCCTCAAAAGAAGTGTATACAACCAATGCATCCTCCCGATATTCATTTATGGAGCTGGAAAAAGGAGCTTAACCAAAAGACCGATCTGCAAACTGAGAACAATGTAAGGTGCACATGAAAAAGTCATGCTCGACATGACATGGAGATATTGCAAGATAGCACAATATATCAATGAGAAAACAGGAGTCTGAGGTATCATAGAATACATAAGAAAACACAAATGGCGATGGGCTATTCATGTCGCATGAATTGCAGACAACCGATAGACATCACAAATCACAACATGGATCCCCAGAGATCATATGCACAACCAAGGCTGGCAAAATACTGGAAGGGGAGACAAAATAGACGGATTCAGAGACTACTGGCTCTGCGACTCCCATGGTGGATGAGTGTGGTGAGTCCTGGGGAAAGGTGTCTGTCCAGCGACGGATGATAAAAGACTGATGATGATGATGGCAAGGCCACCATTTTATCGCTTAACATTGACATTAGTAGACTAATGCCATTCACATAAAACTACCATTACAGAACAATATGGCTATTTTAAGCCTGAAGTATTTAAAGACAGTCAGTAATGCACGGAGAATAGGCATATCAAATCAATGATTAAAAACAAACTCTATAAAAACGAAAATGTATCACTGAAATCGTAAAACACGATGACCAGCAAATTCCAGATGGATCGAAAGAGTATCCAGGGTTTCCAAGTTATGAAATGTGTCTTTATCTATTATTTTATTCCATATAACATCTATTACCATATTCAATCGAGCAGAATGTGACCTTGGACATGACGCTATAATAACATCTTATATTTAAAAATCAGCAATACACGGTTTCCTCTTATTGCAACAAACTTATTAACGCATTAAACAAAAAACCTGAAACACAAACATTGAAATTCTCATTGTTTCTGCTTCCGAACAGTAATTTTTAGTTTGAATTTAGCTTAAAATCCAAATCAGGTAACATTTTTTGTTTGATGCTATAACACAACAAAGATAATACTCGTAAATTTTCACTAAATCAATGCTGTTGTTGTTGTTGTTATTATTATCATTATTATTATCATTATTATCATTATTATTATTATTATTTTGTTCTTTTAGAGATTATTGATTACTAACATTTTGTAATCTATATACTCCGATTATAGATTTCGAGTACTCTTTAGTTTTTTTACCTCCAACAAATACTACTATAACCAACGTATTTCATCGCCAATAACATACGACCCAACTAACAAGAAGTTAGTTGTTCACCTCAACAGAAAAGATGACATGAAAAGCCGATGATACCTTATTCATCGATTAATGTAAGATCATCCAATAAAAGAAAAAACAGAGAATAGTTCGAATATATTAAAAATGTTATCGACACGGATTTTATATACTGACACAGCTCGAGACATGTACACACAGTAATCTTTTTCGACATGAGAAAACATATATGTGTACACAAGCGTGTACGTATGTTTCTATGTGTTTGCTCATTCTTTTACATCTAAAAAACGTAGTAAATATTTAATCAACAAGGCACGCTAAATATCTGTTTTTATTCAGAGAAAAAGATGAAAGGTCATCTCAGTTTTCAAAATTCATTAATCTTACAACAGACATTCTCACTCAATTCGTATTAGTAACCATCAACAAAAACTGTCAACATGGGGTTTTCCCAGTCTTTACACTAGTCTGGCCGGTTGTGTACGCATATATTACGCACATAGACGGCACCTATCTAGCTAGAGGGCTGAAAATTTTTACATTCACTCCATATTATGTCAACAGAAAAAAAAATATCCTCAATTTTTCTCGAAGCAGTTTTTAGTTTGCGTTCAATTTGCAATGAGCTTTTATGCTAAATTGATCCTTTTAGTTTGTTTCGGTCTGTTTTTTTTTTATTTAATCTCTTTTAGCAATCAGCTACCCTGAGAAGGTGAAAGAAATAACTTATTCATTGATCACCCCTTTTTTTCCAGTGTTTTAATTGATCACATCGAACACGGTATTCTGCCAAAGACATTGGCGAAACGACACTTTCTATTGACTGACTAACCAGACTTTTTTTTGATTCGTTTTCTGAAAATGGTATTTCATTTTTTTTTTTTCTTAAACGATAATATTAAAGAACGCAACTCATTCAAGCGAACAATCTCGATGCCTCCTGAAAAGCAGTAACATTGAAAGTTGGAAAAAAGTGCATCGTTTTGCATTGGAACCATTGAGGTAAAAGCAAAATATAAACACCCAGCGGGTATCAAATGATTTGCAGCACCCTAACAGACTAGAAAGCTGGCATCGTCTTTCTTGCCATTTCCCAGTTTCATTCGCTAAAGCATGCAAGAGATCGGATTTCTCGCTTTAGATCGATACTAATTCGATATTTTCCCGCATGATTTTTCTTTTTTTATTACTTTGAAGACTTCAAGTAGCACCATATTTTACGGTAAATGTCTCAGAAAAAAGGTCAAGGTTATCTTTCTCTTTGGTCTATTTTTCGGATTCTTCCTCCTAGTGGAGATTCTTGTATCTTATTGAATTTGGCTCTTGTCATGGGTTAGGTATCTAAGATTGGATAGCAATGGAACTTGATCTAAATTGCAAATGCGATTAGTTGAACTAAAGATAATTGTGTCAGGTTTCTTTTGATGTAACTAATGATATTTTTTTGCATTTATTTCGTTTTTGCTTTAGGTTAGAGGTTTGAAGAGACATAAAATAGTCGGGTAGTCGAGGTATTTCACTGAAATGACACAGCTAACTGGTGAAGAGCAAATAAGATAGAAAATACAAAGTCAAGCAGACAAAAACAGAAAAGGAAAAAGACAACTGGGAAATAATTAGATTATATCAAAGAAGAAAGAAACAGCTCTGGTTAGTCAGTCAATAGAAACCGTCTTGCAACAAATATCTTTTGGTTGTATGTTGTGACAATGGTGATCAATCACAAAATCGGAGATAGAGATGATCAATTGATAAATTACTTCACCCTCTTTTTCATGCATTGATTACTAAAAAAAAAGAAATAGGGATCCATTAAGCAGACATTTGCATTGCAAATTGACCCCCCACCAGTTAAACCCCTTCTTTTGGTGGGATCAAAAAGAATTTAAAAAAAAGAAAGATATAATGATGACTGAATGGTTAACCTTTCAGCACTTTAGCTTCCATGATACGACCTGCATTCATAATACATACCAAGCCACTCAGACAGACCAGATTTAAAACCGAAAGAAACTTATGTAAACAGTTTGGTGACAATTTTGATGGAAGTTCTTTGAGGATAAAGGATGATTAAATGAAGAACAGCCTGAGGGGAGAACGAAAAAGGAAGAATGACAAATAATAAAGCAAGTAAAGAAAAGGGGAAGGACTTTTGAAAGATTTCGATTGATGAAAAGAGGGAAGAATGATCGATGATTAAAAGCAAAGAGAAGATTAAGGGAATAAAGAGAAAAAGAAGTTTCAAAAAGAAGGGAAAAAAAGAAAGAAAGTGTGATACAAAAAGAAAGCAAAAAATGAAGGAAAAAAGTCTGAATAATGAAACGTGATGAAATAAGGAAAAAGAAAGAAGAAGAAAGGGAAAATACTTGAGAGAGAAAGAAGGAAGAATGGAAAATACGAAGAGAGATGGAAAAGGCAAAAGGACGGCAAATGAAGGAAAAGCGAAAAAGAAAAGGTGAGAAATAGAGTGGAATAAAAAAGAAACAAAAGAGAAATTTCCCTGTTCGAACCAAAGTAAAATTTTACAATTTTTAAAGCGACGAACGTCCTGTCTTCAAGGGAGGTTGGTGCCATACAATCTTCCTACCCCTTATAGGTCTTGTGCTTGTAATTAAATGAATTGATTTCCATTGATTTATCCTCTTTGATTTTTGTCTTACATGGAATAAAAACTAGCCGTGCACTGTGTATATCTGGGGTCAGCAGAGTACAGCCCGTGGGCCAAATCCGGTCCCAGTCACATTCTATCCTGTCACCCAACTCCATTAAATGAATCTTGCATACAAAAATGATTTGTTTTCCTTATCTTATATTTGCTTAGCGAATAATAAAATTCAGTATCTTCTCGAAGAATCAACGCTTTATTGCCAAGAATAGTTAAACAGTCCAGGTTTTTTTAATACCCTGACCCATATAGCATAAACAAATTCTAATCCAGCGTGCCGCCAAAAAGGTTTATCAACCGATGGTGGATATACATTATCATCCAGTATGCATTCTTGAAAAACGTAATTCTATCTAAATACCCTTTGCATGACATAACATTGTGGGATGATTTTGGACAATGGAAATACCTCTGAGTAATGTATGAAGTACCCTGTAAGGATTACTACAAAAAGTACATTGCTGAGACTTGTAGATCATTGAAAAACGAACATGGAGAGTATTGAGGTTAGATGTCAACCAGTACGCAGGACATTAGAACAGAGAACAGGATTTTCAATAAATCCCCTTACCTATCCAGAGTGAAACTGAAACAACACCAAATATCGATTAACCTGATCCAAATCAATTTGAACCCGTCTAAGCAAGTAACAATACACTCATAGTAACTGGTCATTTGAGAGCATAAAAACACAACTCTGAAGATCTTTTTTAACCTTCGCTCATGTTTAAAATTTTAGATTTTTCAAATAATTTTGAAATACTTGGCGATTGTCGCTCATGCATTATAGCAACATGGGACGATGCCATTCGAAATAAACATTTCAATATTGTTTCATTTGAAATCATCAGATTGCCGGAAGGCCACACATGTTAGTCGAATTAATTTAATTTGAAAACAAGTAGTTTTTCAAGTGAATGTGCAATCATGTACAAAGATACATGTCTGCAAAATCTATTCATGGTGTGGTACATAAGTCTTGTGTATTTGATAGAAGTTCTCACTGTTTTACAAGTGCATCTTTGCAAACCAAAAAAAAACTATCCTAGTTATAAATACTATGTTTGAAATGCATAAAAGACATTTTTTGCTTATATATATATATATATATATATATATATATATATATATATATATATATATATATATATATATATATATCCAATGCTTGTGTGTGTGTATTTATGTAGTAGGGCTGTTGCAGGAATCGAAGCTACGACCGATAGAGTAGCCGCTTCAACGAAGCGTTGCTCTTACCATTAGGCAAAACAACCGCTTGATATATATATATATATATATATATATATATATATATATACATATATATATATATATATATATATGTGTGTGTGTGTGTGGTGGTGTTTTCTTCGTGTATCCATTTGGAATTAATTGACTGTAACGTACAGCCTACGAAATTCAGCTGGACCACTCACATCTAAGTTTCCAGTTTTTTTCGATCATTGGTTGAGTTTAAAAAATTCCAATCTTTTATTCGTCTTTTTTCTTTAGAAAAAAAAATATTTAACTGAATTGTTATCAGAGATAGACTGAATGGAAATAGACCGCCCAAAGGATATCTGGTCGTACAAACTTCAAAGGCAACAATATTAATGCCTCCCATTACGTAAAATATTTCTCATTGTAATGTCTGTTCGCCCAACCTAGAAAGGACTTCATTTGATGTCAACAATCAGGAAAGGTAAAACCACAGAGATCAAAGTCATCACAGTCTACATGGTCAACTGAGATATATAACTAAACATACTTATTTCCTGTTGCATTAATATATTAAAAGAAATTGTTTCCAGATATGGTTTAGATTTTGGATAATTTTAGATATCATTCAATGTGGATAAAATATTTTCAAATGGAGAATTATATTCAAAATGATTGTATCTCAAAAGAAAATCAAAAGATGAATTCTAAATTATTATTTGATCAATTTTTCAAAAATCATTTGTTATATTTTGTATCGCACACAATGTATAAAAGCTTGATTTATAATATAATTTTAGAATCAGTCGAGATAAATTATTTTTGGCCGAATAACATTTCCCTTTTATTCGAACGCTGACCGTGTTTCTTTTGAAAAAAAAGTTTTACAGGCTGGCAATTACGGTCACAGAAGTTAACAAACATTCGTATTTTACCTATACAATGTCCATAACAAATTATGCATATTATTAACACAGACGCAGGCAGACATCATCGTCCTGATTATTCAAAAATATATGCTAATGTAATTATAATCGAATATATTGACGAGCATATATACTTAAATGAGAAAATCTAATAAAGATCTTCAATCTTTCATTAAGCTACACACACACAATATATATATATATATATATATATATATATATATATATATATATATATATATATATATATATATATATATAAGACGCTGCCCTTAATCAAATTTGATATACGAATGCTAATCAAATTATTCATTGATTTGAGCATCTAGGTAATGGCATCAGGAATGAGAAAATATGATTGATCCGGATCTCAAATGTGTTATTTACTTTTCATCTTTTTTCAATTTCAATACTTTAAAAAAAATTGCAAATGAATAAAAAATACATGAAAAGTAATGCCATGTTTTTAGTCCGGTATCCGTGAGATATTCTACAAACCACATCTGAAGGTTTTGATAAAGTCAGATCAGTATTAAAGTTTTGGAAACGCTAATGTTTCAATTACAATTGATAACACTCTGCTTCTAGTTTTCTGTCTCTGAAATATTTCACTAACTGCTTCTAAAGTTTTCAATAAAACCAGATCAAAATCTAAGTTTGGGAATTGCAAATGTTACAATTACTACTGATAAAAACCTGCGGTGCTATTTTTCTTCCTGTGCAGTGAGTGTTATTTTGGATCTCATCTACATGAAACTTACAGAAAATGGTTAATACTCCATTAATAATTTGCTTTCCAGTCTTGAACACTGATATCCGTACGTAGTTCTTTTTCTTACCTCCTTTGATGGAATATCTGCAAAAGTACACGTTACTCAATCACGAATAAGTGAATTTCAAATCATCATC